>SMDT01000227.1:0-195815 GCA_005392925.1 Aquilaria sinensis
GATATAAATGTTTTATGATTTTCTACTTGCTCAAGTCAAAGCAACTTTTGCATGCATAATTGCATTCCTAGGTTAAACAACTAGAAGAATGAATTTTAACCAGGGTGCAGATAATTAATTAGACAATTGAAACCAACATGAGACTTATTCTCACAGGCTTCCTGGGCAGGGCCATAAGTGGCCATGTCAGGGTGGCTAAGGCGAAGGCTATGAAAATTCTCACTATATGATGTGTATATAGTGAGGCTCAACTCCCAAGCCTAATTTGTTTCAAAGCCCTAATCCAATTAGGTTTAATTATGGGCTTCATAATGGCTCAAGCTTTGGGCCAATTATCAATCCAAAATTATCATGACACCAAAACCAAACAATTTGGCTGATGCACTCAAATAATCCAATTGACCTACGTGTGTGACCCAAAAGGCTTATATCACATTGAAAATGATCATAAATCACATTTATGCTAATAAATAATGAGCAGCCTTTAGCAACACATCATTGCTACCCAAGTGACAAGATTGTCGGTGCTTCGACTAAACCTCTATGATCATTATTCGTATATGTCATTGTCCCTTTGTCCAAGATATCAAGACCGACCACGAGGCATGGAATGTGTCACTCTCATACAGCCCAATCTAAGATTTCTTGATTACCGAGTAAATTAACTAAAACTGATGACATCGATATCGCATACCAACTCATTTGAGCATGGCCACGCATTTTGTTAGTTTCACTCCATTAAGGGGCCTAAATATATCACTCCTATTACGTAGAAGGGACAAATCCTATCTTGATCATACAAAAGCTTACACATGATATGTGACATACCCAATGACCACATTCATGTTCACTCAGTTATGAGCAGGAAAGGGAAGTGTCAAAGTATATGACGCACATGTAGGGAACTTTGATGACCTTAGGTCAAAGGACTACATATACCATGATCACCAGAAGAATCACTTATGACACTCATATAACAATCCATGTAGCATTCTCATGGTAGGTTCGTCCATTATACAAATTCTCCAACTTGTACTCATATGTAGACTACATATCTCATATTAGTTTCCACACATCCTAGTGTTTATGTATTAGTGCAAACCACTCCACAATAATACTAGACCAGGGACATTTAAGAGTACTATTATTCTAGGTTATAATTATGTTTGATTATGTTACACAGAAACAAAACAACAAACACAATTACTGGATTAATGCCTCAATTAAATATCATGACTCAACGTGCAAAATACAATCATCTCATGCTTGTCTTTTGAGCATAACATTAACCAAAAGTACTTTAACACCACCATTGTAAAATGTAAAGTTACCTTGAACAGCGGCTGGCTCTTTGGTCACTTTACTAGCCAAGGCAAAGACCCTCGGCTTAGCTACTACCACAGCCACACCAAGTTGTTTTCCTATGGCAAGGGGTGCAAGGGGATTCCTAAGCCAACTTAGCTAGGGTCGAGTCTGTGGGCATTACCTCGCCCAATGACCACTCTGACCATAATTGTCGCACACATTGATTCCCAAAGTGCATGGGTTCGTGCCATGGAATTGTCTACACTTACGGCACAAGCCTTTTTCCCTCATCTTGAAAAGACCTTGGCTCTCAGTCATGTTTCTTACCATTGGATGTTTCCCAGCACTTTTTCCTAAGTTGGATGGTTTAACCTTCACCTTCTTACTCTGAATTCTCAAGTCCTCGATTTCTCTCTTTAAGCCTTTTAAACCATTGATATCCACTATTGTCATATATCTTTGAAAAATGGGCTTAAGGCATTGAAAGAATTTCTTGGCCTTAAACTCATCATTATTGGCCATATATGGAGCATATCAAACGCGCAAATTGTAAAGCTGCTCATACTTCTTCACAGACATCTCTGCTTGAGTAAGGTTCTCAAACTGGATCCTTCTTTGATCTTGGGCAGCTTCATTGATATATTCCTGCTGTAAGTTCCTTTCAACTTCTGACCACTTGAGCTCCTTTTTCTTGTCCAATATGTCATCCCAACATAAGCTAGCCCTCCCTTTAAAAAAGAAAGGTACTAAGGGCATTCTTTGCTCTAACACGTAACCTCCACAAGTAAAAGGTCGATTCATCCTAGACAACCAATGCTCTGCCCTTTTGGGGTCGCCTAACCAATCAAAACTTATGGGTCAACCATCTTGAAATTTTCAAATAAGCTCATTTGATGTGGAGTTTCTCCCTTTCTTGGAGCCTCCATAACTTCTTGCTTCTCCCCATGCTCATGTGCATGGCCTTGCCTCTCATAAGCACTAGGCCTTTTCTGATAGTTGGCGTGACTCTCATAACCTTGGGGGCGGTCATTCCCTTGGTCATCATCTTCCTGTGTGGCCCCTTTGTTCTCTTGGTCTTAAAATAACTCATTCAAATTGGTGGTCTTGTCTTGTGCCACTTTAACCAAGGTCAAAGTCATTCCTTAAAGAACATTGGATATCTTATTCAACCTTTACACAATGAGATCATTATATCCTTAACCAGGTTCCCTAGCTCCCCTTGAAGCTCTTAACCTAGTGTCAATCATAGCAACCTGCAACCAAGGCTCTTGACTTAGTGTAAACCATAAGTGTTGGTTAATAGTAACTATCCTTGCACACCTCCAATATCAATGAACTATGCTATGATACAAAATTGACATGGTCACCCTTAGCCCTGCCCAGGAAGCCTATGAGAACGACTCTCATGGTGGCTGCAATTGGCTAGTTATGTATGTCTGTGAATTAAAACTTCATGATACTAGTTGATTAACCTAGAAAATGCATGATGCATACCCTTTTAGCCTTGACTTGAGTAATTGGAAACCATAAAACATTCACATGGCCGAGCACTTTTTCATAGAAATCAAGTTCAAATAGTCAAAGCATACAAAATCAACATTTGTATTATCATTAGTACACATAATAACCGCGTGAGGGCATTCAACAAAAGTAAATTAATGCTCCTCATCCTAGAGCAACCCTAGAGTCTAAAGCTCCAAACTTAGACATGGGAGGCAACCAGGCATAAAACATATACAAGCCTCTTACTAAGATATTCCCAATTAACTCCCACCTTAGAGATGAGTCCTATTGTCAAGTCACAAAAGTCTATCCATCTGCTGCTAGCCTTTACAGCCATTAAAATACTATAGCTATTACCATTACTTCACCGACAAGTAACTAAGAAAACTAGAATCATGAATGTTCTCATAGCAAAATACCTACAACAAAAGACTACCATGACAACCTTTAGTGGTTATCGGGCTCAACACCGTCAAAATTTGCACAACATAAACTAAGGAGTAAGAATTCATGAATTCTTAGTAAGTGTCTACACTTGCAAGAAAGACACTAAGGACAACACATATATAATCTTATGTAATCTACTATGAGCTTATATAGCATGAGGCTAAACCTATGTGCGTATGTTTCAGTCTTTTGGGACTTGACCCTTACCTAGTCCATAAACTACAAGGCAAAGCCTTGTCTACTAGCAAGCATCACTTACTAGCCTAACTAGTGAAGTTCATCACTAGTTGAACCACCCTTATGTTGTACAGGGGCATTATGGTTTAATTTATAATTCCTATCTCCTGAAAAACCCACTAGGTATACTAAGGTTTCCTCATTGAGGCCTTGAACCCGAAGGTACAACTAAGGTCTCGACAGTTCTAAACCTTTTACCTCATCTAATGGTGTATTTGTTATGTCCCATCAACTAGTTTTCTCATTAGGTGCATTTCCCATTCACAAAACTATGAGAAAACCCCAAGATCATGAGAGAATTTTTAGATGTTTTAGAGTGCCATTGTACCATTGCAACCCTTAGCCACCCTTAAGACCACCCTACCCTGCCCTGGATCCTCTTTCAAAAAGCTAAATTTTGTTGCTAAACAGGCCTATGTGGCATAGGCGCTAGGAGCACTCTTCAGCCTAGGTACCTGGAGCATTTAGCTCTATGATGCTGAAAATGCACCCTAGATGCTATAGCCCCACACAGTGCCAGGGCCTCATCCTAAGCCTCTTTGGAGGTTTCCTATGGCTTCAAGCCATGCTAGGGATGCCTCCAATCACCATATACCCATAAAACAACTTGTAGAGGCCACAAATATACCGTCACAACCTTCCTATGATGCATCAAACATCATACAAGCCACAAATTTAAGCCTAGTCCACCATGAACATACTTGCCCTCAATCAATCTGACTCACAAAATACTTGATTTCATCAAGCATCAACACTCAAATAGCATCAATTGAACATAAACCCTTAAATCCCCTAACTTAATTCAAGTAACAAGTAAGGTTCAGGCAATTCATCACCAATAACAAGGTTCCTCTAAGATTTACCTAGGTTCCAAGCAATCCAAGACAACTTGCACCAAATTAACACATATTAAACAAAACCTATACTATAAAACATTAAACAAACAAGAAAACAGCAAGAATTCTTGGTTACCTCCACAAAAAACTAGCCCACACAATAAAAATATGATTGCAAGCTTTGAAAGTACAAAATCTTCTTAAATGAAGCCATCCAAAGCTTATATTCCCTTGGAGCCTTCAAATTTTGCCAAGAAACATTGATTTTTGGCAAGAATTAAAGGTAAAATGGAGAGGAGAAGTTTAGACTCGGGTTTAGAAGTTGAAATGAACAAAAATGGCTGCCAAGGACTAACTTTACCATCTTTTAAACCAATAAGCCATTTAGCCACCAAACTTTCTTTAAGTTAACAAAAAATGGCTTCCTTAAATACTAATCCAGGTCAAAACTTAGTCAAATCTTTAATACCTACACAAATTTTTGAGTTCTAACTCCCTGGACTGGGCCCGACACTTCAAGATGCAAAATTACCATTTTACCTTTGACCTTTTTTGGTGACACAAACTCGTCGGAACTAAGTGAATCTTGACTAACTTACTTAATCTTGCCTAGTTAACTTGAAATAAGGTATTAAACTAGGAATTTAATTAATTTACCTCCTTTAGTTGAGTTTTTTGCAAGGAGGGCTGTAACAGAAGAAAAGCATCCTTAAGCTAAATAATCCACCATAGGTTTCCTCCATCCCTTTTCGATATTCATGATTACTATGATGGCAAGGCTCAGAGTAGTGAGTACTTTGGTGTGGTCTCTTAATTTTACCCGAGCACCAGCATTGATGTTCTTATTCCGAGGTACCTTTTTGATCTATAGTTTTTAAAAATTTTGAATAAGTCCATTTATGAGATCAAAATATTTCCTTAGCTTGGGCTTTTTAATCTCATATTAACCTTTTAGCTACCATACTAATTGCTAGGAGTTGCTACAAGCTTAGAGGGTTTTTAATGCCCACCTTTTGAGCAAGCATATGTCCGACTATAAGAACTTGATGTTCAGCCACCTCATAGGTTACGTGATTACTGATCTTGATGAACTTCATTGCCTGCATTCCTTTATGCCTCTGAACTATGATTCCCGCTTCTTCTTGTTTAGAGCCAGATGTTCCATCTACAAAGAAGGACCATCCTGGGCTTTTTTGCTCTAAAGTGTTTAGGGCTACAATTATGTTTTTAGGTAATTCAACAATGAAATCGGCCAAGGCTTGAGCCTTTATTGCCTTTCTTGGTTTATGGATGATCATAAATTCACCGAGCCCTATACACCAGTTAAAAAGGTGGCCTAAATGACTCAGCCTCTTCAGGACACCGCTTAATGGTAAACTACTCTGAACAACGATGGTGTGTACTTGGAAATATGGCTGAAGTATTCTCCCTATCTATACAAGGGCATATATTGCTTATTGTAGTGCCAGATATCCTACTTCAGTGCCATGTAATGACTTGCTAACATAGTACACTAGCCACTGATTCCCATTACCTTTTTCTCGAACAAAAACCTAACTAACTATTTTTTTTTTGTGACCTTGAGGTATAGTATCAGTGGTTCCCCCTCCTTAGGCTATCAAAGTGTAGTCAGCTTTTTCAAATATTCCGTTAGCTTTTTCAAAGCATCTTGGCACTCATCATTCCAATAAGGTTGGTCTTCTCCTTCTTTGGTGATTCCTTTTGCTACTTTAGTTAATACTTTGAAAAATTAACAAAATCAGTCGCCATAATGGGATATGAATAGACTAAGGGCAATTATTCTACTGGTGAGTTCTTAAACACCACTAATGGTGTCTCAAATCTAGGAGGGCTCTGGCTTTTTCTGAATTGGCATCAATGCCTCATTTGAAGACCATAAAGCTGAGGACCTTCCTCACCTTCACCCTAAAGATACTTTTCTTAGGATTCAAGAAAATCCCAATTTCCTAAGTTGTTGGCAGGTCTTCCTTAGTTCTTTGATGTGATCTTCAGAGTTCGTACTCTTAACGATCATATTGTCAACATAGACCTTTATATTTCTCCCAATTGGCTCTGTGAAGACATTACCCATTGGTCATTGAAAAGTTGCTCCTGCATTCCTTAATTTGAAGGGCATTCAAACATAGTATAGGGTTTCTTTGTTGGTGATGAAGGATGACTTCTTCATCAATTGAGTCCATCTATATTTGGTGGTATCCACTGAAAACATCTAAAAAACTCAAACAAATTATATTTTATGGTGGAATCTACTAGTTGATTGATTGATAAAAGTGGGTATGAATCCTTCGAGCAAGCATCATTTACCTTAGTAAAGTTGATGTAGATCAAAAGTATATCGCTTCCCATCTTCATTGCCATGTGAACATTACTTAACCAATTTGGGCATTTTACTTATCTAGTTACTCATATTTCCAATAAATATTTAACCTCCCTCTCTCTTTATGAAATTTTTTTTATTTGGGGCGAGAATACATCTTTTCTGTCAAATAGGTTGTGCATGATGACCTATATTAAGGCTATGCTAGATTATTCCTAGATTTATGTCCGGCATATCCTTCTAAAAGTATGAAAAACATTTATTTTTTCAAAGAAGAAAAAATAAAAGCTTAGCCTTTTCCTCTTTGAAGATGTTCTTCTTCATTCAAGTACTTCGACTAGAAACCAAGTCTAAATCCTCAGTTTCTACTTTTTCATTTTTGGATGATTGATCTCCTTTGTTGATGTCTGTGCATGAACCCTTCAAGGCCTTTGTCTTGCTTTGACAATGATTTTCCTAACCTCGACATGGCCAATGAAGATATCTACATCCCCCTTTTTCATCTCAAAGGTTATCTTCAAGTACTTAACATCTGATTTAAGGTGAAAATTTCCCTATGTTTGCCTTACAAGGATTGCATTGTATAGGATTGGACATCAATCACTGTAAACCTTATCATAGTTAAGGTGTATAGTTCAACATTATCCTTCTCCTACATTCCTTTTAGCATGACAGGGAGGTTAACCCATTTAAAGGTTGGGAGTTCACCGGGTCCTACATCAAAAGTTGATCATGACATCAACTTCAGCTTTTCCTCTGAGATAACCAAACTTGGTAGGAGATGAGTGAACAGGCCATTGGCATTAGACTTTTCATCACAAAGGTGTAAGGTTTCAGGAGCCAAACAAGCATAGCGGAATTTAATCAAAACCCTCTAAGATCTAAGTGAAACAAGGTAAACCGGGTGTTCAAAAATTTTCATGCCTAATTTCAACTGAGATCTCTCACCCAACTATAGAGTCAAATCACAAAACCTGA
Source organism: Aquilaria sinensis (assembly GCA_005392925.1). NCBI lineage: Eukaryota > Viridiplantae > Streptophyta > Magnoliopsida > Malvales > Thymelaeaceae > Aquilaria > Aquilaria sinensis. The sequence continues at coordinate 7,645 of SMDT01000227.1, forward strand.
ATAGTTGACATGTTCAAGCTCTCTATTGTATCCACATAAGCCTCTCAGGATCACCATGCTTCCACCACATCTCGACAAATGCTTTTTTCTTATGCCCGTAGTGCTAGCCTGTGTCCTCCAAGGAATAGCATGAGAAAAGTGCAGTTATCTCTTTTGGGAGGCTAGGTCAAGGCTATGAATTTGTCACTAAAATTTGTATTTATATTGAGACTCAACTTTTAGGCCTAATGGGTTTCAAAGCCCTGATCCAATTAAGATTTAATTTCGAGCTTAATAATGGCTCAACTTTTGGGTCAATTATTAACATGAAATTATCATGAAACCGTAACCCAAATAATTAGCCCATGCACTCTAATAATCCAAATAGCTCTATGTGTACGACCCAATAGGCTCTTACCACGTTGGCAATGATCATAAATTGCATTTATGATCATAAGCAATGACCAGTGCCTAGCAACACATTATTGATGCCCAAGTGACAACATTGTCGGTGATTCGACTAAACCTTTATGGCCATTACCCATATATTCCATTGTCCCTTTGTCCAAGGTATCAAGACTAGGCACGAGACATGGAATGTATCACTCTCGTATAGCCCATCTTTGGTTTCTTGATTACCGAGTAGACTAACTTAAATTGATGAAATTGATATCGTATATCAACTCATCCGAGCATGGCCATGCATTTTCTAAGTCTCACTCTATCAAGGGGCCTAAAGATATCACTCCCGTTATATAGGAAGGGCAAATCCCATCTTGATCATACAAATCCCTCCGCATGATATGTAACATACCCAATGACCTCCTTCAAGTTCACTCAGTTATGAGCAACAAAGGGAAGTACCAAAGTATATGACTCATTTTAGGGAACCTTGATGACCTTAGGTCAGAGGACTACATATACCATGATCACTATGAGAATCACTTATGACACTCATATAATGATCCATGCAGTGTTCTCATTGATGGGTTTCGGGAGCCAAATAGCGCAGCGAAATTTCATCGAAACCCTCAAGGATCCAAGTGAAATGGGATAAACCGGGTGTTCAAAAATTTTCATACCTAATTTTCGGTTGAGATCTCTCACTCAACTGTAGAGTCGAATCACAAAACCTAAATAGTTGAAGTGTTCAGGCTCTCTATGGTATACACACAAGCCTCTCGGGATCACCACGCTTCCACCATGTCCCGGCAGATGCGTTTCTCTTGCACTCGCAGTGCTAGCTTGCGTCCTCTAAGGAATTGCAGGAGAAGAGTGTGGCTGTCCTTTTTGGAGGCTAGGGCAAGGAGACCTGTGAATTTCTCACTTAAAAGTTGTATTTATAGTGAGACTACACTTCCAGGCCTAATGGGTTTCAAAGCCCTAATCCAATTAGGATTTAATTTTGGGCTTAATAATGGCTTAACTATTAGGCCCATTATTAATACGAAATTAAAGTGAAACCATAACCCAAATAATTAGCCCATGCACTCTAATGATCCAAATAGCTCTATGTGTGTGACCCAATAGGCTCTTGCCATGTTGGCAATGATCATAAATCACATTTATGATCATAAGCAATGAGCGGTGTCTAGCAACACATCATTGCTACCCAAGTGACAAGATTGTCGGTGAATCGACTAAACCTTTATGATCATCACCGATATATGCCATTGTCCCTTTGTCCAAGATATCAAGACTAAGCACGAGACATGGAATGTGTCACTCTCGTATAACCCAATCTTTGGTTTCTTGATTACCGAGTAGACCAACTTAAACTGATGACATTGATATCGTATATCAACTCATCCGAGCATGGCCATGCATTTTCTAAGTCTCACTCTATCAAGGGGCCCGAAGATATCACTCCCGTTTCATAGGAGGGACAAATCCCATCTTGATCATACAAATCCCTCCGCATGATATGTGACATACCCAATGACCTCCTTCAAGTTCACTCAGTTACGAGCAACAAAGGAAAGTATCAAAGTATGTGACTCACATGTAGGGAACCTTGATGATCTTAGGTCGAAGGACTACATATACCATGATCACTATGAGAATCACTTATGACACTCATATAACGATCCATGCAGTGTTTTCATGGGGGGTCGGTCCAGTACACAAGTTCTCCAACTTGTACCCATATGTAGACTACATATCTCATATTAGTCTCCACATATGCTAGTCGTTATGTATTATTGCAACCCGCTCCATAATAATACTAGACTAGGGACGTTTAAGAATATCATTATTTTAGGGTTACGATTATGTTTGTTAAGTTACGCAGAAACAAAACAACAAACATAGTTGTTGGATTAATGCCTCAATAAAATATCATGACTTAATGTGCAAAAATACAATCATTTCATGATTGGCTTTTTGGGCACAACACTAACACTCATGGTGGGTCGGTCCAGTACACAAGTTCTCCAACTTGTACCCATATGTAGCCTACATATCTCATATTAGTTTCCACATATGCTAGTCATTATGTATTATTGTAACTCGGTCCACAATAATACTAGACCAGGGAAATTTAAGAATATCATTATTCTAAGGTTATAATTATGTTTATTACATTACTCAGAAACAAAACTTGCTGGATTAATGACTTAATAAAATATCATGGCTCAATGTGCAAAAATACAATTATCTCATGATTGGCTTTGTGCACAACACTACCAAAAGGACCTAGTTCATGCCTCAACTTCTAATCCAAGCTATAATAAGTCATGGATAATCATGAAGAAACTTAACAAATGATCCATCACATCGAGCTAGGCTGTTGACTAGAGTGTCAAATTCTATTAAAGTTATTTCTCACTCCTTTCTTTTTCTTTCTATTGATGGGATCCCTGTGGTGATTGTTTGGGTCATCTCAGTAGGAGGAGGTTATTTTCTTCTTGGAATTTTGCTACTTTGGCGATGTTCAAAGTCATACTCTTCATCATCACACCTTCACTCCTTTTCCATCTTGTCATGATTTGGGAAAACAAGGGAAGATAACGCCGAAGCTAGCCTTACTTTATTAGGGACTTAATGTACTTCTTTAATTGGAATCAATCTTTAGTATTGTGGCCATGGTCCCTATGGAATTAGCAATACTTCTTCATATTTTTCTTATGCTTGAGCTTATTGCCTTCGCATGCTTGATTGTCGCCCACTATTTTTCAAGTGCCATCAAGTTATTAGTTCTTAAAGTTTTCATGGGGTTGAACAATAATTGCTTTTTTCCTTTTTTATTTAGAGATCGTCCAGCATATTCTCCCCAAGGTCGGTTTATTAGTACTTTAAAGGCATGACCACCCAAACATACAAAGCACTTCGGTAGTCATATGTTGTTTAGCTCTTCGATAGAAGTAGAGTTTGAGTTCTCTGATATGAAGACTAGCATTCCTTGGAGTACAAAAGTTACTCTTTTCACCCCGTAGGTGGCACATCTACAATAGAAGACTCATCTTGAGAAATTTTGCCCAAGCCACTCTTTTCAGTTGACCTTTTCTCTCTTTTGGTGAACCTCGCTAGGGAGGCTACCTTTACTAGAGATAATAGTCTTACCGATAGACCTGGTCTTAGGAAAGAATTAAACCAACTATTGTGTCATTTTAATGACTATCGAGCATTGGAAGTTTCACAAGAAAAATCATTATAATTGTCACCGATCATCCTCTTCGAGAAGAAATGCCTCTAGAGGAGAGGCTGTGTCTGCAATTACCTGGTGATTTGGGATCCCCTTGTCGTTGGAGCATCAAGTTTTGACGATGCTGACATGAGAGTGGGTTCCTATAAATGATTCCAAATGGTCTCTGGATTCACCATCAATGCACGACATCTTCACTAGAGTGCCTTTTGATAGCCGAAGTGCTATCGCCCCTTTAACCTGTGAACTTCAGCCAGATATCACGCTCAGGAAGTCTAGCGTCACCCACAAGGAGTGCCAGTACCGACCTCGAAAATGAGGAAGTCTGACACCTCGGACATACAACTTAGGTGGCCAGCCAGCACCCCTGGGGATGACAGTACTGACCTTAGGAAAATAGCGCGTCGCCTCCCTCAGAAGAGTGGCCAAACCACCTTCGGGGAGAAGGACCAACCACCTGCGGCAGGAGAAAATCCCCCGAACGAAGAGCTTCAGTGCTAAGGAATCCCCTGAATTGCTGGCACAACTCCGAGAGAAGGGTCCTCACTCCGAAGGGCGATTTCAACCAAAGGGACCTCAGGGGTACGGCAGAAGCAATTAAGGAGCCTCTAACATGTCGCCCGCACACGCTACACGCCGCCCTCATATGCGCTTTGACACGCCGGTGCCGCCTACGTCTTGTCATATAGGGCTATTCTTGCCCTAGCCCATGGCCCGAGGAGCCTACAGGCGGCTAGAGTCCCCCATGCCCAAGAGCATAGATTACATCCAACCGAACACATGTCACAATCTGAATGGACTACATCCTCCTATATATATTAGGGAAATGGTCTCAGCGGGGGTTCTCTTTCTCTATCTCTCTCTCTTTCCCTAAAAAAAAACGTAAGCACGCAAAAACCTTTGGCCTCCAATACTCTCTCTCCACTTCCAACAATATTGACTTGGACGTCGGAGGCTCCTCCTTGAAAAAAGACTTCGAGGACCTCCTAACCCCTGTTTTTTGAGTGTTTTAGACAGGTCTTCCTGGGAAATCTCCACTTTAGACGTTTTCCCTCACTGGAAGTTCCTCCTAGTCTCACCATGTCACACAGCGAAGATGCTGCTGGGCATCATCTAGCGCCGTTTGTGGGAACCCACCCCCAGGTTGCTATCGTTAAAACTCGGCGTTCCAAGGACAAGGGACTTCCGAAGTCCCCATCCGCACCAGAGGTTCAACCGGCAATCGAGCAAACTGCAGCGGGGACTTCCTAACCGGAGGAAGAGCATCCTTTGACTATTACCATGGGCTTCCTGTACGAGTTCCAACACTCTGTTGTGGTCGAAATGACACAATAGTTAGACCGAAGATGGCCACAGCCAACTCGGGTTGAAGGCCCTCTTCAGTAGTACCTCATCGAGAGAAGAGTCCCAGATCAACTCACCGGAGTTCGGGAAGAGGGGATCAACGTGATGAGTCCTTGACGGAAAACATACCCCTCAGGACACGACCTACAGGAGAAATGGGGCCAAAATGACCTTGAACTCCCCGTCGAAGGAGTTCCTCACCTGAAGAAAAGTCACCATCTCCTCGGCGCCGAAGTCACTCCCCAAAAAGGAGACGTCAGTCTCCATTCCCGGAGGCCTATAGATAGCAGGATAAAGAGCCCAGTGCCTCACTCCTCATGGAGAAAATCTTGAAGAGGCTAGAAATAGTGGAGAGGCAGGTAGCTCGGAAGCCTGTCTGGGCTAGGTTGTCAGAAACCTTCAATGCAAACAAATCACCATTTACCCGAGTAGTGGTCGAAACACCTATGCCGAGTGACTTTCGGGTACGTCCGTTGGAGACCTACGATGGCCGAACTGACCCCCAGGCTCATCTGACCAAATATAAGTGCAGCCTGGTGTTGCACGGTGATGATGATGCCACCCTGTGTAAATGTTTTGAGGTCACCCTTGCTGGGCCAGCAACGGCATGGTACAACTCACTGGCTCCTGGAACCATCATGGAGTTCCGAGAGTTGTCTACTGCCTTCACGCAGCAGTTCATCAGGAGCCGGCCAATGGCGAAGATGCCGGTCCAAATGTTTGACATAGGGCAGAGAAATGGAGAAACCATTCATGACTATGTCGAAAGGTCCAACAGGGAAGCCTTAAGTGTCCCAAACTTCAGGCCAGAAATACGTATCCTGGCCATGGCACGAGGACTTCGAAGAAACTCTCAGCTGTTCTATGAATTCTCCAAGGATCCCCCCGACACACTTGGTGAATTTTACCAAAGGGCTGAGCAGCACATGACTGCTGAAGAACTGAGAATGGGAGGCCCAAAACCTGATCACATTCGCACCGAGGGGCTGAGCCAGCAAACTCATTACCCAACTAAACCAGGGGGACGACCTTGGAAGCTTAAGGGAAGAAAGCCACTGGCTTTCACTCCCCTGAACACCACAAGGACGAACATCCTCATGGCGATGGAAAGGCAAGGGACTCAGATCCAATGACCGAAGGCCATGACCTCGGACAACAAAAAGAACATGAAAAAGTTATGCCAGTTCCATCGGGACCACGGGCACGATACCGAGGACTGCTTCTAACTAAGGAAGTACATAGAATCACTGATAAAGCAAGGTCAACTCCGACGTTACTTGCGGATGCCTTCGCCGAATGGAAGAAAAGAAGATAAGGGAAAAGGAGATGACGAGGAGTATGACTCCGACAAACGCCGAAACCGAAGTCCAAAAAGGCGTCCGCCACCCCCGGCGGGAGTGATACAAATGATCAGAACAGGACCACCGTTGACAGAAAGGAAAAGAAAAGCCAGGGAGGTTTCGGTGATGGAATATGGGAACCCATCAAAAAAGCTTGTTTGGAAATATGGGTCCACTGTCATATTTCCTCATGATGATCCATTGCTGGTTGTGGCAAGGATAGGAAGTTGGGACGTCAAGAAAGTACTATTTGATGATGGTTCAAACGCGGAGGTCCTATTCTCACACCTGCTACCGAGTTTGGGTATATCAAGGAGCGACCTCAAGTCCGTCACTTCTTCTACTTTTGGCGTATGGCTGTCCGAACTCCCCGTCCTTGGCTGGATTGATCTTCCTCTGATGCTGAGGGAACCTCAATAAACAACAAAGATGAACTGTTTGCCTCCGTAATGGCAAGGTTCATCGTCATAGATGTCCCTTCGTCATATGACGCCATTCTTGGGAGGCAAATGCAAGGGAACCTCTACATCCACCCGGATGTAAAGTACCTAACTATCACCTTCGCCACCAAGGATGGAGATGCTGAGATCTTCATCGACCAGGGGGAGGTGAGAAAGGTGTTTGTCAAGGCGAGAAAAGCCCCAGTGATGAACTGCGTACAGACTACGGAAATGAAGGTCTTACCTGCAGAAGAGTCAAAAGGAGAAGGAACAGAAGATCCTAGGAAAATAGAAACAGAAGAAATAGAGCTTGTCCTAGGCTGAAATACCCGAATGGGGAAAAAATTGGCCAAAGGTGACAAGGAAAAGTTTGTATCTTTCCTACTAATGAATAAAGATCTGTTTGCCTACTCACCGAAAGACATGCCTGGGTAGACCCTCGCATAGTACAGCATAGCCTTAAAGTGAGCCCAGAGGCAACGCCTGTCCGCCAAAAGAAGCGAAGCCTCTCGGCACATAAAAACAACTTCGTCAAAATCGAAGTCCAGCACTTGATAGATGCAGGCGTAATCAGGGAAGTCAAATACCTCTAATGGCTAAGTAATGTGGTTATTGCCACAAAAGAAGGGAGCAACAAGCTCCGAATGTGCATCGACTTCCAAAATGTAAATAATGCTTGCCCTAAGGATTCGTATCCCCTCCCGCCAATAGATCAGTTGGTAGACTCGACCGTTGAATATGGACTCCTGAGCTTCGTCGATGCTTTCAGTGGGTATCATCAAATCAGGATGGACCCTGAAAATGAGGAAAAAATCACCTTCATCACCGAAGTCAGTACGTATTGCTACGTCAGAATGCCCTTCGGGCTTAAAAATGCAAGAGCCACCTACCAGAGGCTGATGAACAAAGTCTTCAACAACCAAATAGGGAGGAACATGGAAGTCTATGTCGATGATATGATAGTCAAGAGCAAATTGCCTGCCAATCACATCGCCGATTTGGAGGAAACTTTCCACCAACTTAGAGCATTCGAAATTCATGTCAATCCCGAAAAATGCATATTCGGCGTAAGTTCGGGCAAGTTCCTCGGATTTATGGTATCGGAAAGAGGTATTGATGCCAACCCGTAAAAAGTCACAGCGCTATTTGAATTCCGAACTCCTGTTACAACAAAAGATGTGCAAAGGTTCACGGGGAGAATAATGTCCCTTAGCAGATTCATTTCCAGGTATGGGGATTGCTGCCGAGCATTTTTTAAGGTCCTCACCAAGGCAGTGAAAAATGGTGGCGACCTCAAAAATGATGACCATCCTTGGAACGAGGATTGCCAAAAGGCCTGGGAAGAGCTCAATGTCTATCTAGCTCATCTAGCCACTCTTCGGCAACCACGATAAAGAGAACCCTTTGTGCTATACCTCGCCGTTACGAAAAAAGCACTGAGTTCGGTGCTTGTGAAGGAGGAGGGGGTGGAGCAATGGCCAGTATACTACGTGAGCAAGTCCCCGCATGATGCCGAAATCAGGTATCCCCTACTGCGAAAAGTTATCTATGCCCTGGTGCTGGCAAGCAAGAGACTACGTCCGTACTTTCAAGCTCACCCCATTATTATCCGAAGTAACCTACCTCTTCGGGATGTCATGAAGAGAGTAGACCATTCGGGACCATTCGGGAAGACTTTTCAAGTAGTGCATAGAGCTCGGCGAGTATGATATTACTTATAAGCCAAGGAAAGTAATAAAAGCCCAAGCTCTAGCGGACTTCATTGCTGAAGTGCCTGTGACCGAAGGTTAACAATCGGACCTTGGCAAAAGTGAGCCAAAATGGACTCTGTTTGCAGACGGAGCCTCCGGCTCCGAGCACTAGGGAGTTGGGGTAATTATTCACGGTCCCGAAGGTTTGGAAGTCATGAAAGCCATCAAATCTGGGTTTAACGTCACCAACAACATCGCAAAATACGAAGCTCTCATAGCAGGGTTATGCCAGACCAGAAAGATTGGTGTAAGAAACCTAAAAGCCCACAGTGATTCCCAGCTAGTGGTCCGGCAGATGGTAGGGGACTACAGCGCGAAGGACCCGACTTTGGCAAAATATCACGAGCTCGTAGCAAAGCTCATCCAGGCGTTCGACGCAGTACACATTGAAAATGTACCTCCCTGAGACAATACCGAGGCAGACAGCTTAGCCAAGTCAAAAAAGTTCACCGAAGTGTTGAGCCACCTGAGCATAGCGGCGCTGAGCGTAGCGACCTCGGAAAAAGGATCGAAAGATCCTATAAAGAGATATCTTACAACCGCAGAGCTTCCCGATGATCCTCACGAGGCACCAAAAGTGCGATGACGTTCCAGACGTTATTTCCTAATTGGGGAAGAATTATACCGATAGGGGTATGCAAGTCCGCTATAGAGGTGTGTCAGCGAAGAGGACGCTAAGATGGTTCTCAAAGAAGTCCACGAGAGGGCTTGCGGTTCCCACATCGCAACTGACACCTTGGTAGGAGTAATACTCTGCCAAGGGTACTTCTAGCCCACCCTAAGAAAGGACGCAAGGCTGTTTGTCAAAAAATATGACAATTGCCAAAGACACGCCGACATCCAAAAGCTGCCCTTGGGATTAATAACCTCGGCAGGCTACCCCTATCCCTTTGCAGTTTGGGGCATAGACCTCATTGGGCCACTCCCAATAACACCTGGAGGAGTGAAGTTCTGCATCGTGGCAGTGGATTACTTCACTAAATAGGTCGAGGTAGAACCCCTAGTAACCATGTCGGCAAAGGATATACAAAAGTTTGTCTGGAAGAACATTATATGCAGATTTGGTATACCGAGGGTGATAGTGGCTGATAATGGGTCCTAGTTTACAGACAAGGGATTCAAAGAATTCATCACCAGCCTCGGAATAAAAATGCACTTCGCCCCGATAGGTCATCCCTAGAGCAATAGACAAGTAGAGGTATCCAACAGAACCATAAAAGAGGGTCTGTAAAAGAGGCTGGGGGAAGCAAAGGGAAAATGGCCAAGAGAACTTCCAAGTGTGCTATGGAGTTATCGGACGACACCTCGAAAGGCCATGGGTGAGACACCTTTTTCGTTCGTCTTCAACACAGAGGCCATCATCCTTATCGAGGTAGTACAGCCATCAGTAAGAATACAAGTGTTCGATGAAGGAGGGAACGACCTCAGATTGAAAACTAAGCTTGACCTAATTGACGAACACAGAGAGGTGGCTGAACTCAGAAGGAAGGCCTTTCAGCAAAGAGTGGCCACAGCCGCGAACTTGCGCGTTAGGCCAAAAGGAATAAGGAAAGGAGACCCGGTTCTCTGAAAGGCTGAATTCGAACCCCAAAGGCCATCCCATGGAGTACTTCGGGTGAAGTGGGAAGGGCCTTACTTGGTTCTTGACGAAGTCCGAAATGGAGTCTATAAGCTTGGCGATGCCAAAGGTGGAGAATTGAAAAATACATGGCATTCGAACGCCTTGAAGAATTCTATACTTAGAATTTTGGTAAGAAATTGTACAACTTAGAAAAGGCTTCTAAGTACAAAAATTTTCTTCCACCAAAGAACTCTTGGCGAACAAAGCTTAAGCAAGAAGCTCGCTAAATTTACTTATTCCTTCTGAAGTTGATTGGGTCATTCTCAGTAAGTCCATTACAAGTAGTCCAAAATTTTGCTTAAGGGAATTCGTCGAAAGTGAACATTTTTCCGAAGACGGTCTAACAAAGCAAGAAAAAAGTATTTTTCGAAGTCCTTTGACTGAAAGTGGTCGAGATAACTGGGAAATAAAAGTTATTGCTCAAAGACTTAGCCAAATTTTGGAAAGGGGAAAATTTTCATTGAAGAAGGCCTTATTACAAGGAGAAGGTTACAAGAAAAAAAATTACAAAGAAAAAGGAAAGAAGGCAAAGGTCCTAAAACATCTAAGGGACCCGGTGTCGTGGGAAGCTCCCGCCCCTGTGTCTTTAGCCGCCGCCTTCAGTGCCGGAGGAGGGGGAAATGCCAGGTTGAGGTGCTCGATTTTTGACCAAGTCCACTGAGGCCCCCCGGGAATGTCTAGGGCAGCCAAAAAGGAAAGGTCAAGATCTGGGTATTTTTTCAGAACTTGATGACGAGCCAGACAGAAGTCATCCTGGAAAGCAACCTTGGTCGCCTAGATGGCATTGTCTTTCTCGAGCGATAAGTCTTCCATTTTGTTCTAAAGATCAGCAACCTCCTTCTTCAGTGCCTTCACCTTCTTTTTCTTTGGCACCTTCTTCAGAGAATTGACCTCGGCTTGAAGCTTGGCATTATCAGTGAGCGCCTTCCCCAGGAGAGTAGAGTCTTCCTCTTTCCACTTTTGATAAGCCTCGTTGGCTGAAGTTAGATTCACTACCTTCGCGCTGAGGTCAGACATCTTCTGGGAAAAATCCTTCAAGAGCTATTCTTGGCCCTTCAAGAATTCTTCCCGGAGATTGGCAACCTCCTCCTTGGCGATCCGGCTTAACTCTACATTTTTGACAACAGAGTTGGCGCAGAAGACCTTGGCCTTCTCCAAACGATCTTCGGCCCAAGCTCAGACCAAAGATTGCTTTGCTGCCCAAGCTTGGAGGTACCCACTATACCCCAGAAGCTGCAAAAAGGGAGAAAATACTTAGTCAAAAATGCATAAGGAGAGCCAAGTACTTAAAAAAATGGGGAGAAAAAATAAAGGGCCTGAAGAAGTACCTAGGCAGCATGCTCAGAAATTTTTTAGGCAAGGGTCTCATCATTGCCGTACTCTTCGGCAACCACCTTGAAGGTAGCCTGGGTAAGTACGCCCCTCACCATTTGGGGAGCCATTTGCTGGCAGTCCTCCGTGAATGACCAGAAAGGCTCCCTCGGAACGTTGTCCTTCGGGACATGGGAGTCCCGAAGAGCCCGCCTTCGGGCATGGTCCACCATCTAGGATGAGGGTGCCAATTCTCCTACAAAGTTAAAATACAAGGCTTGTTAAGACAAAGTCTCTTATATCAACAAAGATTAAGAGTAAAAGTGTCTAAGGGACAAACCTGGAACAACCTCAGCAACGTCATCGTCGGAGTCCCTAACCTCCTCCACCTCGGCAGGGACATGTTTGCCCTTGCTTCTTCGGCACTCTTCAAGCTCCTCAGCAGAAAGGTCTGCTGCAGAAGAGCCCAAAAGATATGCCAATGCGGCGGGACTCTGAGAAACCACACTGGTGGCCACCTTGGTCTGCCGGATGGCTGGGACCTCGGGCTCACCACCAACCTCCTTGACGTATGCCGGCGGTGGGGGAAGGACGTCCTTCTTGGCCCTCTTGGCCAAAGACGGCCCACTCCTAGATGTTTTACGCCTCCTGGAGGCGCCCTTCTTTGTCTATTCCCCTTTTTTGGCTTAGCCGAGGAAAAGGGACTTGTAGTAGGCAGCAGAATCATTGTCCATCTCTGAAAAAGAAGGAAAACATCAGTGTAAGTCCAGACGGATACTTATACTGAAACTTTGGAAGGAAACTTACTTTCAAAAAAGGCTTCATAAGTGAGCTCCCCCCGAAGGAGCATCACCAGCCAGGATTCCTTCCCATCGATGGCAGGAGCTGGCATGCTAACGTCCGTCTTGTGCTCCTTAACTACCCCCAACTCCTGAAGGACCTCCTTGTTCATAAGCCTCCACATGATGGGGAAGGGGTAGAGGGAGCGTGGAGGGACCTCAGCATCCCAGTCGGCAATAGTACAGATACGTCTGTCGAAGTCGACAAACCTCGCCACCAACTCGGGAGTTAGCAACTTCTTGGGGTCCACGACATCCGTCTCCAGCTTTCCCTGAGCCCACTTAGTCGGGACGTACGAGCAAGCCTCCACCACCTTTAGGAAGAAGAACTTCCTTTGCCACCCTCGCCAGCTATCTTTAGTAGCGAAGGTGAAAATGAATTTTTTGCTCCCAGATCCCCGAGGTAGCATGAAATAAAAGCCACCCTTCAGGACCGGATAGAGCTTGTAGTACTGCATGAACAGGATGAAATGAGGTTCTATCCCGAAGACCCCGCAGATGTAGAGGAAGGCATTGAAATAGCAGTATGAGTTGGGAGGAAGCTGATTCACAGCTATGCCATGAAATTGGCAAAAGTCGCAAATTATCCTCGGTGGAGGAAACCGAAGTCCGGCCTTTAGTTGGGCTCAAAAAACGGTAACCTCGTCATCCCGGTTCATAAAACTATAATGACCAAGATGAGGTAGCCTCGTGACGGCATAGGAGGGAAGAAAAAATTTGGTTGTCCACTTCTCTAATTTCTTCAAAGTGGAGCAACAAGGGTGAGACATGCGAGGTTGCCAGCTCTCAAGGATGGGTACGACAAACATAAGGGGAATAGGCGAAGACATGATTGGCAAAAAAGTGACTTCAAAAGAAGAATTGAGGGACTTTGGGAAGCTAGAAAAAGAAAAAAATGAAGGAACCGAAGGACCTCTAGAATCAAAACCCACCAAAAGTTTTGCCAAAATCAGGGTTTGAAGATGCCGTCATGAAAGGTGGCTGGAAATCGCTCCGCCGATAGCACCACTGCGAAAAAGAGGGGGAAGCACGAAAACAGACGAGAGCAAAGCAAAGACAAAAGGAAAGCAAATAAGGATTATGACAGAGGAAGGTTTATATAGACCGAGGAAGCGTAGCCGAATCGACGTCATAATTGCTCCGCGAAGGTGAACCATCGCCATAATTGCTCCTCGCACGTGAAAAGATGTGGCTGGTATAATCGATGCAGCCTCTCCCATTCACTGTATGCCACGTGTCATTCGACGCGTGAAATGAAGGACACGCTTTCTGACACCCCGAAAACTCGGGCATGCCGCTCCAGACTGACACGCTTGGTTACGAGACATGACCGTCCATTGACCTGTAGCAGAAAAAGTAAAGAGGTTGGGCACCTCAAGAACACCAAAGGGCAGACAATGACACCTGGTCGGATAGGGCATGTCTTCGGGTAACGAAGTGTCTTTTGTGCAAACATCACACCTCGAGTCCTGAAAAGCGCCCCCAGAAGGTCTGCAAGCCGAAGTCCCCACTTCGGCTTTCCGAGGGGGGGCATGTGATAGCGGAAGTGCTGTTGCCCCTTTAACCTGTGAATTTCGGCCAGATATCATGCTCGGGAAGTCTAGCGTCACCCACAAATGGTGCCAGTACTGACCTTGGAAAAAGAGGAAGTCTGACTCCTCGGACATACGACTTCAGTGGCCAGCTAGCACCCCTGGGGATGACAGCACTAACCTCGGGAAAATAGCGCGTCGCCTCATTCGAAAGAGTGGCCAAACCACCTTTGGGTAGATGGACTAGCCACCTTTCGGCAGGGGAAAATCCCCTGAACGATGAGCTTCAGTGCTAGGGAATCCTTTGAATTGCTGGCAAGACTCCGGGAAAAGGGTCCTCACTCTGAAGGGCGACCTCAACCAAGGGGACCTTGGGGGTACGGCAGAAGCAATTAAGGAGCCTCTGACATGTCGCCCGCACATGCTACACGCCGCCCTCATATGCGCTCTGACATGCTGACGCCACCTATGTCTTGTCATATAGGGCTATTCTTGCCCTAGCCCATGGCCCGAGGAGCCTACAGGCGGCTAGAGGCCCCCATGCGCAAGAGCACAGATTACATCCGACCGAACATGTGTCGCAATCTGAACGAACTATGTCATCCTATATATATTAGGGAAATCGTCTCTGCGGGGGGGGGGGGGGGGGGGTCTCTCTCTTTCTAAAAAAAAATGTAAGCAGGCAAAAACCTTTGGCCTCCAATACTCTCTCTCCACTTCCAACAATATTGACTTGGGCGTCAGAGGGTCCTCCCCGGAAAAAGACTCCGGGGACCTCCTAACCCCTGTTTTCTGAGTGTTTTAGATAGGTCCTCCTGGGAAATCTCCACTTCAGACGTTCTCCCTCACTGGAAGTTCCTCCTAGTCTCACTATGTCACACAACGAAGATGCTGCTGGGCATCACCTTTCAAGTCAAAGTGCTTTGTTGGCCTAAGCCCTGCAACATGAAGATAAAAGAGCTGGGAGCTCCTTATAGTATTATTGAGGTGGGAGACTCCAACACCCAAGTTAGGCGAATATAGGAAGGAGTAACTGTTAGTGATGGGCCCAAAAGGCCAATCATGAGATGATTGTATTTTTTCACATTGAGTCACGATATTTTATTAAGGCATTAATCCAGCAATTATGTTTGTTGTTTTTGTTTCTGCATAACTTAACAAACATAATTGTAACCTTAGATTAATGATATTCTCAAACATCCCTAGTCTAGTATTATTATGGAGCGGTTGCAATAATACATAACGACTAGCATATGTGGAGACTAATAAGAGATATATAGTCTGCATATGGGAACAAGTTGGAGAACTTGTGTACTGGACCGACCCACCATGAGAACACTACATGGATCGTTATATGAGTTTCATAAGTGATTTTCATTGTGATCATGGTATATGTAGCCTTTTGACCTAAGATCATCAAGGTTCCCCACATGTGAGTCACATACTTTGATACTTTCCTTTGTTGCTCGTAACTGAGTGAACTTGAAGGAGGTCACTAGGTATGTCACATATCATGCGGAAGGATTTGTATGATCAAGATGGGATTTGTCCCTCCTATGTAACGGGAGTGATATCTTCAGTCCCCTTGATAGAGTAAAACTTAGAAAAATGCATGGCCATGCTTGGATGAGTTGATATACGATATCAATGTCATCAGTTTAAGTTGGTCTACTCGGTAATCAAGAAACCAAAGATTGGGCTATACGAGAGTGACACATTCCATGTCTCGTGCTTAGTCTTGATATCTTGGACAAAGGGACAATGGCATATATCGGTGATGATCATAAAGGTTTACTTGAATCATCGACAATCTGGTCACTTAGGTAGCAATGATGTGTTGCTAGACATCGCTCATTGCTTATGATCATAAATGTGATTTATGATCATTGCCAACATGGTAAGAGCCTATTGGGTCGCACACATAGAGCTATTTAGATCATTAGAGTGCATGGGCTAATAATTTGGGTTTTGGTTTCACAATAATTTTGTATTAACAATGGGCCTAATAGTTGAGCCATTATTAAGCCTGAAATTAAAGCCTAATTAGATTAGGGCTTTGAAACCCATTAGGCCTGGAAGTTGAGTCTCACTATAAATACAATTTTTAGTGAGAAATTCGCAGGTCTCCTTGCCCTAACCTCCGAAAAGGACAGCCGCACTTTTTTCTTGCAATTCCTTGGAGGACGCATGCTAGCACTGCGAGCGCAAGAGAAACGTATCTGCCGGGATGTGGTGGAAGCGTGGTGATCCCAAGAGGCTCATGTGGATACCATAGAGAGCTTGAACACGTCAATTATTCAAGTTTTGTGATTCGACTCCATAGTTGAGTAAAAGATCTCAACCGTAAATTAGGCATGAAAATTTTCGAACACCCAGTTTACCCCCGTTTTACTTGGATCTTGGAGGGTTTCTGTTAAATTCTGATGCGCTGTTTCGCTCCCAAAACCCAACAGTAACTACAAGGAAGAAGCAAGAGGTGAGGAGTAAGAACACTAGATACCTTGTCTCGGGGCCTCCTTAGGCTATTTATAAATCAAGTGAGAGATAGGGCTTAGTGGACATTGGTAGGAGGAGCTAGCTAGCTAGAGTTGGAAATTTGAAGTTCATACCTGTGAGGTGGCTTTAGCAGAGGTTCTTAGGATGCGAGCTGACTGGCCTGCTGATAGGCCTCCTACCAACAATGGTCTTCTCGGTGGTCTCTGTGTGGACAGCAGAAGGGCCTACCTTAACAATACTTGAACCTTGGTTTCCTTCATCAATCCCAACATCGAGGAACCTTGGTTCAAGATGGACTTCAAAGGTTTTTTAGGGTGATAGCCCATTCAGCTGTTAGTAGAAAGAGGTTGTTCAGTAATTCAAGCTAAGTGTGGTTGTTACCCTTTCACTTTGAATGAGTTATCCCCAATTTGATGTTAAGCTAAATAAGGTTTATTCAACTGGGTGAAACTTAGATGGTGGGAGCTAAATTAAACTAAAAGAAAGCTCGAAGGGCTGAATTGCTTATGTTAGGCCAAGGAAGGCTATATTAGAACTTAATGAAAAGTTTTATGTTTACCTATCATTGGGAAAACTGGGGAATCTAAGAGTGTGGGTACTGAATTGTAACATACATTAAAGATCAAATATCAGTCTTGGCATTTGGACCCAAAATGAACCAGCTATCCTTCCCAAGCTTAAGTAGGAACCCTAGTCTATATTCTATTCGGTGCTTATTGGGGCATTAGATGCCTTGCTTTAGCTAGTAACCCTAGTCTATATTTTGTTGGGCACTTGATGGGGCATTAGATGTCTTGCCTTCCAAGGTAGATGTTGTTGCATGTGTATGTGTTTTCCATGCTTTTGTGAATTGCTAGCTTTTTCTGACCAAAAAATATGTTTATTGATTATTGCGATATCCTGTGTTTTGTGTTTTCCTTTGTATATATGATGCAAACCTTTATGGTATAAAGACCATGAAATGTGCCCAAGATGTTTTTTCAAGCTACATAAGACATCAAATAGATTGTATTTAAACCCCCACCCCTAATCAACCTATGATTAGAAACAAGAAGTATAGAACACCAAGAACATAAGCAAACTTGTGCCCCAAGGTAGTCTACCAAGAACCAAAGAGAATTCTCTCAAAAGTAGCCATATTATTTTGGTTAAAAGCTGTGTTTTACATCCAAAATATGTGCCTATTTGTAGGCCTAAAATAGGGTAAAATATAGGGCAAAATTCGCAGCCCAAGTCACCTAGGAAACCTAGTTACAAAGGACTCAAGAAAACTTAGTCAAACTAGGACTCCTACATCCCTTTAACCTTGTTTTAGGTATGCAGCGTATGCCACTTATCCTAAGTGACTTGAATTAATTCCATAGCCTAAATAACATCCTAAATAAATTAAATAGTTAGGAAATTAATGAAAATAAGGTGCAAATACAAGTTTGGCCCTAAAAACCCCCAAATGGTCTTCTCGGGTGCACTTTGGGCTCTTTAGGGGATTTGATGGTATCTTCAGATCCAAGCTTGAATATTTGAGTTCCAATGGTGTGATTATTCCTTTTAAATGTTGGAAATAGGTCTTGAGAAATTTAAAGCTTAAAGATCCAGATTGTAGAGGCAAAATGGTCTTGAAACACTTCAAGGTGGCTCCAAGAGTGCACTTAAGGGGTGCCCTTGGGGTTCCTTATCTTGTGAATAGTCTAGGCACTGTAGAACTGAGTATCAAGCATGGCCATCATCCTCATATGGTGTCTTGAAAGTTCCAATAGCTCATTGTGAAGTTCCATATCCATTCTCCATGAAGAAGCTTGAAACAAAGGCTTGGAGTGCACTAGTGAGCTCGTTAGCTTTCTTCCTTGTCATTAGTCCACTAGATATGTTTAAGGGGTCCTGTCCTTCCTTGGGTGTGCCTTCCTTGATCATATCAACTCCCCCTCCTTATAAGGATTCATCCATGAATCTGCATGTTCAAATAAACACAAATCATAAACATTGAAAGTAGCACCCACATTGTACTCACCCGGCAAGTCTAGCATGTATGCATTGTCATTGATCTTCTTAATGACTTGGAATGGACCATATCCTCTTAGATGAAGCTTTGTCCTTCTTGTAGTTAGAAATCTCTCCTTCCTTATGTGCAACAAAACCCAATCTCGAGGCTCAAAGACAACTATCATTCGGCCTTGGTTGGTTTTCTTAGCAACTTGTTGATTTTGTACTTAATTTTTTGCTTAACTTTCTCATGCAACTTCTTGATGCTCTCAACCCTTTTAGTACCATGCAAACTAGAAACCTCATGAGTAGGTAATGGCAAAAGATCTAATGGAGTTAAAGGATTAAAACCATAAACAATCTCAAAAGGTGACAAACTAGTAGTAGAATGTATGGACTTATTGTAAGCAAACTCTACATGAGGCAAACAATCTTCCCAAGATTTCAAGTTCTTACCAATGATAGCTCTAAGCATAGAACCTAAGGTCATATTTGTTACCTCGGTTTGCCCATTTATTTGTGGGGGCAAGATCTAGAAAACAAAAGCTTAGTGCTAAGCTTTCCCCACAAAGTCCTCCAAAAGTGCCTTCGAAACTTAGTGTCCCTATCCGAGACTATGGTTCTTGGAACCCCATGAAGACTAAAAACTTCCTTGAAAAACAATTCAGCCATATGTATAGCATCATCAATCTTATTGCATGGAATAAAGTGAGCCATATTAGAAAACCTATCAACTACAACAAAGATTGAGTCTCAATTTCCTTGTGAAGTGTGAGTGGACTTAGCCTTCCTACATGCTATGCATTGATCACAAACCTTCCTTACATCCTTTACCATGTTTGGCCAATGATAGCGCTCTTTCAAACTATGCAAGGTTTTGGCTTGTCCAAAGTGTCCCGTAAGTCCTCCACAATGAGCTTCCTTTGTGAGCAATTCCCTCAAGGATGTCTTGGGAATACATAACCTGTTTTCTTTGAAAAGGAACCCATTAACTTAATAGGACTTCTCAAATGAAAATTTAGAACACTTAGCATAAATCTCACCAAAATCACCATCAGAAGCATACAAATCCTTCAAGTGTTCAGAACCTAAAACTTTAGTATCTAAAGCCCAAAGTAAAGCATACCTCCTAAAAAGTGCATCCACCACTACATTATCCTTACCTTGCTTGTATTTGATAACATATGGGAATGACTCAATGAATTCCACCCATTTAGCATGCCTCCTATTCAACTTACCTTGCCCATTAAGAAATTTAAGCGCTTGATGGTCGGTATGGATGACAAACTCCCTCGGCCACAATTAGTGTTGCCAAGTCTCCAAAGCTCTTACCAAAGCATAGAGCTCTTTGTCATAAATGGAATAGTTCCAGGTAGCACCATTTAACTTCTCACTAAAGTATGCAATGGGGCAGCCTCCTTGCATCAACACAGCTCCAATGCTTATACCTGAAGCATCACATTCAACCTCAAAAGTATTAGCAAAGTTAGGCAAAGCTAGAAATGGTGCATTACATAACCTTTTCTTTAGTAACACCGAAAGCCTCCTTTTGAGCTTTCCCCCACTTAAACCCAATATTCTCCTTTATAACTTCAGTTAGAGGTGCAGCAATGGAAGAAAAATTCCTTACAAACCCCCTATAGAAGCTAGCTAACCCATGGAATGATCTCACCTTAATTATGGAAGTTGGCGTTGGCCATTCTTGTATGGCTCTTACCTTCTCTTGATCCACCTCAATTCCATGTGAACTCACAACAAAACCAAGGAGAACAACTTTGTCAACACAAAAAGAACACTTCTTCAAGTTAGCATACAACTTTTGACCTCTTAAAGTGCTTAGTACTTGGGTAAGGTGTCCTACATGCTCTTCTAGGTCCTTGTTATATACTAAGATATCATCAAAGTAAACAACAACAAACCTACCAACAAAGTCATGCAAGACATGATTCATAAGTCTCATGAAAGTACTTGGAGCATTAGCTAATCCAAAAGGCATTCATAATGTCCAAACTTGGTTTTAAAAGTGGTTATCCATTCATCCCCTTCCCTCATCCGAATTTGATGGTACCCACTTTTCAAATCAATCTTTGAAAACAAAGTAGAACCATGCAACTCATAAAGCATGTCATCAAGTCTAGGGATAAGACATCTATACTTTACAGTGATTTTATTGACTAGCCTACAATCCAAACACATGGCCATGAACCATCTTCCTTTGGTACCAAAAGGACAGGTATGGCACAAGGGCTCATGCTCTCCCTCACAAAACCTTTGGCCAACAACTCCTCCATTGGTTTTTCAATCTCCTTAATCTCCTTAGGATTGGTTCTCTAAGCTGGCCTATTTAGGATAGGTGCACCCAGGACTAAGTCAATTTGATGCTCAATGCCTTTAATTGGAGGCAAACCTCTCGAATCTTCAGGGAACACATCCTCAAAGTCCTTCAACAAAGACAAAACAACACTAGGAAGATGTTTTAGATAATTGATAACAAGCAAAGACTCTTTGTAAAGTAAAAGAAGCACTAGTCTTTGTTCTTGAATGGCTTTCCTCACATCAATCATTTTTCCAATATAGCAGTCATTTTTTCCACTTAACTTCCTCTCATTCTTTTCTCTCAGGAACTCTCTACTATTCTTCTCCTCACATTCACTCTTCTCACTTGATCTCTCATTTGTTCTCTTGGCTTTCCCTTTTTCACTCTTGCCCTTAACTTTCCCCTCATTTACTTTTCTCTCCACCTTACTTTGAAGTTTTCTTTAATCCTCCAAGACTTGTTATGGTGAAAGTGGAGTAAGTGTAACTGGCCTTCCTTCATGAACAAATGAGTACAAGTTCTTCTCTCCATCATGTGTGACATTCTCATCAAATTGCCATGGCCTTCCAAGTAAAATGTGACAAGCTTGCATAAAAACAACATCACAAAGAACTTGATCATGGTAAGTACCAATTTTAAAGTGAACTGAAACTTGCTTTACCACCTTTAGCTCCCCAACATCATTCAACCATTGAAGCCTATATGGTTGTGGGTGCTTTTGTGTAGGAAGCTTCAACTTCTCCACCGTGGTTAAGCTTGCTACATTGGTGCAACTTCCTCCATCAACAATGAGGCTGCACACTTGGTCTTTGATTCGACACCTTGTGTGAAAGATGCATCCCTTTTGATTGGCTTCCTCTTTGGCTTGCACACTTAGAGCTCTCGTTGCCACAAATGCAAAGTCTCCCTCCTCGGGCTCAAGTGTATTTTGCTCATCACCCTTCAAAGGTGGTGTCTCCTCCATGTCATCTTTATCCTCGGATGTGATCTTTCCATCATTCTTAAGAATCATAACCTTCTTGTTTGGGCAATCTCTCATGTAGTGCCCCTTGCCTCTACACTTGAAGCACTCAATTTCCCTTATCTTAGGTGCTTCTTTAGGTAGAGCTTTGGACCTGTCTTGTTGAGGCCGAGACAAGCCTCCTTTGGAGGCTTGCACTCTTGGCTTTGGTGCCTCTTTGCTCCATGCTCCCTTCCATGTGAAACTTCCTCCTTGAGACATTTTGGATGCCTTAGACCTTTTAATGATCCTTTCAGCCATAGTGGCATGGTAAAGCAAGTCCTCCATGTTGACATATGGCACCATCTCCACCTTGTTGGCAATCTCATGATTAAGGCCATTGATGAATCTATCAATGGTGGCCTCCTCATCTTCAATGATATTGGCTCAGGTCAAGGTCATCTCCAAATCCTTGTGGTGGTCCTCCACACTTCTTTGGCCGTACACAAGCCTTTGAAGCTTAAGGTATTGGTCTCGGTAATAGTAACTAGACACAAACCTTTTCCTCATCAAAGCTTTAAGGGCTCTCCATGTGCTTATGGGATCCTCCTCATTCCTTCTCCTAGAAGTGACAACCGTATTCCACCATACAATAGCATAATCAGTGAATTCAATGGTAGCCAATTTAACTTTCTTTTCCTCAGAATAGTGATGGCATTGGAACACCATTTCAATCTTTTGCTCCTATTCCCAATATGCATATGGATCACTCTTCCCCTGGGAAGATGGAAGGGTAAGCTTGATTGAGTTTAGATTGTTGTCCTTCCTTGGCTTCCCCTACCTTGAAAGCCCATGGTCACGCCAATTGCCTTCTTCCTCCTCGCGTACTTCTCTTTTTGGACCTCTTGTTGGTTGCAAGATTGGGTTTGGCCCCTTGGCAACCTCAAGTCTATGTCCTCAATCCTCATCACAAGTCTATTGAAAGTTTTTTGTAGTTCTCTCATGGTAGGCTCGTCATTGTGTCTCACTTCCATCCTCCTATCATTCTAGCCCTCTATACTCTTGAAATCAAACATCCTCACACATACTCACCTCACATGTTTCACTCAAAAGATGAACACTCAAACACTCAATTTGTTAGTGAGAACTATTTAAAAAGTCCTCAAAAGTTCTTAAAAACTATCCTCAAACTACACTAGAAAACTTGAATTCTTGAAAACAATTTTGACTCCAAAAGAGGTGGGCTAAACAAGCTTTAAACACTCTAGGAAGCTCTTGTAATTGATGATCACAAGAACTACAAAGAATAGCTTTTTGGCTCAAATCAATGGGATAGGTTTGTAAGCGCAAAAATTTTTAACACTTTGTGCAAATTTCTTTTGCAAGCTCTTTTCTTTTCTTTTATTTGTTCTTTATTTTTATTTTTTATTTTTATTTTTGCATGCTATTTTGATGCTAAAGCAACTTTCTCCTTGAAGTTCCTTGCTACCAAAAGCAAGAAGCTAGTTTTCCTTTCAGCCAAGACAAGAAACTATTGAAAACTTGCACAATTTGAAACAACTCTTTGATACTGAAACTTCCTGAACTTGGATCCTTCTTTTTTTGGTGTTTTCTTGACTCTAGGATGCTGGAAACAATGAAAAAAAGAGAGATTAATAGGGCTAGACATGAAATAGAAATATAAGAAACAAACGAATTGAAACCGAGAAAACATGGTAACACTAGTTGACTTCTTTTTGTTGTTTTTTGTTGTTTGATTAGAAACAAGGTTGGAAACAAAGAACATAGACCTGAAACAAGATGAAAAGGATTAAATTAGAGAATTAAACACAAAATTACTGGAAAATTTTGAAACAAAAAAGAAGAGAAACAAGAACACAAAGATATGTTTTTCAGATGAAACTTATGGCTCTAATACCAATTGATGCGGACCCTGATGGTATAAAGAGCATGAAACGAGCCCAAGATGTTTTTTCAAGCTCCAAAAGACACCAAAGAGATTGGATTTAAACCCCCACCTCTAATCAACCTGTGATTAGAAACAAGAAGTATACCACACCATGAACACAAGCAAACTTGTGCACCAAGGTAGTCCGCCAAAAACCAAAGAGAATTCTCTCCAAAGTAGCAATATTATTTCAGTTGAAATTTGTGTTTTACATCCAGAGTATGTACCTATTTATAGGCCTAAAATAGGGTAAGAGACAGGCCATAATTCGCAGCCCAATTCACCTAGGAAACCTAGTTACAAAGGACTCAAGAAAACCTAGTCAAACTAGAACTCCTACATCCCTTCAACCTTGTCTTAGGTATGCAGCGTATTCCACTTGTCCTAAGTGACATGAATTAATTACATAGCCTAAATAACATCCTAAATAATGTAAATAGTCATGAAATTAATGAAAATAAAGTGCAAATACAAGTTTGGCCCTAAAAACCCCCAAATGGTCTTCTTGGGTGCACTTTGGGCTCTTTAGGGTTTTTGCTTGTATCTTCAGCCCCAAGCTTGAATATTTGAGTTACAATGGTGTGATTATTCCTATTAAATATTGGAAAGAGGTCTTGAAAAATTAGAGCTCAAAGATCCAGCTCGTGGACGTAAAATGGCCTTGAAACACTTTAAGCTGGCTCTAAGAGTGCACTTAAAGGGTGCCCTTGGGGTTCCTTGTCTTGTGACTTGTCTAGGCAATCCAGAACTAAGTACCAAGCATGGCCATCATCCTCATATGGTTTTTAGAAAGTTCTAGAAGCTCCTTATGAAGTTCCATGTCCATTCTCCATGAAAAAGCTTGAAACAAAGGCTTGAAGTGCACTAGTGAGCTCCTTAGCTTTTTTCCTTGTCATTGGTCCACTAGATATCTTCAAGGGTTCCTTGCCTTCCTTGATCATATCAATATAGGTTTAGGATCTACCCTTAGGGATGAATGATTATAGCATCTAAATTATGTTTCCACTTACTAAGTTCAAATAACTCATGCCTTTTCTCTCTTTCTTCTAGGCGAAGACGTAGTTGAGTAGTAGGGCATAGACGTGTTCTTGCTTAGGTTTTGCTTGCAAGTATAGTGTGTTTTTCTTCTTCTAACTTTGCTTAATTCTATAGCTAACTTTTTTAGCTTCTATCATGCTAGTGTGGAAGGTTTTTGGGCTGTGGATAGTGGATAGGGAAAGAAGCTAGAAGCCTAGGTATTAATGTTTTATGTTAGGTCTTAAGCTTTTGTAAGGAGAAAGAAGATTTGCTAAGGCTTGGTTTAACTTATTGGAATTCTTGTATTTAAATCATTGTGAATAAAGTTGCTCAATGTAAAGGAACACTAAGTTTTCTTTCTCACTCCCATCTTTACTATGTTTTGAAGACTTGAACTTAATGAATGCACTTTGTTCCTTTTTTGTTAATTCCTAGACAAGGTAGGAAGTGTTGCTAAGGCTGTGATCATTTGGTGCTAAATCCTTACTTTTTTCTAGTATTCTATATATTTTATAATTTTCCTAGATCCATATGTGCTTATTATGAATAATTAGGAGCTTTCAAGCAAAACAGATTACTACAAGCTTGCTTATGCATTTAATTAACTAAACAACATTATTAGAGTTGTCAGACAGATTCTACTTGAACTATATTGTTGTTTTCTATGTTGCACCCTATTTAGCCTTC
The DNA here is from genome assembly GCA_005392925.1 of Aquilaria sinensis. Lineage (NCBI taxonomy): Eukaryota > Viridiplantae > Streptophyta > Magnoliopsida > Malvales > Thymelaeaceae > Aquilaria > Aquilaria sinensis. The sequence continues at coordinate 32,830 of SMDT01000227.1, forward strand.
TGAAACTACTTAATTTTGTTAAACTATGGCATGCCAATTAGGCTAGGGGTAAATAGGACTGTGAAAGAAATGGTATTAGAGCAAGTTGGGAGAGAAAGAAAATAAAGAACTATACCACAATCCGCTAATTATTGAGCAATTAGAAGTTTGTATTGTTTTCTTGTGCAAGAGGAATAATGACATAAGGAAGAATGCATAAAGGGGGTGATCAATTGGATCACAGGGCTAGAATCCCAAAGATGATTGAGGCTAAAAATACAAAGACCAGAGAGCCTAAGGCCCAAGGGGTTAAAACTGAACAAAAAGGGTAAATGAAGCTACCAATAGAATTGAAATGCTAGGGCTAGGCAAAAACACACAATAGAAAATGGAACGCATGCTTGAAGTATTGCATGCTATTATAACTCAGATAGTAGCTACGATGATATGCATTGATTTAGAGTTAGCAACTAGTGCAAGGCAATAATGCTAAAAGGTGGTGAAGGATACCAGAGGTTCAGGATTGTTAAATGATGGGTAGGCAGAGAATGCATGCAGAGTACTTGCACCAAAACAAACCTTAGCACCAAACCTTACTAGTCCTCTGCTCAATGTGTACGTTCACCTGTACAGTATGAACCAATGGGGGATGAGTTCCACTTTAACTTAGTAAGGGATTATAAACTAAGTCTTGGACCCTATAAAACAGAAGACAACAACAAAGAACACGAGGATGATAACAATAAAACAAGTATAAACAATGAATAACTAACTTCCACTAGGGTTCGCACACATAAAATAACAAACAACATTATACAATAGACATACACAACACACCTCCAAGGCCCTTCTTGGCCTTCTCAGGCCTATAAAGCAACCACACATACAAACAAAGTGTTGGTGAAGCACAGGGGTCCTAGCCACCCCAGACCTTTGGTTGCTTACTCATGTCTTTAGTTACCTAACTAAACACCACTCTCAATGAAGCCAAGGAACCAAGCTAACTACTTCTGTGCCTGACACCAATTTCAATCCCTAAACGTTATGTAACTTAACTTAGCTACAATGCCATCCATTATGTGTCCATAGATGATTCCATGCTATAATCACATTCACTTTTGCATAATCTAGCTTAAATCATAAAAAAATAACCTCTTTCCTTTCAGCCAACCATGAAATGAAGAAATCCCAATAGCTTCAAGCAAGTTCCTTATTGCTTGATCATTAAGCAAGCACCAAAGCAACAGCTCCCGAGCCAAATCTTTCAAGTTCTTGGTGGATTCTTCCTTAATTAGCTTTAATCTCATACTGCTAGAAACCATCTCTATTTCCAAACCAAAAACAAGGTAAAATCCAAGTAAACATTCTAACCAAAGTTAACAAAGAAGCCAAGCTCGACAGCTATTCAAAATTTTTCTAAACGCTAGCTCTAATGCTCACTTTTCTTTACATACTTCATTTCTTCCCATTAAGCAGCTTGCATAATGTCACTCGATACTTCTTTAATTCTTTTAATTTAGTCCTTCTTGACTTAATCACCATAGAGTTTACCTAACACTCCTCTAATTAATCCATTTAAGGGCCTTAATTAAATAACACCTGAGAGAACACCCTTCTCAGATTTTCAATTAAGTCTCTACATTTTACAATCTATTGTTCTAAACTCATTGGTTATTTACTATAATAGATTATGTTTCATTTCAACCACATTATCCCCTAACCCAAAACCAAACTAGGGGTGTAACAATCTTCCCCGTTAATAAATTTGGTCCACCAAATTTGAGCGTGGGAAACAAGCTAAGATATTGCTTCTTCATGTCTACATCAATTTTCTCAAATGGACTCCTCCTCTAAATTTTGTGACCATTGTACTTTCACCATGGGTATAGTCTTACTCCTATGCTTCCTAACATCTCTACTAAGAACCTCACTGGCTTTTCTTTACAGTTCAAATTAGGTGCTAAGTGTAACTCTTCCAAGGGTATGACATGTCCCTCATCATGCACATATCTCATTAACAAGCTAATGTGGAAAACATTATGGATAAGTTTCATCTCAAAAGGTAAAGTTGGCTAGTAAGACATTGCCCTTACTTTGTCCAGAACCTCAAATGGTCCTATGAACTTAGGAACTAGCTTTCCTTTCTCACCAAACCTCATGACTCTTTTGATGGGTGACAACTTTAACTAAACCCACACTCCCACTTAGATATCTAAATCCCTTCTTCTCTGGTTGGCATAAGCCAAAGTTCTTTGGTTGGCAGCCTTAATAATCTTCTGTATCGTCTTTACCTTCTTAGTTGTCTCTTGAACTTATTTTAGACCTATTTCAATTCCATCTTGAGGCTCATACCAACAATGTGGAGTCATACACCTTTTTCCATAGAAGGCCTCACAGATTGCCATTTGAATCACTAAATGGTAACTATTATTGTAGGACAACTTAATGAAGGGCACCTGATGATTCAGTCACCCTTAAAATCCAAGGCATAATCCATCATGACATCCTCCAAAAATTGAATCACTCTTTCTATTTGTCCATTTATTTTAGGATGATAGGAAGAACTTAGAGTCACCATTGTTTGCAATGCTTGCTGGAGTGATTTCCAAATCTACTGGTGAATCTTCGATCCCTATCAGACACTATGCTTTCTACAAGTCCATGCAACCTCACAACCTCATTTAATTAAAGTCTTGTCGAGTTATCCAAGCAATTAGTAAGCTTCATTTGTGAGAAATGGGCAAATTTTGTTAGCCTATCCACCGGTACCCATATAGTATCATGTTTTGCCTTAGTGAAAATCAACTTTGTGGGGACATCCATGGTTATGCATCCTCACTTCCCCACTACAATGGGTAAGGGTTGTAATTTGCCACTTGATTTCTGGTGCTCTACCTTAACCCTTCGGCAAGTAAGACACCTTACTCGCCAAGCATCAAAGTCTTTCTTCATACCCGGCCACCAGAAATGGGTCTTAAGGTCTTGGTACATCTTCACTCTTCCTAGATGTATGCTCAGCCTACTTGCTTGAGCATTTTCTAGAATTTATTCCCTTAGACCATGCTAAGGTGGTACATACAACCTACACTTAAAGTACATGATAATTTTCTTCTCACCAAAGCCTGGGTGCCACTTTCCTTAGCTTCTGCCTGAAACCTTTCCCAGGTCAGGATCCTCACTTTGTGCCTTCTTAACCTCTTTAATCCACCTTGGTTGATTGGTTAAAATCATAACTTGTTTTGTTTCCCAGTCTTGCCAATTTATGGCCAGAATAATTAAGCTTCTTAACTTGTTTTTCTCCACTTCACCTTCAGCCTTGAGCATGCCTGGATGCCTTCTACTCAAGGCATAGCCACTACATTTCCTTTCCCATCAGTGTAGTCAAAACTACATTCAAATTCCTTAATATATTCAAGCCACCTCATTTTCCTCATGTTCAATTCCTTCTAAACAATCAAGTATGTAAGGATCTAATGATCAGTGATGATCTAGAAGGTACTACCCAGGAGATAATTTCTCCATTGTTTGAGTACAAAGATCATAGCTACCAATTCAAGATCATGCACTGGGTAGTTCATTTCATGACGCCATAATTGCCTTGATCCATAAGCAATTTTTGCCTGTCTTACATTAGCACACAACCTAGGCCTAATGAAGAGGCATTTGTGCACAATATATATGGCCTAGTTAAAGGATGCAATGTGAGGATAGGGGCTGAATTTAACCTCCTTTTTAACTCCTAAAAGCTTTTCGCACATTTCTCATTCTACTCAAACTTTTGGTCTTTTTTAGTCAATTGAGTGAGAAGGGATGTCAAAAGAAAAACATATGGACAAACCCTCTATAATAGTCTTCCATGCCATGAAAGGTCCTTATTTTTTTGACATCCTTGGACCTATCCCACTCAAATACTGCCTTAGTCTTTTCTGGGTCTACTACCAATCCATTTCCATTTATCATATGTCCAAGAAAGGCTACTTCAGCTATCTAGATATGACATTTAACAAGCTTAGCATAAATCTTATTTTCTTTTACGGTTTGTAATACCACTCTTAAATGGTTTCTATGTTCTTCCTCATTCTTTGAGTAGATAAGCATGTCATCTACAAACACAACCACAAAGTGGTCCAGGAAAGGCTTAAGCACTTTTTGCTTTAGGTCCATGAATTAAGTAGGCATATTAGTGTCATGGCTATGACTTGTATAGCCCATGGCCTATAAATATGTAGCATACAAGTCATGAATATGATGCACTTAGGGTGCATGTGTGATAGTGCTAGGTTTTAAAGACTAAGATGACTGAATTAGTTTTGAAAGTGGTTTTTTATATGCGGCTTTAAACCAAGAGGGAATTGGTTAATAAAACCCAAGAACACTAAGGTACAAGATGGAAAGGCACTAAGGAGCTCAAGGTCACACACATGTGTACTTATGTACATATTAGGTTTAAGGTGGTACTACCTTCCTATAAACTTGAGGGCATTGACAACATAAGCTTAGAATCAGTCCTAGGGCTAGGAAAATTTAAGAAAATTGGTCTAAGAAGGTTAAAGAAACAAAAGTGCAATATTGGGTGCATTTATGGTACCTGTGTGTTTGGGTTAAAGTTTAAAGACTTGATTGTCTGAATTATAGGGAAAAATCCTATAAATGGAATTAACTCTATGAAGAGTTGGATAAATGGACAGGGAAGGAGTTAAGCTCCATAATTTAAGGGTTAAGCTAAGTTTTGGACACCTAGCCTAACCTTATTAGACCATTTACACATCTTATACTTGTTACACACCTAAAACCAGACTATGGGTAGCTTCTTTAGCATTTTTGGTGGTCTTAGACCAAGCAAAAACTTGTGCATGTTGTCCATGGAGGTTGTGTAAAAGATTTCAAGGGAAAGGAGTGAAACCAAGAGTAGAATAAAGATTGTTTACTTACTTTGGCCAAGGATCACGTAAGTCGAGCTCATCTTATTTGTTCAGCACATACAGGCCTGGTAAAGGTTCAAATATGTTTTTTCTATTGAATTCTAGATTTTATTCTGTGGGTTGCTAGATAAAGAAGATGCCTTAAGTGATGGCTTAAAGCCAAAAGGGCTTAGGTGCTATGTGTGTCGAGAGCACTATGGTTATCTGGCTAGACTATGTTAAGGCCAACATTAGGATCTTTTTTCAAGTTTTGCCAAGCTTGATCAAATTTTGGAGTTGTATGACAGTTAATTAAATGAACTAAATTGAACTAAGGAAATGCATAAGATTCTATAAAATGCTAGCTATGCCTTAGGTTACATAACTGTGTGTTGTAGTATGTGTTTTTAAGTACTTTATTTTGTGGATGTATGTGTTGACCTTATATATTTCTATGTTATATTGCCTTATTTCTTCTTTGTGTTTTCTTTTTCTTACTTTGTAGTATTGACATGGAGAAAGAACTATGAAATGTTGAGTCACAATGTCTAAGACATTGTAGGCACTAAGTGCCAGTTTGGAGCCTTATTGAGTACCATGTAATCACACCATATTTTTCTTCACATTTTAGGGAAGGAAATTAAAGAACAAGTGTGTGACTAAAAACCTTTGAAATTTTAGTAGTAAGCAAGTATGGTTCAGATCGTTATGACTAATGGTAAGCTAAAAATGCTCATTGTGTAAGCTAAGTGTTTATGGCTATAGCCTTGTATGGCTATTATGGGAATAGTTGCTTTTGGGTCTATTTTGGCCTCTTATTAAGGCTAATAAATATGTACAATACTGGGTACCAAAATGGCTTGTAGAACTTGAAGTTCATGTGTGCATAAGTCTTAACAATGTTTAGCTGGCCCTAGCCCATGCCTCCATGGCACTTATTATACATATGGGTACCTACCTAAACTTTACCTTGTACATACTATTTTTGGCCATCTGAATCTCTGTAATACTTCCTTTTGGCATGTAATGAAATGGCTATATTCTTGCTGGGCATATGTTTTTGAAATGGACTTGGTAGGCCAAAGGTAAGTTTACCAAAACACATAAGTGTGCACTTCACCCGCCAAGGAAAAACTTGCACATTTGACATGCTTTGTCAATCCAATTTGGGCTCCACTTATTTTTTTCATCAAGATCCACCTTAAACTAGCATAACTTGATTTTTTTTTACAAAACAACCATCATTTAATTAGCCAAATATTATTTCCTGTTTATTTCCTAAAACTGAGAAACTAAGTTAAAATTTTGGCCAAGTGTCCTGATCGCTGTGTCTTAAGCCACCCTAAGGTTCCAAATGGGCATCTACTGAATAAGGCTCCAAAATGGCCTACAAATTCATGGGGTAATGGTGGTTTAGGGCATGACAAAAAAGTGGTAATAGAGCATGGTTTAATAGGACACTAAAGCTGTTTAGCCTAATCCTACTATGGTAAGTCCTAAGGACTTGAAGTTAAGCATTGGTTACTATTGTATGAACTTTAGGATGTTGGCCAAGGACAAAGAAAGGTAAATGGAAGAGTAACAAAAGAATATGGATAAGCATATAAATGATCAAGAGCCTAAAAATGAACAAGTGGCAAAAAGTAGCATGTACCAAACAATAAGGACAATGAACCTGGACCAAGTGTGCAAGGTCAACAGAAAATGGAGCATATGATATAAATGATGCAAGCTACTATACCATCACTTGTAGTAAACATACAAGCCCTCACCACGAGTTAGGCCCAAGCATATGGGAGTGCTATAGATGAAAGAACGCCAGAGGAAGCAAGCAAGGGAAGAAGACATGGCAAAGAACTCATAGGGGAAGAGCATACTATTGGGAATAAGGTTGAGGTTAGAGAGCATATGGATGATGAAAGGAGAAATCTGAGGAGCAGATGGTTGAGGTTAGAAGTAAGCTAAGAAATGAGGTATGATGTGGAGGTCAGTGGTGAGACAAATGAAAGGGGATTTAGGTGATATTGTTGAAGAAGTGGAATAAGCCTTTGACAGTACTAGAAGGCCAGTTCTAGGGGATGAAAAACAAGTAGTTATGAGAAAGAAAAAAGAAAGGCAAAAGGTGATGGCCTAAGGGAAGGTTAGCTAGATGGCTTTCTAAGACTGAAACTCCAACTATTTAGCTATAGTGGTGATTGAGAAGATATAAAGTTATGGACCTAACAAATAGAGAAAGTGTTTGAAAGAATAAAAATTAGATCCACTCAAAAGGTAATACCAGCAACCTTCAAGCTAGAAGGTTGTGCAAAGCTCTAGTAGAGCACTATACGAAGGGCTCACTTGAGCTTGAATGAAAGGAATCCATTAGAAAAAAAAGCCCATAAGATAGGGAGATTTTCTACAAGTGTTTCTACAACAATATATGGGTGATGCACTGAAAGATCAGAAGCAAATAAAGTTTCATTTGCTGGAACAAGGAAATATGTATGTAATGGACTATGAACATAGGTTTAGTAGTCCCCCTAGATATGCCCTGCATTGTGATGGATAGGAGGAATTGACTACAACAATGTTCATAAGGGGACTAAGGCCTGAATTGAGGCAAATACTCAGGGCTATTGGAATGAAGAAGTATTATAAGGCAACACCAAAGGCCTTGACATTAGAACAAGAGTTCCAACATGCAGAAGGAAGAAGCATCAATGAAGCTATTAATTAGTGAAGGAATAAAGAGAAGAGGGCAAGAAAAGGGTAAGCAATTGCTAAATCCAAGAGGAAGCAAAAGGGGGCAAAAGAACCCCAAAAATTTGGGGCACGGTGCCAAGTGTGTGGAAAGCATGATGGTTTTAAACCATGCTATAGGGTCGCAAAGAGGTACCTTAAGTGTGGCTTTTGGCACCACTAGGTTAGAAACTACCAGTTGAGAAGGACGAGAGAAAAGTACTGGGAAAATTTGGATCAACCTGGCTAAGGGCTTAGAGTGGCCAGCACCAAAGTGGCATGTAAAATTTGAAGTTCATGTGTGCGTGTTTATGTGGCCTTAGCCTATGGCTCAATGGCACTTATTGTACATACGGGTGTCTAGCTAAACTTTGCCTTGTACATTCTATTTTTTGCCATGTAAATCTTTGCAACACATCCTCTTTTCATTTAATACAATGGCTATATGGTTGCTAGGCATATGTTCTTGAAATGCACTTGGTAGGCCGAAGGTAAGATTACCAAAACACTTAAGCGTGCACTTCACCCACCATGGCATAACTTGCACATTTGACAAACTTTGTCAATCCAGTTTAGGCTCCACTTTTTCTTACCTTCAAGATCATCTTAAACTAGCTCAACCTAAATTTTGGTACCAAACAGCCATCATTTAACTGGCCAAATATTTTTTTCTCTTTCTTGCCTAAAATCGAGAAACTAAGTTAAAATTTTGGCTAAGTGTCCTGGTTATTGTGTCCTAAGCTGCCCTAAGGTTCTAAACAGGCATTTAAGTGAAGAAAGCTCCTAAATGGCATATAGATGCATGGAGTTCTAGTTCTTTAGGGCATGAAAAAGAGGTGGTATCAAACCATAGTTTAAGAGGACACTAAATTCTGTTTAGCCTAATCCTAGTATGGTAAGTCCAAAGGACTTAAAATTAAGCATTGGTTACTATTGTCTGAATTTTACAATGATGACTAAGGGTAAAGAAAGGTAAATGTAAGAGAAAGAAAAAAGAATATGGCTAAGCATAGAAATGATCAAGAGCCTGAAAATGAAGAAGTGGCAAAAAGTGGAACACTACCAAACAATAAGGCAATGAGCTTGGACCTAGTATGCATGGTCAATAGAAAATGTAGCATATCGTGTAAATGATGCATGCACAGCTGATGGTAGACATGCAGACCCAAGCACATAGGAGTACTATAGCTGAAATAGCATCAGAGGAAGAAAAGAAAGCAAGAAAATAAGGCAAAGAGCCCATGAGAGAAGAGCATACTTATATGAGTAAGGTTGAGGTTAAAGAGGATATGTATAATGAAAAGAGAAATCCAAGGAGTAGAAGGTTAAGGTAGAAGTAAGGCAAGTAGTAAGGTATGATGCAGAGGTCAGTGGTGAAACAAGAGGAAAAGGATATTTAAGGAATGATGCTGAAGAAGTGGAGCAAGCCACTAAAAGGACAGAGAGGCTAGTTCCAAAGGGTGAAAAACAAATAGTTATGGGAAAGAAGAGATGAGGCCAAAAGGTGATGGCCTAAGGAAAGGTCTGCTAGAAGGCTTTGTAGCAGTCAAACCCCAAGTGCTTAGGGGTAGTGGAAATCTAGAGGTTATAGAGTTTTGGATCTAATAAATAGAGAAAGTGTTTGAAAGAATGAAAACAACATCCATTCAAAAGGTACTACCAGCTACCTTCAAGCTAGAAGGTAGTACAAAGCTCTGGTGGAGGACTATACAAAGGGCTCACTCGAGCTTGAATGAAATGAATCCATTAACCAAAAGAAAGTCCAACAGATAGGCAGATTTCGTACAAGTATTCCAACAACAATATATGGGTGAAGCACTTAAAGATCAGAAGCAGATAAAGTTTGATTTGTTCGAACAAGAAAATATGTCTGCAATGGACTATGAACACAGGTTTAGTAGTCTCCCTAGATATGCCCCACAGTGTGATGGGCAGGAAGAATTGACTACAAAAATGTTTATAAGGGGACTAAGGCCTAAATTGAGGGAAAGACTCAGGGCCATTGGGAGTAAGAAGTATTATAAGGTAACTCAAAATGCCTTGACATTGCAATAAGAGTTCCAATGCCCAGAAGGAAGAAGCACCAATGGGGCTACTAATCAGCGATAGAGTAGAGAGATGAGGGCAAGAGAAGGGCAAGCAATCGCTGAATCCAGGAGGAGCAAAATGGGGCCAATGAGCAAAAATTTGGGCCATAGTGCCAAGTGTGTGGAAAGCACCATTTTTTTAAACCGTGCTATATGGCCATAAAGGGGTACCTCAAGTGTGGCTTTTAGGACCATTTGGTTAGAGACTACTAGTTAAGAAGGAAGAGAGAAGAGTACTAAGAAATTTTGGATTAGCTTGGCTAAGCACTTAGGAAGGGTAGCACCAAAGTGCCACGTAAAACTTGAAGTTCATGTGTGCATGTTTTCGTGGCCTTAGCCTATGCCTCTATGGCACTTATTGTACATACAGGTGTCTAGCTAAACTTTGCCATGTACGTTCTATTTTTGGTTGTGTAAATCTTCGTAACACTTATATTTTGGCATGTAATAGAATGGTTATATGGTTGTTGGGCATATGTTTTTGAAATGCACTTGGTAGGCCAAAGGCAAGATTAGCGAAACACTTAAGTGTGCACTTCAACCACCTAGGCAAAACTTGCACATTTGACAGGCTTTGTCAATCCAATTTTGGCTCCATTTGTTGTTTCCTTTAAGATCCATCTTAAACTAGCTTACTTGAATTTTTAGAACAAAATAGCCATCATTTAATGGGCGAAACAATTTTTGCTATTTCTTGCCATAAATTGAGAAACTTGGTTAAAATTTTTGGCAAAATGTCCTGGTTATTATGTCCTAAGCCAACCTAAGTGTAGCACTGCTACCCTGAATGGGGCCTTCCTAGGAAGAGTACAAAACTCGTGTCCTATCCTAGATGCAGTTGGCTACTTAATTACTTGTTGAATTTTAAGACCTTTCATGCATCTAGTTATTAACCTAATATGCATTATGCATGCACTTGCTTTGACTAGAATTTCAATTTAAGAAAATGAATAAAAAAAATGGTCCTAGCAATTATAAAATATAACTAAAACACAAGTCAAGGTATAAAAGATAAGTGTATTTTCTACAAGTAATGACTGTGCATGTGCATTATTGCATAGGAAAAGACTATGCACATGCCTAAAAAGAAACTAAAATAATACTCAACCTAAAGACATTGGAGGCAAACTAGCATATATAAATTTGCCAAAACAACTACTGAGATCCACAGTCCAGTAGGTATGTCCTTATGCCATTAGCCTCTGCAAGGCTGTAAGACAACTATAGTTAGCATAATTAACTTAACCAGTAAAACTAGAATCAATAAATGATTTACTATGTGGTTACCTACAATATAAATGATAGCTCGGCATCCCTCCAAGGTTGCCAGCTCCCTACAGATACAATATGCACAGCAACACTAAAGGGAGTAAGAATCCAAAGATTCCCAGTAAGGGATTTAGGTAGCTACAAACAGACATTAAAACCTGCAGAAAAAAAAAACTTAAAGACACTCATATATATAATATATGACATCTACTATGGACCGTATGCTGTTTGAGGCCTAACATATGCGTATATATTTGAGTCCCTTGGGTCCCTACCTTTTCCTATTCCTCTCACGGACATCACCCCATGCCTAATGAGTCTAGGCCCCTAACTCACTCCTACTAAGCCTTGGCTTGCTAACATCCTAATGAGCAAAGCTCACTGAATAACCTTCCTTTTGTTGTTATACAGGTGAACATGATGGATAGTCCTTACTTGAGTTCCAAGGAACTCACTAAGTGTGCTAGGCTTCCGCATAGTACTTCAAGCCCTTGGCTTGTCTAGATCATTACAGTACTAATCCTCCACCTAACTAGGTGCACTAGGCTCCCACTTGGTTTCCCAAGCTAATAAGCCTTCCTAGATCACCAAGGTACTAAGCCTCGCCCAATTAATCTACCAAGGATGCACTAAGCTTTCACTTGTGCCTCAAGTCATAACTTCGAGAGGCCAAAAGTGCACTAAGCCTTCATCCATGGTGCTCCATTATCCATCATTACTTGGTACACCCTATGATGGTAAGATTTGCTTTGGATGGCCTCAATTTACTAGGTTCTATAGAACCTTTCATGTACACTAGGGTTTCTCATTGGTGTCTTAAGCTTGAAGGCTCCAACTAGACTACCAATGGCGCTAAACCCTCTAAATCATCCAAATGGCCTTATTCCAGTGCTCCATCTTTTTTTTTAGCATGATTTTCCTTATGATTTCCATAATTCATTTTCTTGAATTAGGTCTCTATTAATCCACATTCACGTAGTCATATCATGCCTTAGTTAATTGGATTTTCCATGATCTAACATTTTTTTATGGGAAAGGCAAAGATTTTTTATTGATCCGTGTCATGCATCATCCTAACCCAGAAGGTGGCATGGCCCACAAGGCTATTTTTGGCTATGGGGTTCTTCTCAGTTACCTTTAACTTAGGTCCTATTCTCCCCCTTTGTTGTCCTACTCAAAATGGTAGGTAGATGAGATCATTGCTCTTAGAACACTTTCCTTCATGCTTTCTTAGTACCCAAGAAACCTTGGTTAACAAACTAGTGCTTTAAGGATCTATGAAGGCTACTAAGTCACCATTGATCACCTTCCACCCAAAGGCCCATTAAGCACTCATTGGCCCCTCAATCTAAAGCAAAATAAAGAACTACCTAGGCCTATTTATGTTACTACCTCAACAAATAGGAAAATTATAGTATAAAGGCATAATGCTTATAAACCATTATATAGCATGATTTTCCCCATACTGAATGCAATGTGAGGGCTAAAGTGTATAATCTGCACCTCTTTAAAAGTTCCACACAATGGTTACTTGACCCTCAAGAAAACCCTAAAGGATTTCTTGGTCAACAAGTAACCTATGGACTTTATTATAAGATTTCAAGACTTGGATACTCAATTGTATAACTTTAAAAGAAAGGTTTTAGAGGGATTTGAATGGTATAGAACCATTTTTTGGAGGCTAAATTGCGTAAAGGAAACAAAGGCTATTATTCAAGAACCTAGGACAACTAGGTTTGCAATTGTTCATAAAAATAACTTAAGGATGGGAGTATCATTGATAAGGGTCAAAGGTGGCCATTTCTAGCATTATCCTAGCCTTTTTTTTTTCTAGGTTCCAAGGTTAAAAGGGTGGTCTAAAGATTATTCAAAAAGCCTTTGCTTAAGGCATACTTATAGTGACCTAAGTGAGGGTTAAGATTAAATTAATTAAACCAAGGAAAATATCTTGATTTCTTGCCTTTCCATGGTCATTTTTTGCCCTCACCAGCCAAAGTTCCTTCCTTGGCTCCTCCATAAGCTCCCATAGCCACCATAGCACAATCTCCTAAGAAATCACAAAGGAATGCAATTGGATGCAACAAGAAATAGAAAACCCCTAGTTTTTGGGTTTATCGTGTATCTCTTGAAGATTTCATCCTTCACAGCTTAGGTAAGAGTTTTATTTAGGTTTCATGGCTGTTTGTTGTTTAATTCTAATTCCCAAACATCCATGAAGCTAAGACCCTAAGCTTGTAAGAGAGCCAAGAGCTTGATGAACCAAGTTTAAGTTAAGGAGGAAATTGCACCGATGGTGCAGCCCTACAGCTTTGGTGCTCTGTTATGGTAGTGAAATTTAGGGTTTCTAGAGCCCAAGTTAGTACTAAGTAAGACCAACTATCCTCTTAAGACCAAGCATTAGCTTAATGAGGGCTACCATAGTGATTATATATTGTTTATTTGATTGTTCATGGACTAAAGCTAATGATGCATTACTGCCAGCATTGCATTTCATTGTGTTTTGTTTGTTTGTGCATTTGTATGGCCATATTTCTGTATATGTGCTTTGTTATTTTGTTTTTATGTCTTTTGATTTCAGGTATGTTTCTGGGAATTCAAGTTTCTAATGATAACCCTTACTAAGTTTCTTCAAAGAGACTTACCCCCTTTTTATCCATTTCAGGAGCACCTGATAGAGAGCATTCAAAATAATATCTGTCATTTGAATTTCTTTGTGAAATTTTAGTTATATAAACTTCCATATTTTTAGTTGTAAACTAGAATTTTTCAGGATTTTTGGAGCATATTAGCTATTTTTAGTAATGGTACTTTTTGCCTTATGCAGCAGTTGGTCCCTTCAAGTTTCTGGAATGCTTAGTGCTTTTGAAGTTCTCCAAGAAGCTTAGCTTATGTATTAAATAAGTTATTATCATGTATGTGGTGCACAAATTCATGTAAATGGGTTGGGTATGTTGTATGTGTAGTGTGAGAAGGATATATGGGTCAATGGAGTGTAGTTTGAAGTGTGTATACAATGCTGTCCATATGATGTTTATGGGCTATTTTTATGGCATTTTTATGAATGATAGTTAAAAGGGTTCTAAATTCATGGGAATAGTTTTACCAGGTGTAAAAGACATGTATGGACACTACCAAGTGGGTTTTGCACCTGGAAATGGAGTGTATGAATATTATGATATTTTGTATGGGCATAATGGTCAATAGTGGCTAAAATTTGGTGCCCCGTACTCTAGCTGCCTTAAATTTTTGAACATAAATAATTTGGCTATGAAATTTTGACCACATCTAGAACACTTCAATATTAATAACTTGGCTTTTGAATCATTGGATTTTGTGCCCTGTACCTAGAGTTATTGCCTGTCAAAATTGGCTAATTTTGCTTAGCACTATTCCTATGGCTCTTTCTGCTCAGTTAAGTGTAAAATCCATAATTGTAAACTTAGATGGATTTAATGTCTGAAACCTATTTTCCTATGAATTTTTAAGTGTATTAAAGGGTTTAAAATCTTTAGGGGATAGGAGAACATGGGTAGAAGTTAAGTTGGAGACGGTGTGAAAGTTTGGACACACAAAATGTACACCAATAGCATCATCTGTGCATATGATTGTACATGCACTTGGGGATTTTACTCAAATTCCATATTGGCCAGGAATAAAGAATTTCACTATCATCATTACTTCCAGATGAAATTGTATGTGAATATGTGTGTGATGGTTGGACCAATATACACATATTTGAATAATGGCCAAGAGGGCCACTTGCGTAAACATAGTGCACATGTTTTGCTTGGCCTATAGGACATGGACAACCTGGGGCTTAAGCTCACTAAATTTAATGACTATATAGAAGCACTCAGACTGGTAACAATTTAGGCTTCGGGTGAAAACATGAAAGTTATAGATCTTTATCTTAGCTTCATTTGGAATGTTAAATCACATCAATCCGATGCCTGAGCAAAATGTTGTCACAAAAATCCTCCAGTATGTTAATGCTGTCGAGTGCTGGTGCTTGGGCACTGGAGCCAACGCTGTAGTGCCAAAGGCCATTGCACTTTGGGTTCCAAATGGGGTATTGGGCACTACAGCACTGCTTGGTGCTACAACGCCAGGCCCCTGAGCCCTACACTTCCAAACTTCATCCATAGCATGTTTGGAGGCCTCCCAAGTCACCCAAACCATCACACTTCCCCTCCACCAGCTCCAGTTCATGATGAATACTATAATAGGTCATGGATATGCCAAACTAACCATGTTTTTTAGGGCTTCAAACATGGCGTACTAGACCATTCTTTCACACTAGTCCATCATAACCAAATTCTACCATAACCTATGCATATCTTTCGAACTACTTGTAACCATTGATCAAGCAACTAAGACATGCATCAAATGAATGTAATAACTAAATCCTTTTCCTCAATTTACACAAAGCTAGCAACATTAAGTATCCATACCAAGCATAGTGGCTCCACTAGGGTATCTTATGGTTCCAAGCAAATTCAACATACATGGCACCAAATTAAGCTCAACCAAGGTATACCCAAGCTCATACATCCTTAAGAAACCAAGAACAACTCAAGAACAAAGAGGGAAAAATGTTACCTTTGCTCACCAAGCTAAAAAATGTGATCCAAGAGATTCCACACCAAAACTATGCAAGAATAAGCCTTTTCTTTCATGGGTACCTCATGAAGCTTTGATTTCCACAAAGAATTGATGATTTAGGTGGTATTTGAACATTGAATTTGAGAGGGAAGAAAGAGCTATAGGTTTCAAGGTTAGGGATGATGGATAGTGAAGTCCTAAACATCCCAAATTGGCTTTAAAAAGCCATATCTTTACTTTAGCCCTCCAACTTCTTTAACTTTTCCAAAAAGACCTCATTCTCAAATAGTGACATATGAGTTGACAATTTATTCCAACCCTTTGGTTTTCACTTACATCCAAAAGATCAACTTATGAGCTTAAATATCATGCCTATTACCTTAGGATATAAAAATGACCATTTTCCCCCCAGTGACCTAACGTGCCAAATTGATCTCGGAGCCATCAACCCTTTTAAACGCTTACTTGACTTGCTTCTTCAAACTAATTAAGGCATTAAACTAGGGATTTTGACTTGCTTAAAAAGTCTTACTTGACCATTGAAGGTCCATTACCTAGAGGGCTAGCACACTAAGGTTCCAAATAGGCATCTAAGTGAAGAAACCTCCTAAATGGAATATAGATGCATGAGGTTTAGGTGGTTTAGGGCAAGACAAAGAGGTAGTATCAGAGCATGGTTTGATAGGACATCAAAGTCTTTTTAGCCTAATCCTAATATTATAAGCTTAAGGACTTGAAATTGAGCATTGGTTACTATTATATGAATTTTAGAATGATGACAAGGGGCAAAGTAAGGTAAATGGAATAGCAAAAAAAGAATAAGGCTAAGCATAGAAATGATCAAGAAACTAAAAATGAATAGTTGGCAGAAAGTGGAACAAAACTAAACAATAGGGCCAATGGGCCTGGACCTAGTGTGCAAGGTCAACAGAAAATGGAGCATGTCATATAAATTATGCAAGCTACTATAGGATAACTTTTTGTAGACTGGCAGGCCAACACTAAAGGTCAGACCTGACCGCATGTGAGTTTTATAGCTGAAAGAGCACCAGAGGAAAAAATGATGGGAAGAAGATGAGGTAAATAGCCCATAAAGGATGAACATCCCAGTAAGAATAAGGCTAAGGTTAGAGAGGATATGGATGATGAAAGGAGAAATCCGAGGAGGAAAAGGTTGAGGTCAGAAATAAGGCAGAAAGTTAGGAATGATGTAGACTCTAGTGGTGAGACTAAAGGAAATGGGCATTTAGGCAATATTGCTAAAGAAGTGGAATAAGCCTCTAAAAGTACTTTGAAGCCAGTTCTAATGCATGAATAAACAAAGAGTTATGAGAAAGAAGAGAGAAGGCTAAGAGGTGATGGCCTAAAGGAAGGTTAGCTAGAAGGCTTTCTAGCACTCAAACCCCAGTGTTTAGGGGTAGTGGTGATCAAGAGGTGGCAGTGTTCTGGATCTACAAAATAGATAAAGTGTTTGAAATAATGAAAGTTACATCCACTCAAAAGGTACTACTAGCTACCTATGAGCTAGAAGGTAGTGCAAAGCTCTGGTGAAGGACTATACAAAGGGCTCACTAGGGTATGAATGAAAGGAATCCATTAAAGAATATAAAGCCCATGAGATAGGCAGATTTCTTACAAGTGTTCCAATAACAATAGGTGAATGAAGCACTCAAAGATTAGAAACAAAAAGAGTTTGATTTATTAGAACAAGGAAATATGTCTATGTGGGACTATGAATATAGGTTTAGTAGTCTTTTTTGACTGCCTAGTTAAGAAAGAAGAGAAAAGAGCCCTTGGAAAAATTGGAGCAACTTGACTAAGGACCTAGAAACGCCATCAAAGTAGAGGAAGAAGGCCAATAATGCCTTTGCCACCAAATTTGGCTCAAGTGGGACCAAGCTAGTGATGCAAGCTAAGGTACAACCCCAGCCAAAAATGGTGTACCAAATTGAAGGATCTAAGAGGTAGAAAGGATCAAACAATGGAGAGGCGGAAATAGGCCTAGATAGGCTGAGGATGGTGGCATTGATAGGTAAACTTTACCTTCATGATAACCTCATTTTTGTTTTATATAATACTAGTGCATCTATATCAATACTTTCAGCTAGTTTGGCTAAAGAACTAAACGTAGAAGCTACAACTTTGCTAGAAATGAATATGGTTAGAATAGCTGGAAATGAAATTATATTTATAATTACATAGTTAAAGGCTGTGTGATTAGGCTAGGTAAGCTGCAACTAAATGCTAATCTAATAATTCTAGAAACTATTAGTTATGACATGATTTTGGGCATGAATTGGCCAGCTGAAAATAATGTTGTGATAGATTGCCAAAGTAGAAAGGTAACACAACCTATGTTAAGGCCATCTAAGTGGAAAGCTTGACCAAAGGAGGTAAAGTAATTAAATCCTAGATTAGAACCTTATTTAGAGTTCACATAGCAAGATTAAGTATCTTAGGCAAAGTTCATTAAATTTTGAGGAGTTTAAGACACCAAATAAGGTTTGGGGTAAAATGGTAGTTTTACATCCTGAAGTGTCAGGCAGAGTCTCAGGAGTTAAAAATGTGTTTTAGAAACCTAACCCTTGCTTGAAACCCAAAATGAGCCTAAGTAAACAAAATTTGGCCATGTTTTGACTTTTGTTACTATTTAACGAAGGCAACTTTTTGTAGCATTTTATAAAGTTTGGTGGCTTGGCATTTTAAAAGGCTTAAAAGCTTGTTACAGTGGTGCAAGCTACCATTGTTTCTTTTATTCACTTCAAACACAATCTCCCTCTTCATTCAATGATTTCAACCTTAATTCTTGGCCAAATCCAAGAGCTTTTGGTGGAATTTGAAGCCATGAGGCTTATATATGATTTGGTTGGCTTGGTTCAAGAGGATTTTGTGCTTTCCAAGCTTAGGATTATGTTTCTAGCTGGTCCTCTATTTTTGAATGCAAGGTAACATGTTTTCCATGGTGTTTTCTTATTGATTTGATGATTTGAAGCTTGGGTTTTGGTTAGAAGTTAGTAATTTGGTGTCTTGTGCTTTCATTTACTTGGAACTTAGGTAGAACTTTGTGGAACCTTATTTTTGGTGAGGAGTTGCTTGATTCTTGATTATGACTTCAAATTAAGGTAAGGGGGCTATGGTTTTGAGCTTCAATGATGCTATTGGAGTGTTGTTTCTTGTTGAATTCAAGTACTTTTGGCAGTAGCATTAGTTAGTATGCAAGTTTTTTCACGGTTGACTGTGTTTGATGAAGCCTGGCATTAAGTTTTAGAGCATCATAGTTATGCCTATGGTAGTTTGTTTTGCCTTTTGCAACATGTTTTACAAGTATGAGGAGTTGGAAGGCCATCCAAGTATGTTTGGTATGCTTGGGAAACCTTCCAAGGTACTTATAGCAAATGTTGGGATTTTCTTGGCATGTGGGTATTGGTGATACGTCACCAAGGTCGAAGACGTGTCACCAACTCCACGTGAAAGTTTTAGGAACTTATATACTATGGCAACATGTTGCCACAATTATATTAGCCAAAAAATTCAACTTTTGCTAGGGGATTTGAAGGGAATCCTGAGAAGGTGTTTTGGGTACCTAAGGGTCAAGCTGTCCTAGTAGTACTTTGAGACTTCCAAAAGTCCTCCACGTCCTAGGAGTGTTCTTGAGTTTTATGGTTTCTTATACTGTAAGCAAGAGAACTAGATTATGAAGGGCGACAATGAAGCATTACTAGCTTAGGTGAAAGGTTTAGTACCATCAGCGGCCTAGCCATGCCATCAGATGCCAGATTTTTATGTGCAACCTTAGTGCATGTAGTGGGTCTTCAAAACCTCGTTAACATTAGTCCTACCACAGTGCCCTTGTAGAACAAAAGGGAGATTCAAATAGTGAAACTTCGCTATAGTTAACATTAGTCTTACCACAGTGCCCTTGTAGAACAAAAGGGAGATTCAACTAGTGAAACTTCACTAGTTAGGCTAGTAAGCTATGCTTACTAGTAGACAAGGCTCTACCTTATAGTTTAAGGACTAGAAGGAGGATAAGTCTTAAGGGACTAAAACATGTGCACATAAGTTTAGCCTCAAGCTATATGAGCTCATAGCAAATTGCATATGATTATATATGTGTTGTCCTTAGTATCATTCTTTGTAGCTGAAGACCCTTTATTGAGAATTCTTCTCACTCCCTAGTTTATGTTGTGCAATTTCTGACGTTGTTGTGCCTGATAACCTCTGATGGTTGTTCAACAAGTTTGTGGTTATAGGTATTTTAATATGAGAAATTTTATGATGAAGTTTGTATAGTTACTTGTTGGTGAAGTAACAATACTAACTATAGTATTTTCTCGGTCGTAGAGGTTAATAAGCACATGGATAGGCTTTTGTGACTCACCACTTGGATTCATCTTCGAGGTGGGAATTAGTTGGGAGGATCTCAGTAAGAAGGCTTGTATATGTTGTATGCCTAACTACCTCCCATGTCTATGAGTAGAGCTTAAGACTCTAGGGTTTCCCTTGGGTAAGAAGCATTCATCTATTTTGTTGAATGCCCTTACATGGTTATTATGTGTAGTAATGAATATATAAATGTTGCTTTTTTATGCTTTGACTATTTAAACTTTGTTTTCCATAAAAAGTGCCTAGGCAATGTAAATGTTTTTATGGTTTTCATATACTCCAGCCAAAGCTAAAAGAGCATGCATGTTTGCATTTTCTAGGGTAATCAACTAGTGTTATGAATTTTTAATTTGCTCACAGATATAACTAGCCATTTGTAACCACCACAAGATTTGTTCTCGCAGGTTTCCTAGGTAGGGCCGAGGGTAGTCATGCCAGTTTTGCTATCAGAGCACAGTTCATAGATATTTGAGGCTAAAATTGAGATCTAGTTTAAAGTCCATGTGCTAAGATAGTTAGTACTAACCAATAACTATGGAATGTCATTTGGCTTTGGTTGTAGGTTGCTTTTCTTGACACTAGCCCAAGAGCTTTGAAGGAAGCTAGGGAACGTAGTGAAGGTTCTAGTGATCCAGTTGTGGCAAGATTGGATGAGATATCTAGACCGCTTCAGGGGATGACTCAGACCTTAGTGCAATGAACAAGACACAACCACCATAATGAATGATCTATTCCAAGACAAAGAGGATAAAGAAAACCTTCAGGAAGAAAATGACCAAGGGATTGAACCACCCCAAGATCAAGGGAGGTATGTCGACCATCAGCAAGTGCCTAGGTTTCGTGAAAGTCAATATCCTGTTTATGAGCATGAGGAAGTGCCAGAAGTTTTGGAGGCTCTAAAAAGGAGGAAAAACTCCACATCAAATGAGATTGCCTGAGAAAGTCAAGATGGTTGACCCACCAAGTTTTGATGGGTTAGATGACCCTGATAGAATGTAGGATTTATTGACCAAGATAAATAGGCTTTTTACTTGCGGAGGCTATAAGTCAAAGTAGAAAATGTCCTTAGTACCTTTATTTTTTAGAGTGAGGGCCAGTTTATGGTGGGATGACATATTGGAGATGTTAAAGGGAAGCAATGGGATGTGACCAAATCACAAGAAAAAGGTGCTCAAGTGGTCAGACTTTGATACAAACTTTTAACAAGAATACATCAGTAAGGCGGCCCAAGATTAGAAGAGGATTCACTCAAAGAGAGATGTCTGTGAGGGAGTATAAGTAGTGCTCCAATTCGCTCATTTGGTATGGCCCAGATATGGCCAACAATGATGAGTTAAAGGCCATGAAATTCATGGCCTTAAGCCCATGCTTCGGAGGTATATGGTGACGATGGATATTTAGAGTTATCACTAATTGGTTCAAAAGGCATTGGCCTTAGAAAGAAAAATTGAGGACTTGAGAATTCAAAACAAGAAGGATGAGGTTGGGCCATCAAACCTAGGAAAAGGTGCTGGGAAACATCCAATGGTAGGAAAGGTAGCCAAGAGCCAACGGCCATTTAAGAAGAAAAAATGAAGCTTGTGCCTTAGGTGGAGATGATTTCATTGCACAAAGCCATGCTCTTTCAAAATCAACATTTCCAACAATTGTGGATAGAGTGGTCATTGGATGAGGGAATGCCCATAGGCTCAACCTTTCCTAGATCCACCTAGCAATGCACCCCATACGCCCCTTACCATAGGAAATCGACTTGGTGTGGCTGCATCAGTATTTGAGCTAAGGGTCTTTGCCTTGGCTAGTCAAGTGGCCAAATAGCTAGCTGCCATTCGAGGTAACTCTAAATTCCAAAATTTTAGTGTTAAAGAGCTTTTCAATACTGAAGCTGCTCTTTCTGTGATATCATCTAGCTTGGTAGATAGGCTTAAACTATAGCATGGGATCTTTGATGAGTTAAAACTCATTAGAATGTAGTGAGGAGTTTTATTGTGACCATTGCATTGGTTACTACTAGGTATCCATTGCAATTATAGAACCATGAATTTTCTTATGAGTTATGGGTTATAGACTTAAGGTCTTATGACCTAGTGTTGGGAATAGATTGGCTAAGGAAGCACAAGGTGCAAATTGCCTGTGGTAGTCACTCAGTTGACATTACTAATGCTCAAGGAGCTAGAGTGACTTGGGCAGGAGGGTTGGCATCCAGTGCTAAAAGTTTGCACCTTAGACTTATGGATTTCATCCCCATAATCAACAAGTAGGAATATTATGCTTTGAATAAGGTGGACATAGAGGATGAACTTAAGGAAATTCCTATAGCCAATCCACTTCTTAAGGTGTTTTTAGTGTAGTTGGCTGGGTTACCATCCAAGAGGGACACCGAGTTTTCCACTCATCTTCAGCCTAGAGCAAAACCAATTTCTATACCACCTTACTGAATGTCAAGTCCTGAAATGGATGATCTAAAGAAGCAGCTAGAGGAACTGTTAGAGAAAGGGTTTCTAAGGCCTAGTGTATCACCACAGGAAGCCCTGGTATTGTTTGTCAAGAAGCACAATGAAACTTTGAGACTGTGCATCGACTATAGAAAGTTGAATGCAGTAATAGTCAAGAACAAGCATCTGCTTCCTAGGATTAACTGCCTATTTGATAGGCTCAAGGGATTGAAGGTGTTTTCTAGGATTGACCTCAACTTTAGATACTTCTAGATCAAAGTTAAGGAGGAAGATATCCTAAAAACCACCTTCAACAAAAGATATAAGCATTACGAGTATACAGTTATGTCGTTTGGTGTGACCAATACCCGGGCAGTATTCATGGAAGGCATGGATAGGATCTTTAGACCATTCTTGGATCACTCTATGGAAGTCTTCATCGATGATATCTTAGTATACTCATAGTCTACCTAAGAGCATAAGGAACACCTTATACCAGTTTTACAAGTGCTAAGGGACAATCAGTATTATGCAAAGCTATCAAAGAGTGAGTTTTAGCCTAAAAGGATACAGTTTTTGGTTCATGCCATTAGTTCTCAGGGTTTTTCAATTGATATTAAAAAGGTTCAGGTAGTGGTAGAGTGGAAGTGAAACCACAGTTACAGAAGTCCAGAGCTTTTGGGCTTGGCAAGGTATTGTAGGGGGTTCATAGAGAAATTCTCTGTGGTGGCAACAATGTTGATAGCCCTGGCCAAGAAAGCTTAGAAGTTTGATTGGACTCCAAAGTGTAAGTAGGCTTACTTAGGATTGAAGAAAAGGTTAATGAGAGCACCAATACTTATTCTGCCAGACCTGAACAAGGCTTTTACAATGTACACAGATGCATCAAGTTTCGGTCTGGGGTGTGTATTGTTGCAGAAGAATTAGGTGATCTTTATGGCTTAAGATAGTTGAGACCTAATAAATTGAACTACCTAGTTCACGACCTTGAAGTAGCAGTAGTAGTCTTCGCTCCTAAGCATTAAAGGCAATCCTTGATGAGGAGATCATTCCAAATTTCCACTGACCACAAGAGTTTCAAAAATATTTGTTCACTCAGAAGGATTTGAACATGAGACAATGACAGTGGATCAAGTACATAAGATATTTTGATTACTTAGCTAAGTGTTTGACATGCCAAAATTGTTAAGGCCGAACATAAAAAACTGTCGGGGACACTTCAGAGTTTACCACCCCTAGAGAAGAAGTAGGGATCCATTATGACAGACTTCCTAATGGGGTTACCAAATACCCGGAATTAGCATGAGCAATATGGGTAGTGGTTGATAGGTTGACTAAGTCAGCACACTTTATACCCATATGGATTACTTATATGTTAAAGAGGTTGGCTCAGTTGTATATCAACAAGGTTGTGAGATTGCACAGTATACTAGATCAGACCATATCGGAAAGGGATCCTCTATTTGTATTGAGGCTTTGGACTGCATTCCAAGAACCATTGGGAAGTAAGGTTAGTCTTAGTATTGCCTTCCATCCTTAGACTGATGGACAGTCTAAGAGAGTGATACAGACTTTGGAGGATATGTTACGTATGTGTGCCATTGACTTATAAAGTCATTGCAATCAACACTTATCACTCATTAAGTTTGCTTACAATAACAATCATCAAGCTGTTATAGGTATGGCATCATACGAGGCATTGTATGGTAAATGATGCATGATGCCACTTTATTGGGCTGACATTTTAGATAGGGTAGTCATCGATCCTAAAATCACAGTTAACACCATGACTAAGATTAGATTGATCTAGAAATGGATTAGAGCAGCCAATGACCAATAGAGTAAATTTACAAATTTGAGAAGATGGGAATTAAGTTTGAGATTGGGGACAAGGTACTTCTAAAAGTGTCTCCCATAAGGGGAATGACTTATTTTGGCCAGAGGGGTAAGTTAGCTGCTAGGTATATTGGACCCTATAAAATTTTGGAGAAAGTAGGGAAAGTTGTATGTCGGTTAGCATTATTGCCTAAGTTGTTCCATGTACATAACGTGTTTCACATTAGTCTTCCGAGAAAATGCATAGTTGATCCAGGACAAGTGGTCAACCCTTCAGCAATTCCCATCCAAAAGGACTTAACCTATGAGGAGAGGCCTATTCAGGTTCTTGATGGGCAAGTTAAGAAACAATGAAGCAAGTGGATTCTAATGGTTAAGATCCTTTGGTTAAACCATAGTGAAGAGGAAGCCACTTCGGAAACAAACGTATCCTAGTGTTTTTCCTTACTTGCAGCAGAATTTGGAAGACCAAATTCCAAAAGGAAAGGAGAATGTTACAGCCTACTGGAAAGCTTGACTGAAGGAGGTAAAGTAATAAAATCCTAGTTTAGAATCTTTTTTCAAATTCACATAGCAAGATTAAGTATGTTAGGCAAAGTTCACTAAGTTTCGAGGAGTTTATGACACCAAATAGGGTTTAGGGATTGTAATTTTGCATCTTAAACTATCAGGCCGAGCCCTAGGAGTTAAAAACATGTTTTAGAAACCTAACACTTACTTTAAACCCAAAATTAGCCTAAGTAAACAAGATTTAACCAAGTTTTGATTTTAGCTACAATTTAAGGAACTGGGCTTTTTGTAACATTTAATAAAGTTTGGTAGCTTGTTGTTTTGAAAGGCTTAAAAGCTTGGTAAAGTGGTGGAAGCTACCATTTTTACTTCTATTCACTTCAAACACGAGCTTCCCTTTCACCATTGATTTTGACCTCATTTCTTGGCCAAATCTAAGAGCTTTTGGTTGAATTTAAATCCATAAGGTGTATATATGCTTTGGGTGGCCAAGTTGAAGACAAATTTGTGCTTTCCAAGCTTGGGAGCACATTTGCAACTGGTCCCCTATATTTGAACGTGAGGTAACATGTTTTCCAACATGATTTCTTGTTTATTTGATGACTTGAAGCTTGGGTTTTGGTTAGAAGTTAGTAAGTTGGTGTTTTATGCTTTGGTTTACTTGGAACTTAGGTAGAACTTTGTGGAACCTTGTTCTTGGTGAGGAGTTGCTTGATTCTTGCTCATGACCTAAAATTAAGGTAAGCAAGTTATGGTTTTGAGTTTAATTGATGCTATTGGAGTCTTGTTGCTTGATGAATTCAAGTAATTTTGACAATAGCATTAGTTACTGGGCAAGTTTGTTCATGGGGGACTATCTGTTTGATGAAGCTTGGCATGATGTTTTAGTGCATCATAGTTATGTTTGTTGGAGTTTGTTGTGCCCTTTGCAACATTATTTATGGGTATGAGGAGTTGAAGGGCCATCCAAGCATGTTTCATTTGCTTAGAAACCTTCCAAGGTGCATATAGCAAAAGATGGGATTTTTTGGCCATGAGGCTATTGATGATGCATTATCAAGGTCGAAGACTTGTCGCCAACACCATGTGAAAGTTCCAGGAACTTATATACTATGGCGACACGTTGCCACAATTATATTGGCCAGAAAATTCAACTTTTGCTAGGTGATTCAAGGGGAGGCCCGAGGGGGTGCTTAGGGTACCTAAAGGTTGAGGTGTCCCTATTACCCACTCAAGGTTAGTCCAATCATGGTGCCAAAATTGTGCATTTAAAACTCCCAGGATTGGTATGTTCTATAGGCCATCAGAACAATACCTTTAGTGTGCATACCCAAGTGGCCCTATTGGGCACTATGTAAATGCATGCATATTGGTCCAACCATTACACACATATTCACATTTTATGCACACCATGGTAGCAAGGAAGGAAAACACTAGCACAAGTCTTAATCTTGGCTACCACACATTAGGCAGTCTTATTCAGTGTAAGTGACTAGCCACTGCACCTGAAACTTCCTCCAAAAAATTGTATTAATCTAGCCATGTAACCCCCCTATTTTCCTTGCTTCATTATCAAGTAGTATCTCTAAGTAAACCATGGAATTTGGTTTTACATCAATAGCCCGCCTGTGGACCAGGTTATCGATTTTCTAATTTGGTTACAAAATTATGACCAAATGAACAGTAACTTATACAACTTTGAAACATCATACATTTGGCTAGAAGGCTCCAAATTCATAAATTATAAATTCTAGTTCAAACTATAGATGTATTCTAGTTTTGGCCAAAATTTCATACCAAGATTCATTCTACACAGGGAGATAAAACTTTGAGTGCAAAGTCAAAATTCTGGTCACTTTATGACCATTTTACCCATACAAAATTTCATAAGTGTGCAAACACTTCATTCACAAAGGGTAAGCCCTCCAAGGCTATCCCATACTTGTCCAATACACATAGGAATTACATGCTCTCGCATCTAGCAACTTTATGTGGCCAAAAAAAAAATTTACACATAAGCAGCCTATCATTCACACTTAGGCAGCTTTGCACCACATCACATACATAGCCAAAACAATACTCAAATGTTCACATTCTTGTCTCATTTTACATACACTACATGTACATGCATACATGCACTACATAATGGTCTTAACCCAGCTAACTACACACCCTAAGTTACAAGAGTGCTAGAGACACAATGGACTCCAAAAATAGGATGCTGGACAGCTGCTGCATAACACAATAAGCACCATCACTAAAAATACCAAATGTGCTCCTAAAATCACCAAAATTTCCAGATCAAAACTAGACACATGGAAGTTAAAATACCTGAAATTTTAGATCAAAAATCAAACAAAAATGGTCAGTTTGAATGTAATCTTTCTGCTAGACCTGAAATGGCAGAATTGAGGAGATTAAGATTCATTGTGAAACCTAGTAAGGGAAACACTTGGTTTCTTAAGGAATTGTGACCCTCATTAAAACGTACATCAAAATATACTAAAACAGAAAACAACAATGCATATATACAAGATATAGCAACCAAATGCAGCAACCAATCACAACCAACAAACACATGAAATGCAGCAGCAACATAAACTATAGGTTAGTCCATAAAACATGCAATAAACTTATGTAAATGACTATAACAGCCCCCCTTAAGCTAATTTTTGGTCTTAGGAAGATTTTAACACTAGTTAGTACTAATTTTGGGCTCTAGAAACCCTGACTTCACTGCAATCATTGTGCACTTCACACTAGGTCACAAAACCTTCAATAAGTGCACTCCGCTCACTAAGCTTGGTTCATCAAGCTCATGGCTCTCTTCCAAGCTTAGCCCTAGCTCCATGGATGCTTGAAAATATAGTAAACATTCCATGAGAGCAAGAGAGCCCTTACCAAGATGAGTAGGCCGAATTTGAAGCTTGATCCTTGAAGTATTCAAGCAATAGCTCTAGTTTACTTCCAATTGCTTCCTTTTGCCCTCAGTTTCAATCTTGGAGGTATGGTGGGTATGGTGGAGCTATGAAAGAAGTTTGGAGGAGGGTCATGGCTGTTTGGGTTGAATATGAGAGAAGAAAAATTGAGTTTGGCTTCTTACATTAACTTTAGGAAACCAAACATCCTCATTAGCCTTAATCACGCTTTATGTCATTTTCTTTGCCCATAAGCATGATTTATTTGTCCTAAACTTATTGGTCCACATTTTTCCCACCTTTTTTATTATTTATCAAGGCATAGCCACCTCCCATATGATGGGATAACCCAAAAATTCCACCCTTTGACTTAAGTCAAAAGCTTGAACTCTATAAGGTTTACACTAAGACATTTAGTTCCTTAATGGCTTTAGTGTTTCCTTTGTCCAAACTTGTCTTCCATGAGCAATTTGGTCCTCCAATAGCACTTTCATACCATTCATATCCTTCCCATAACTCTCCAATGATCTTTATTGAGAGTTTTGCAATTAAGTACCCGAATTTCCAAAACCTTACGAAAAGGTCTATAGGTTACTTGAAAAACAAGCAATCCTTAAGGCTTTTATTAGGGAAAAGTTACCAACTTATAAAACTTTTAAAGAGTTGTTAATTATAGCTTTTACACCTCATACTTCAATCACTGTGAAGAGAATTACACAATATAATAGTTTTTTTACCATTATGTCACACTTGTTATTCTCCCATTTTTGTGAGGTGGTAACAATCCTCCCCCCCCCCTTCGGCCCCCCTAAAAATTTTGGTCCTCCAAAATGGCCTTTAGCTTAGGGTATTCTGTAGGATCTTTCTTAGTTTCCCAAGTTGCTTCTATTTCAAAGTGGTGTGACGACTGAGCTTTAACCATGGGAATGAGCTTCTTTCTTAACCTTTTGGTATCATTGGCTAAGATAGCTATAGGTTTCTTTTCATATGTCAAGTTAGGTTCCAACTGTATGTCTTCCACTACAATAACATGCTTTGTGTCCAACAGACACTTCTTAAGCATATTGTTGTGAAAAACATATGAACACTTGACATGCTTGGTGGTAGAGCTAACCTGTATGCTACCTTGCCAACTCTGTCCAAGATCTCATAAGGAGTAATATATATTGGAGCTAACTTGGTTCTTCTACCAAATCTAACAGTGCCTTTGGTTGGTGCAACTTTTAGCCAAACATTGTCACCAACCTCAAACTCCAAGTCTTTCTTTCTTTTATTCACAAAGGCTATGGTTCTTTCATTGGCTGCCTTTAATCTTTCTTCAATCTTCTTGATCTTCACAATAGTTTTCTCAATAATTTTGGGACCCAACTCTAGCATATTGAGCCTTCAACCCAATAGTGGGGTGTCATGTACCTTCTTCCATGTAATGCATCATAAGGTGTCATGCCAATGGTGTTCTAATAGCTATTATTATATGAGAATTCCACCAATGGCAAGTGTTTGTCCTATTCATCCTTGAAATCCAACACACAGCTCCTGAGCATGTCTTCCAATATTTATATCACCCTTTCAGTTTGCCCATAAGTTTGAGGGTCATAAGCAGTACTCAAGTGGATTTTGGTAGCTAGTGCTTTGTGAAAAGCACTCCAAAATCGAGCTATAGATCTTGGATCTTTATCAGATACAATGGAATCTGGTATTCCATGTAGCCTTACTATCTCTTGGATATACATCTAAGCCAACTTCTCTAGAGAATCTGTGAGTTTCATAAGTACGAAGTGGGCATATTTGGTTAACTTATCCATAATGACCCAGATTGTATCATGCCTTAATCTGGTAATAGGCAACTAGTCAAAATGTCCATGGTTATGTTACCCCACTTCCTCACTGGTATAGGTAGACTCTGTAGGGTACAAACTACCTTCTGGTGCTCTACCTTTAACCTTTGGCATGTGGCACATTTGAAGATGGATGTTTAACTTGTTTGTGTAAGCTTCTTCAAGTATTTCATCCCTAAGCTTTGGTCTTTTAGGCACATAGATTCGATCCTTGAAGTACAGTAATCCTTGCTTGCAAGCAAAGGATTCATACAAGGAACCTTTTTCCTCTCCTGATATCCTTTTCAAAATAGGATCTATCTCTTATGCCTTTCTAACCTCTTCAATCCATTTTGATTGGATTGTCAATGTGTAGATTTGGGCTTCCTCCCACTTATTCCATTTATGCCATACTCATAGCAGACTATTTTGTTCATCATGATCAGCTATGGATCCTCCTTTCAGAAGACCTGTGTACTTCCTACTTAAGGCATCTGCTACTAGATTGCCTTTGCCCTCTGTGTACTCTATATTACACTCATAGTCCTTGATGTAATCTAACTATCTCCTTTGCCTCGTGTTCAACTCTTTCTAAGTGAACAAGTACTTTATGCTTTTATGGTTAATGTAGATCACAAAGGAACTACCGATCAAGTAATGTCTCCATTGCTTCAAAGCAAAAATCACTACTGCCAGCTCTAGGTCATGGGTAGGATAATTTTATTCATGGGCTCTCAATTGCCTTAACCCAGAAGTAATGACATTTTTGTCTTGTATAAGTACACAACCTAACCCATATCTAGATGCATCAATATAAATGATGTAGGGATTGCTTGGATCAGCAAGAATCAATACTAGAGCTTCAATCAACCTCTTTTTGAGCTGTTGGAAACCCTTTTCACATTTCTTAGTCCACTCAAATCTTTGACCCTTCTTGGTCAGATGAGTAAGAACTGAGGTAATCATCGAAAATCCTTATACAAATTTTCTGTAATAGCCAGCTAATCCTAGGAAACTTCTGATTTCCTTTACAGTCTTTTGTCTTTCCCATTCTTGCACTACCTTGACCTTTTCAGGGTCTGCCTTAAGGCCTTGTGCATCTATGATGTGTCCTAGGAAAGACACTTCCCTTATCCAGAATTCACACTTGGATAACTTGGCATGAAGCTGATGTTCCAATAGAGTCTTTAAGACAATCTTTAGATGATGTTCATCTTCATTTTCTTCGTTGGAATACAATAGGATGTCATCAATGAACACATCCACAAATTTTTCCAGATGTGGTCTAAACACCCTGTTCATCAGGTCCATGAAAGCAACTAAGGCGTGGCATCACTACGTACTCATAATGTGTATGTCTAGTCCTGAATGCAGTCTTAGGAATGTCCTCTTCCTTTACTCTCAACTAGAAGTATCCAGATCTCAAATCTATCTTGGAGAAAATCTTAGCTCCCTTGAGTTGATCAAATTGAACCTCAATCCTAGGGAGTGGATACATGTTTTTGATAGTCATTACAGTGAGCTTCCTATAGTCAATGCATAGTCTCAATGACACATCCTTCTCTTTCATAAAGAGAACTAGAGATCCACATGGTGAAACACTAGGCCTTATGTACCCTTTTTTAAGAAGTTCATCAAGTTGATTCATGAGCACATTCATCTCTGTGATAGGCATCTTGTCAGGAGGAATGGTTATTGGACTAGCTCCTCGTTGTAGCTTGATGTTAAACTCAATCTCCCTTGGTGGAGGAATACCTGGCAGGTCTGTAGGAAAGACTCGTGGAAAGTCTCTCACTACAGGTATTCTGTCCACTTCTTTTTCATAGTACAATTCATTAAATGCATAATAATAATCATGCTCAGAAATCACAGGTATCTTATCTAGTACCTCTAGGCCCATGCCATGCATTTCATACACTTATTCCTTAGAATTCACTACTGCATGCACTTCACCATTGGGCAATGTGATTTCTCCCTTAGCACAATCAATTCTTATGTTATGAATAGCAAGCCAATTGATATCCGGCACTATATCATACTTAGGAAAGTCCAACACTAGCAGATTAGTCATAACCTTAGTCTTTCCTTTTACTAGCTCATAATCCGTAGCTAGGTCATTAGTGAAAAGACATTGACTACCTACTATTTTCACTAAGGATATCCTAGGCATGATTTTAGTAGGCAATTTCATGGCATCAACAAATTTCCTAGCCACTATAGACAAAAATGCACTAGTATCAAACAAAACACTAACAGGCATACAATTAAGGTATATGTTACCTCTTAGTGATCCTCTCTGCAGTGATCTCTCTGGCCTTTCCACTTCGAACACTCTGCTAGCTCTTTGCACTAGAGGATTTGGTCTCTGATGTCCCTCCCTAAGTGCTACCTCTCCAGGTCCTACTAAAGTAGGTCTCACCGGACCTTGGTCTTCTGACATTCTTCCTTGCACATGTGGGCAATCTTTGATCCAATGATCCATTACACCACACCTTAGGCAAGCTTGAGTATCAAAATAGCAAGGTTTCTTTCCATGAAACTTCTTGCATTTAGGGCACCTTAGGCTAGGGGACTTCCCTTTAACCTTGCCTTCACCACCAAGATGGGAACTCTTGGCAATACCCTTGCTATGTGGTGGTCTTTTCTACTTACCTCCTGCCTAGCTACTTTCCCTTGGTCCACTGGGAAAGTACCTAGTCTCATACTCCTTTTGCTCTACTAATAGAGCTTTCTGCACTGCTTCATAATAGGTGACTTTTTCAAAAGGTCTTACAGCCTTCCTGATGTTGACCTTAGGCGTCTAACAAATCGTTTGGCCTTTAACTCATTTAGTCTATGATACTAAGGAGCATACCTCACCAACTGATTGAATTTGTGCTCATACTCTAGGACACTGAGGTTGTCCTGACTTAGAGCATCAAATTAAGCTTGCTTAATATCCTTGATGGCATCATTGATGAACTGATCCTGAAATAGCTAATTGAACTCTAGCCATCTCATCTCAATATCTCTTCCTGGCTTTTTGGCCTTCTAGACAACATACCTATCTCTGGTGTTCCTCCACCACATCTTTGCACCGCCTACCAAGTTATAAGTAGCTGGTGACACTTTCTGGGCAGAGCTAAATGGCATCCTCTCAAACATCTTTTCTATGAAGATTAACCACTCCTCAGCTTTTTCTAGTCCTACTCTTCCATCAAACTATAGAGACCTTAGCCCTTGGAACCTCTCTAGCAGTCTATCCTCATCTAGGCCTTGTAGATCCTCTGCTCTCTATCTCCTAGATCTGTGAGACTCCTCAGCATGGTGATGCTCTGTATGCTTTCTCTTGCCCCTTCTTTCATGATCTTCCTCAATCTTATTCTTAGTGAAGGAATGGTCATAGATTGAGTGATTCATCCTAAACACCTGACCAATCTCAGATCTTACTCTTTTGCCTCTTAGATTTCTCCTATCCTCATCATCCACCTTATCAACTTCATCATTTCTATTTCTTGTTCTGCATGTGCTACTAGGACTCCTTGATGTTGTTCTTGAATCAGCCTTACTAAGTTTTCATTTATTAGAGCTAAGTTCCTCTGAAACTCTAACCAAACCTGTGGCACTTCAGGCTTTAGTGCCCCCTCTTGGCCTTGATTCCCTCTATTTTATCCATTTCTTTGTTGCCCAGATTCAGTAGAAGGCCTTAGGGTGGTTCCCCTCTTCTTGTGGCAACCATGCTTACTTCCTGCATTGATGATTCATCATAGAGCACATATAAAGATCATAGCTATTTTGGTGGTACTTAAAACTAGCAGCTGACCACACTAAGTTCATGTATGTAGCTAGCATGCAATGCAACTATATGCTATGTACATGTGTAAACCAAGCTCTAATACCAACATCTGTTACCCAGTCCAGGGTAGTCCCGTCAAGGTGCCAAAATTGTGCATTTGAAAGTCCCAAGATTGGTATGTTTTGTAGTCCATCTGAACAATACCCTTAGTGTGCATACACAAATGCCCTCTTGGGCACTATGTAAATGCATGCATATTGGTCCAACCATTACACACATATTTACATTTTATGCATACCATAGCAGCAAAGAATGAAAACACTAGCACAAGTCTTAATCTTGGCTACCACATATTAGGCAATCTTATTAAGTGTAAGTGACCAGCCACTGCACCTGAAACTTCTTCCAAAAAAATGTATTAAACTAGCCATGTAACCCACTATTTTCCTTGCCTCATTATCAAGTAAAGTCCTTAAGTAAACCAAGGAATTTCTTTTTACATCAATAGCCTACCTATGGACCAAGTTATGGATTTCTTAAGTTCATTACAAAATTCTGACCAAAATGAACAGTAACTTAGCTAAATTTGCAACGTCATATCTTTGGTTACAGGGCTCCAAATTTAGAAATTCCAAATCCCATTTCAACCACTAGATGTCTTCTAGTAGGGGAAAAAATTTCATACTAAGATTATTTATACACAAGGAGATATAAAACTTTGAATGCAAAGTCAAAATTCTCATCACTTTATGACCATTTTGCCCATACAAAATTTCATAAGCGTTCAAACACTTCATTCACAAGGGGTATGCCCCCCAAGGCTATCTCATACATGTCCAATACATAAACTTTATGTGGCTAAAACAAAATTTACAAGTAAGCAGCCTATCATTCACACTTAGGCAGCTTTGCACCACATCACATACATAGACAAAACAATAGTCAAATGTTCACATACTTGTCTCATTTTACATACACTACATGTACAAGCATACATGCACTACATAATGGTCTTAACCCAGCTAAATACAGACCCTAAGTTACAGGAGTGCCTGAGATAGAATGGACTCCAGAAAGAGGATGTTGGACAGTTGTTGCATAACACAATAAGCACCATCACTAAAAATACCAAATGTGCTCCTAAAATCACCAAAATTTTTAGATCACAACCAGATAAATGAAAGTTAAAATAAATGAAATTTCAAATAAAAAATCAAACAAAAATGGTCAGCTTGAATGTAATCTTTCTGCTAGACCTGAAATGGTAGAATTGAGGGGAGTAAGTTTCATTGTCAAACCTAGTAAGGGAAACATTTGGTTTCTTAAGGAATTGTGACCCTCATTAAAACCTGCATCAAAATACACTAAAGAAGTAAACAACAGTACATATATACAAGATATAGCAACCAAATGCAGCAGCCACTCATAACCAACAAACACATGAAATGTGGCAACAACATAAACCATAGGTTAGTCCATAAAACATGCAATAAACTTATGTAAATGACTATAGTAGCCCACCTTAAGCTAATTCATGGTCTTAGGAGGATTTTAACACTAGTTAGTACTAACTTTAGGTTCCAGAAAGCCTAACTTCACTGCCATTATTGTGCACTTCACACTATATCACAAAACTTTCAATAAGTTCACTCTCCTCACTAAGCTTAGTTCATCAAGCTCATGGCTCTCTTAAAAGCTTAGCCCTAGCTCGATGGATGCTTGAGAATATAGTAAATAGTCTATGAGGGCAAGAGAACCCTTACCAGGATGAGTAGGCCGAATTTGAAGCTTGATACTTGAAGTGTTCAAGCAATAGCTCTAGTTTGCTTCCAATTACTTCCTTTTGCCTTCAATTTCAATCTTGGAGGTATGGTGGCTATGGAGGAGCTATGGAAGGAGTGTGGAGTTGGATGGTGGTTATTTGGGCTGAATATGGGAGAAGAAAAATTGAGTTTGGCTTCTTAAATTAGCTTTAGGACACTAAACATCCTCATTAGCCTTAATCATGCTTTATGTCATTTTCTTTGCCCATAAGCATGATTTCTTTGTCCTCAATTTTTTGGTCCACATTCTGCCCACCTTTTTGACTATTTATCAAGCCATAGCCGCCTCCCTCATGGTGGGATAACCTCACAATTCCACCTTTTGACTTAAGTCAAAAGCTTGAACACCTTAAGGTTTACAATAAGACATTTAGGTTTTTAATGCCTTTAGTGTTTCCTTTGTCCAAACTTGTCTTCCATGAGCAATTTGGCCCTCCAATAGCACTTTCATACCATTCATATCCTTCCCATAACTCTCCAAGGCTCTTTCTTCGGAGTTTTGCAATTAAGTACCTGAATTTCAAAAACCTTACAAAAAAGTTGATAAGTTATTTGAAGAAAAGCAATTCTTAAGGCTTTTCTTTAGGGCCAAGTAAATATCTTAGACACTTTTAAGTAGATGTTCATTATAGCTTTTACACCTCATACTTCAATCACTGTGAAGAGAATTACAAAATATAGTGGTTTTTTTACCCTTATGCCACACTTGTAATTCTCCCTTTTTTCTGAGGTGGTAACAGTTCTAGTGGTACTCCGAGACTTCCAAAACTCATCCAAGTCCTAAGAGTTTTCTTGATTTTTATGGTTTCTTATACCATAAGAAAGAGAACTAGATTATGAAGGGCCACAATGAGGTATCACTAGCTTGGGTGAAAGGTTTAGTACCTTCGATGACCTAGCCATGCCATCGGACGCAAGGTTTCAATGTAGAACCTTAGTACACCTAGTGGATCTTTAGGACCTAGTTAACATTAGTCCTACCATAGTGCCCCTATACAACATAAGGGAGATTCAACTAGTGAAACTTCACTTGTTAGGCTAATTAGCTATATTTTCTAGTAGACAAGGCTTTGCCTTATACCTTAAGGGCTAGGAGTAGGATAAGTCCCAAGGGACTGAAACATATGCGCATAAGTTTAGCCTCAAGCTATATGAGCTCATAACAGATTACATATAATTATATATGTGTTGTACTTAGTATCTTTCTTTGCAAGTGAAGACCAGTTATTAAGAATTCTTGAATTCTGACACCCTAGTTTATGTTGTGTAGTTTTTACATTGTTGAGCCCGATAACTGCTGAGGGTTGTCGAGGTAGTCTGCGGTTGTAGGTATTTTACTATGAGAATCTTTATGGTTCTAGTTTTTATAGTTACTTGTTGGTGAAGTAACAGTACTAACTATACTATTTTCTTGGCTACGAAGGCTAGCAAGCACATGGATAGGATTTTGTGACTCACCACTGGGACTCGTCTCCAAGGTGGGAATTAGTTGGGAGGATCTCAATAAGAAGGCTTGTGTATGTTGTATGCCTTGTAGCCTTCCATGTCTATGGGTGGAGCTTAAGACTCTGGAGTTGCTCATGGGTGAAGAGCATTAGTTTACTTTTGTTGCATGCCCTCACACAGTTATTATGTGTAGTAATGAAGATATAATGTTGATTTTGTATGCTTTGAATATTTGAACTTTGTTTTCCTTGAAAAGTGCCTAGGTAATATGAATGTTTTATGGTTTCTATTTACTCCAATCAAAGCTAAAAGAACATTCATGCTTGCATTTTCTAGGGTAATCAACTAGTGTCATGAAGTTTTAATTTGGACATATATAACTATCCAATTGTAACCACCGTGAGATCCATTCTCACAGGTTTCCTGGGTAGGGCTGAGGATGGCTTTGTCAACCTGGACAAAGGGAGCATGATGGAAAACAATTATTCAAACGCGATAAGAATGGGCAAGCAAAGGTAATTGATTGTACACCTATACTTTTTGAAGAAAAATACATGGGTCTGAATGGGAATGAAACTAAAGAAGAACTTAATAAAATTCCCATTGTAAGAGAGCTGGAGTTTGAAATAAGATTGGCTCTAGGGGTTGCACGCATATTGGATGGTAATACCAGGGATGAAATAGCTAAAAAAAAGTAGCTACATGAACTCCTTGAAAAAGGATTTATCAGGCCAAATGTCTTTCCTTGGGAGGCACCAATGCTGTTTATGAAAAAGAAAGATGGGACCCTTAGGCTTTATATAGATTACAAAGAGCTGAATGTTTTGATTATAAAACACAAGTGTCCTCTACCTAGTACTGAAGACTTGTTTGATCAATTAAAGGGTGCCAAAATCTTTTCTAAGATTGATCTAAGATTTGGACACTTTCGATTGAGAGTTAAAAAGGAGGATGTTCCTACGACTATTTTTAGAACAAGATATTGGCACTTTGAATGCATAGTGATGCCAGTTGGGCTCACTAATGTACCATCATTCTTTATGGACTTGATGCAAAAAATATTCAAGCCATACTTAGACCACTTTGTGGTAGTCTTTATAAATGACATCTTGGTGTACTCAAAGAATGAGAAAGAACATGAAGAGCATTTAAGGTTGGCACTTTATGTTATCACCTCACAAAAATGGGAGAATTACAAGTGTGCCATAATGGCTAAAAACCATTATATTGTGTAATTCTCACTATAGTGATTGAAGTGTGGGGGGTAAAAGGCATGATCAACACCTCCTTAAAAGTGTTCCAAGTTAGTAACTTGGCCCCCAAGAAAAGCCTTAAGGATTGCTTGTTTGTGAAGCAACCTATGGACTTTTTTGTAAGGTTTGGGAAATTCGGGTACTTAATTGCAAAACTTTCACAAAAGATATTTGGAAAGTTATGAGAAGAATATGAATGGTATAAAAGTGCTATTGGAAGACCAAATTGCTTATGGAAGACAACTAAGGACAAAGAAAACACAAAAAGGCATAAAAGACCTAAGTGTTCTAATATAGGCCTTAAGATGTGTAGATCTATGACTTAAGTCAAATGGAAGTTTTGTGGAGTAATCCCACATAAGGAGGGCTGCTAAAGGAAGATAAGGATGGTCAAATGTGGGCCAAGAGATTAAGACTAAGAAACTATAGTCTTGCAGCAAGGAAAATGACATAAGACATGGTTAAGACTACTTAAGTGTGTTTAGTGTACTTTTGACTATTTAAGTAGTCAAGACCACCTTTGCTTCTCTAAATTTCGGCCTCCATCAGAAAAAAGAAAGCCAGCCCTCTCCTCCACACTTTTTCCATAGCCACCATACCTTCAAACTCAAAACTACTTGCAATTGAAGTCAAGGAAGCACAATTGAAAGCTATTTGGTGCTATTGCTTGAGTGCACCTAGGATCAAGCTCCAATTTCAGCATACCCATCAAGGTAAGGGTTCTCTTGCTCTTATGGACTATTTTCTGCAAT
The DNA here is from genome assembly GCA_005392925.1 of Aquilaria sinensis. Taxonomy (NCBI): domain Eukaryota; kingdom Viridiplantae; phylum Streptophyta; class Magnoliopsida; order Malvales; family Thymelaeaceae; genus Aquilaria; species Aquilaria sinensis. The sequence continues at coordinate 71,337 of SMDT01000227.1, forward strand.
TTTCAAACACCCATGCAACTAGGGCTAAGCTTAGAAGAGAGCCATGAGCTTGACGAAACAAGCTTAGTGAGGGGAGTGCACTTATTGAAGGTTTTGTGACCTAGTGTGAAGTGCACAATGATGGCAGTAGAGTGAGGGTTTCTGGAGCCCAAAGTTAGTACTAAATACTGTTAAAATCCTCCTAAGACCAAGCATTAGCTTGAGGAGGGCTGCCATAGTGATTTATTTAAGTTTATTACATGTTTTATGAACTAATCTATGGTTACTGTTGCTGCTGCATTTCATGTGTTTATTGGTTGTGAATGGCTGCTGAATTTGGTTGTTATATCTTGTATATATGCATTATGCTTCTTGTGTTTTAGTGTCATTGGATGCAGGTTTTAATGATGGTTACATTTCCTATTGAATCCAAGTGCTACCCTTACTAAGTTTCTCAATGAAACTTACTCCCCTCAATTCTGTCATTTCAGGTCCAGCAGAAAGATCACATTCAAACTGACCTTCTCTGTCTGTGTTTTGAACTAAAATTTCAGGTACATGAACGTTCATGTGTCTGGTTATGATCTGGAAAGTTTGGTGATTTTAGGAGCACATTTGGTATTTTTGGTGATGGTACTTATTGTGTTGTGCAGCAGCTGTCCAGCATCCTATTTCTGGAGTCCATTGTGTCTCAGGCACTCCTGTAAGCTAGGTTTCGTATTTAGCTGAGTTAAGACCATTTTTTAGTTCATGTATCCATGTACATGTAGTGTATGTAAAATGAGACAAGTATGTGAACATTTGAGTAATGTTTTGGCTATGTATGTGATGTGGTGCAAAGCTGCCTAAGTGTGAATGATAGGCTGCTTACTTGTAAATTCTGTTTTGGCCACATAAAGTTGCTAGATTCAAGAGAATGTAATTCATATGTGTATTGGATGTGTATGGGATAGCCTTGGAGGGCTTTACCCTTATGAATGAAGTGTTTGGATGGTTTGGAAAAATTGTGTGGGCAAAATAGTCCAAAAGTTGCCAGAATTTTGACACTGTGCCTAAAGTTTAATATCTCTCTGTGTAGAATGAATCTTGGCATAAAATTTTGACCACACCTAGAGTACATCTAGAGGGTTAACTAGGCTTTATAATTTCTAGATTTAGATCCCTGTAGCCAAAGTTATGACGTTGCAAAATTGGCTAAGTTACTGATCATTTGGTCAGAATTTTGTAACCAACTTAAAAAATCTACAACTTGGTCAATAGGTGGGCTATTGATGTAAAAAAAAATTCCTTGGTTTCATCTAAGTCTCTAATTGATAATTGAGAAAATAAAACAGGGGGATACATGGCTAGAATGATACAGTTTATTAGTGGAAGTTACAGGTACAGTGGTTGGTCACTAGAACTTAACAAGATTGCCTAAAGTGTGGTAGCCAAGATTAAGACTTGTGCTAATGTTTTCCTTCTTTGCTGCCATAGCTTGCATGAAATGTGAATATGTGTGTGACGGTTGGACCAATATGCATGTGTTTACATAGTTCCCAAAAGGGCCACTTGGGTATGCACACTAAGGGTAGTGTTTTGATGGCCTACAGAACATTACCGATCCTGGGCGTTTAAATGCACAATTTTGGCACCATAATTGGACTACCCCGGAGTGGGTAACACTTTACTTGCTAAGAAATCATGAATTGTATGACAAGCTAAACAAGTGTCATTTCTAGACCAACTAAATTGAATTCTTAGGCCATGTCACAAAAGGACAAAGATTAGCTGTAGACGCATCCAAGATTGATTCAATCTTGCAATGGAAGCAACGCTAAAATGTAAAAGAACTGAGAAGATTTTTAGGGTTGGCAGGCTATTACAAAAGATTTGTACATAAATTTCCTGTGATGGTAGCTCTTCTGACATAATTGACTAGAAAAGATCAAAAGTTTGAAAGGTCAAAAGAGTGTGACAAAAGCTTTCAAGAGCTTAAGAATAAGCTCACTTTAGCACCTGTTTTAATACTGCCTAACCCTACTAAACTTTTTGAGGTGTATACGGATGCATCCATTATAGCATTAGGATCTATATTACTGCTAGGCAAGCAAGCCATTGATTATGGCTCAAGGCAACTGAGACCACATGAAAAAAAATATCACATTCATGACCTATAAATTGGCTATAATGGTCTTTTCCTTAAAGCAATGGATGCACTATTTGTTGGGGGAATAAGTTCTAAGTCTTTACTGAACATAAGAGCTTAAAATATCTCTTTATTCAGAAAGACTTGAATATGAGAAAAACAAGAAGGCTAGAGTACCTTAAAGACTTTTGATTGTACCATTGAGTATACAGAAGGTAAAGCCAATGTAGTGGCTGATGCCTTCAGTAAAAAGTATACTCACATTTTGAGAGCTAAAAAGAAGGAAGATAAGAATGAGCTGAATAGCCTAACTTGATTGGTAAACAAGTGGTTAGAATGGGAGAAAGCTCAAGTAACTATGGTAACCATTCAACCCACTTGGAAAGAAAAGATACTAAGTGCACAACATCATGATAAAAATCTTGGCAAAGTATCAGGACAAAGGCATGGAAAATTGTTCGATGGGTTCACATATAGGCAAGGTTTGCTATATTTTGAGATAAAATTTATGTGTCCAAGGGACATGGTTTAAAAGAACAAATTCTAAAGAAGGCATATTGTAGCAAAATGAGTATACATCCTAGAACATTGAAAATGTACAAGGATTTGAAAGAACATTCCTGGTGACTTAACATGAAGTAAGATCTTAGTGAGTATGTGTTCAAGTGTGTAGTTTGTGATCAAGTAAAAGTTAAGCATCAAAGACCAAGAGGTAAACTATAAAGTTTACATTCTAGAGAAAAAATTAGGATCCATAGCCATAGATTTCTTGGTATGTATGCCTATGACCAAAAAGAGGCATGACAACATCTAGGTTACTATGGATAGACTAAGTCTGCTCATGTTTTGGCCATGAACCTCACAGATCCATTGGATAGGCTGGCAAAGCTATATATACAAGAAAATAGTTAGGTTGCATGGAATCCCAGATGATATGGTTTCAGATAGAGACCCAAGGTTTGCTTTTAAGTTTTGGAAGTCCTTGTATCAAGCTTTGGGCACTCAACTAAAACTAAGTTATGCCTACTATCTCCAAACAGATGGACAAATAAAAAAGACCACACAAGTCCTACAAGACATGCTAAGGTGTTGTGATTTGGATTTTCAAGGAGAATGGGAACAATTCTTACCTTTGATAGAATTCTCCTACAATAATAGTTAGCACTCTAAGATAAAGATGGCACCTTATAAGGCCTTATATGGAAGAAGGTGCACTATATCTCATTATTGACATCAATCTAAGGACAAGTTGGAGATAGGACCAAACTTGATCCATGACACTACTAAAAATATTAAAGTAATCCAAGAAAGGATCAAGGTAGCCAACAATAGACAAGAGGCCTTTGCTATTCTAAAGAAAAGAAGGGACCTAGAGTTTCAAATTGGGGACTATGTATGGTTGAAAGTTTTTCCAAATGAAAGGGGCGGTAAGATTTGGAAAGAAAGGTAAATTAGCACTAAGGCACATTGGTATATTTCAAGTAACAGCCAAGGTTTGTAAAGTGGCTTATAAGTTTGAATTACCCCCTGAACTTGGGCATATATATGACATATTTCATTTAAGTACACTAAAAAGGTACTTGTTTCACCTAAGTCAGGTAGTGCCAGCTTTTAGCATTCTGGTGGCTCCCAACCTCACTTATGAAGAAGAGCCTATAAAAGTTTTAGCTAAGGGTACTAGAAACCTAAGTAGCAAATGGATAAATATGGTGAACATCCACTGCACTCATCATATAAAAGAGGAAGTAGCATGGGAAACTGAAGCTGAAATGCTCAAAAGATACCTAGAGCTGTTCCAAAGGTTACATAAGGATTTGGATGACCAAATCTGTTACCACCACACAAAAATGGGAGAATTACAAGTGTGTCATAATGGCTAAAAACCATTATATTGTGTAATTCTCACCATAGTGATTGAAGTGTGGGGGGTAAAAGGCATGATCAACACCTCCTTAAAAGTGTTCCAAGTTGGTAACTTGGCCCCCAAGAAAAGCCTTAAAGATTGCTTGTTTGTCAAGCAACCTATGGACTTTTTTGTAAGGTTTTGGAAATTCAGGTACTCAATTGCAAAACTTTCAAGAAAGAGACTTGGAGAGTTATGGGAAGGATATGAATGGCATGAAAGGGCTATTGGAAGACCAAATTGTTCATGGAAGACAAGTTTGGACAAAGGAAACACTAAAGGCATTAAGGACCTAAATGTCCTAGTGTAAACCTTAAGGTGTTCAAGCTTTTCACTTAATTATAAGGGTGGAACATAGGGTTATCCCATCATGGGGGAGGCAGCCAAGACTTGATAATTAGTCAAAAAAGTTGGGCACATGTGTACCAATAAGTTTAAGACAAAGAAACCATAATTAGTGAGAAGGAAAATGACATAAAGCAAGTTTAAGCTTGTTTAAGTGTATTTTGTGCCCTTAAGCTCATTTAAGGCCATTTAAGTGGCCAAATCACTTATCCCTCTCTCATTTTCATCCTCCTCCTACCCAAGAACACAGCCACACTTCCTGCATAGCCACCATACCTCCAAGATTGAAATTGAAGGCAAAAGAAAGCAAGAAAGGACAATTGGAAGCTATGTGGTGCTAAGACTTAAGTGCACCTAGGATCAAGCACCAATTTCAGCATACCCATCAAGGTAAGGGATCTCTTGCTCTCATGGGTCATTTTTAGTATTTTTCAACCAACCATGGAGCTAGGGCTGGCTTGGAAGAGAACCATGAGCTTGATGAACCAAACTTAGTGAGGGGAGTGCACTTACTGAAGGTTTTGTGACCAAGTGTGAAGTGCACAAACATGGCAGTGAAATGAGGGTTTCTAGAGCCCAAAGTTAGTACTAACTACTATTAAAATCCTCCTAAGACCAAGCATTAGCTTGAGGAGGGCTGCTATAGTGATTTATTTATGTTTATTACATGTTTTATGGACTAATCTATGGTTATTGTTGCTGCTGCATTTCATGTGTTTGTTGGTTGTGAATGGCTGCTGCATTTGGTTGCTATATCTTGTATATATGCATTGTAGTTTTTGTGTTTTAGTGTCTTTGGATTCAGGTTTTAATGATGGTCACATCTCCTATTGAATCCATGTGTTACCCTTACTAAGTTTCTCAATGAAACTTACTCCCCTCAATTCTATCATTTCAGGTCCAGCAGAAAGATTTCATTCAAACTAAGCTTTTGTGGTTTGAGTTTTGGTCTGAAATTTCAGGTACATAAACTTCCATATGTCTGGTTATGATATGGAAAGTTTGGTGATTTTAGGAGCATATTTGGTATTTTTAATGGTGGTACTTACTGAGTTGTGCAGCAGTTGTCCAGCATCCTATTTCTGGAATCCATTGCATTTCAGGAACTCCTATAACTTAGGATGCATATTTAGCTTAGTTAAGACCATTTTGTAGTGCATGTATTCATGTACATGTAGTGTATGAAAGATGATATAAGTATGTGAACATTTGAGTAATGTTTTGGCTACGTAAGCGATGTGGTGCAAAGTTGCCTAAGTTTGAATGATAGGCTACTTACTTGTAAATTCTGTTTTGGCCACATAAAGTTGCTAGATGCAAGGGAATGTAATTCCTATGTGTAATGGACATATATTGGATAGCTTTGGAGGGTTTTTCCCTTGTGATTGTAGTGTTTGCACACTTATGAAATTTTGTATGGGCAAAATGGTCATAAAGTGACCAGAATTTTGACTATGGACTTAAAGTTCTATATCTCCCTGTGTAGAATGAATATTTTTATGAAATTTTAACCACACCTAGAGAACATCTAGAGGGTGAACTAGAATTTTGAATTTCTGAATTTAGATCCTTGTAGCCAAAGATATGGTATTGCAAAGTTGGCTAAGTTACTGTTCATTTAGTCATAATTTTGTAATCAACTTTAAAAATCCATAACCTGGTCCATAGGTAGGGCTATTGATGTAAAACAAAATTTCATAGTTTGATTTAAGTCTCTAATTGATAATGGAGTAAAGAAAATAGGGGGGTGCATGGCTAGAATGATACAGTTTATTAGTGGAAGTTACAGGTGCAGTGGCTGGTCACTAGAACTTAACAAGATTGCCTAATGTGTGGAAGCCAAAACTATGACTTGTGCTAGTATTTTCCTTCTTAGCTGCCATAGTGTGCATAAATGTAAATATGTGTGTTATGGTTAGACCAATATGCATGTATTTGCATAGTGCTCAAGAGGGTCACTTGAGTATGGACACTAGGGGTGTTCTTCTAATGACCCACAGGACACACCAATCCTGGGAGTTTAAATGAATAGTTTTGGCACCATAACTGGACTATCCCAGAGTAGGTAACAAAATCTCTTAAAGGGGGAAGGTTTTCATGCTTATGACTTGTATAGGCCATGGGCTATAAAAATGTAACGTACAAGTCATGAAAATGGCTAGGAAGCGTAAATAAAATCCAAGAGCCCAATGAGGCCCTTGGATCAATTAGGGTGCATGTGTGATAGTGCTAGGTTTCAAAGGCCAAGATGGCTGAATTGGATGGAAAAGGGGCTTCGATATAAGGGTTTAAACTAAGAGGGACTTAGTTAAGAAAACCCAAGAACATTAAGGTGCGCCATGGAAAGGGAGCTTAATGGCACACACATGTGTACCTATATACATAAGAGGTTTAAGGTGGTAAAAAAATTTAGTAAATTTGAGGAGCTTTAGTGTATTAGCTTAGAATAAACTATAATTTTTACATGCCACTAGGGTGCATAAGACTGTGCTAGGGTGCACTTATGGTGCCTATGTGTTTGGGTTAAAGCTAAAGGACTTGATTGTCTCAATTATAAAGGAAAGTGGGTGCTAAAAATAAACTCAAATTTGTGAGGAGCTGGTTAAATGGGCAGGCAAGAAGTTAATCCCCTTAATTTAAGGCTTAAGCCAAGTTTTGGACACCTAGCTTAACCTTATTAAACCCTTTCCATCTCTAGAACTTGTTACACTTGTAAGATCAAAATTTAGGTAGCTTCCTTTATAGTTTTGATTGTCTTAGACCAAGGAAATTCATCGACGCCTTGTTAAAGATTTCAAGGGAAGTTGGTGAAACCTATAACACATTGGAAGGTGGTTTGCTTGCTTTCTCCATGGATCATGTAAACTGAGCTCATCATGTTTGTTCAACACCTACAGGCTTGGTAAGGGTTCAAATATGTTCTTTCTCATAAAGTCTAAATTTTATTTTATGGGTTCTTAAGTAAAGAAAAATGCCCTAAGTGTTGGCTTAGAGCCAAAAGAGCTTAGGTGATATGTAGGGGCTATGTGTGCTAAGAGCACTATGGTTTTGTAGCTAAACTATGTTAAGGCAAGCATTAGGATCTTCTTTCAAGTTTGGCTAGGCTTGATCAAGGTCTAAAGATCTATGTTAATTAGTTAAATGAACTAAATTGAACTAATAAAAAGCATAAAATGCTAAGAAATGCTTGTTATGCCCTAGGCTATATAGCCATGTGTTGTGGTATGTGTGTTTGTGTGCTTTGTTGTTTAGATGCATGTGCTGACCTGATATATTATTATGTAATATTTTCCTATATCTTCTTTGTGTTTTGTTTGTCTTACTTTCCCGCAGTGGCCTGGACAAAAAACTATGTTATGTTGTGTAACACTGTCTAAGACATTGTAGGCACTTAGTGCTGATTTGGACCTTTTATTGAGTACCATGTACTCATTCCCTCTTTTATTCACATTTTAGGGAAGCAAATTGAAAAATAAGTGTGTGATAACAACCTTTGAAAGTTTATGAATAAGCAGGTATGGTTCTGATGGATATGACTAATGGTAAGCTACTAATGCTCATTGTGTAACCTAAGTGTTTGTAGGTGTAGGCCTTTATGGCTACTATGGGAATAACTTCTTTTAAGCTTGTTTTGGTCTTTATAAAGGCTAAGGAATATGTACAATATTTGGTACCACGGTGGCATGTAAAACTTATAGTTATGTGTGCATGCACCTTGGAAACGTTTAAAAGGCCCTAGGCTATGCCTCCAAGGCACTCATTATAAATATGGGTGCCTAGCTAAAATTTGCCCTGTACATACTATTTTTGGCCATGTAAATCTCTGTAATACTTCCACTTTTCATGTAATATAATGGTAGTATGGTTGCTGGGCATATGTTTTTGACATGAACTTGGTAAGCCAAAGGTAAGCTTACCAAAACAATTGAGTGTGCACTTCACCCATCAAAGCAAAACTTGCACATTTGACATGCTTTGTTAATCCAATTTGGGCTCCACTTATTTCTGACTCCAAGATCCATGCTAAACTAGCTTAAATTTTATTTTTTGTACAAAATAACCATCATTTAGCTAACTAAACAAATTTTGTTGTTTATTGCATAAAACTGAGAAAATAAGTTAACTATTTGGCTAAATGTCCTAGGTGTTGTGTCCTAAGCCACCCTAAGGTTCCAAATGGGCATCTAACTAAATAAAAATCCTAAATGGAATGTAAATTCATAGGGTAGGCGTGGTTTAGGGCATGAAAATTAATGAGCCCAAAGGGCTTCATAATGTATTCAAAATGCCCGTACCTAGTTCTAAAAGCTATCTTGGGTATGTCTTTCACTTTCACACTCATCTGGAACTACCAAGACCTAAAATTTATCTTGGAAAACACTCTAGCTCCCTCCAACTAGTCAAATAAATCCTTAATCCTTGGGAGAGGATACTACATAGCCCTACGTTTCCATCTTTCTTCTTTACAAACAAGACGAGATCCCCAAGAAGAAGTATTAGGCCTAATGTAACCTTTGCCTAATAATTCATCCAATAGCTTCTTCAGGTCGGTCATTTATGGAGTGGACATTCTATAAGTTGAATAGATACTGGAATAGCTCCAGAAACCAATTTGACCTCAGACTCAACCTCTCTCATGGGATGGATTCCAAAAAGGTCCTTAGGGAACGCCTTTGAATATTACCTAACCACTAAAATCTTCATTAATTCCTCTTCCACTTTCTTGCCATTAAGTGACATGAACTCCTCTTCAGTCACTGTTACCACTTGGTCCACTAATTCTAAATGCAACGCTTGAAGTTATCCTCTAAGCTTTTTGGATTCAAAAGGATCATACTTTTGCCCCCTAAGCAATATGATTTTTTGGCTTCATAATCAATCTGGACCTTTTGGTCTCTCAACTAATTCATACCAAGTATTATATCATAACCATTGGAATCCAACACTAATAAATCTACGGTTATTTCAAACATACAAAGATAAAACAAGCAATTTCTATCTACATGACTAGTAAATAGCAACTCAAATCCAGTTGTTTTGATCAAGAACATTTCATTCAATTTAGTTTTTAGGAAGTTAAGCTAATGGACTGCACTAGCAGCAATTATGGAAATAGAAACTTCAATATCTATCAAAATAGATGCACATCTTTCAGAAAGGTAAATATTACCTTTTAGGGCATCTTCCTGAAGGCCTTTTTGGTTCTCCAGCTAGAACACTCTTCTAGGACCTTGTCTCCTTGGCACCACTTACCCTCCAGGTCCTACATTGATAATTCTAGGGTGTTGCAACCTTCTTCTGGGCCTCTAAGTCTCTTGTCTAGGTACTTTGGCAGCTCCTGATTCTCCTATTTACTTCAATAAGCAGTCCTTTATCCAATGATTCAAGGACCCACACTTTAGGCATCCTGGAATGTCTTTGTAACACACTTTGTTACCATGGAATATTCCATACTTTTCACATAGAGGCCCTTTACCGTTCTTGGCTTTACTTTGTTATCCCACTTTATGTTTCCTTTTCTTGTTCCATTAGATGGCTTACTGGACACTCCTTGCTGAGTTATGTACATCCCATGCTCAGTTAACTTTTGTTCCAAATATGTTGCCATCTAAATTGCTTGTTAGTAGTCCTCAATTCCAATGGCTTGCAATATTTGTCTGAGTTTTGGTCTCAAACCCTTCAGAAACCTTTTTATTTTGAAGACCTCCTATCCATCATATCAAGAGCATATCCAATCAAGGAGCTAAAACTTGTGCTCATATTAAGATACACATATATGCCCCTGGACCAGCTGGTCAAACACTATTTGCTTTTGGTCCTTGATGGCCTCTCTCACATACTAGCTCTAGAAGGCTTGCAAGAACTTAGCCTATCTAATGCTCGTATTCCTATCACTTTTTTCCTTCTTTATTCTAGCCCAAAATCCTCTTTAAGTTGTCCTTCACCACAACTCAGCACCACTTTTCAACTTGATCGTAGCCAAGCATACTTTCTTTCTTGAGGTTGTGTCCATCCTTCCAAACACGTTTTCTAACTGCACAGCTAATACTTAGCCTTTTCTGGACCTTCATCACCCTAGAAGGTTATTTATTTAATATTCAAGAATCTCTCCAACTGGCCTTCTTTCAAATCTCCTTTACCTCTCTGTTGCCTATGCCTCTTCTTCCTTCTGCGGCCTCTATGCTCTTCCGTCTGTCTCTTCATTCTAGCACTTAATTCTTCTTCTTGCCTTTCATTCCTTTATCTAGAATGACCCTCAAGCAAGCCTTTAGTAAGTTTTATTTCAATCCTCTCTTCTTACCTTATCTTTGATCTAATTCATCTTGCCCTTGCATGCATCCTACCTTTATCTCATTCCTCCTCTTGGGCAGTGTTAACCTTACTGCCTTGATCTTTACCATGCATCACTTCTTTCCCTCTCTGGAGTTATAAATTTTGGCTCCAGCTTCCATTCTTCTTCTTTGTTAACTCACTAGTGCTAGACATTGCAGTAAGCCTTACATCCTAACTACCATTTATGCCTTACATTGTCAATGACATGTCTTCCTTCCTTTCTTGAGGATTCTTTCTGGGTCTAGTAGGTTATTTCCCAATTCATGACACAACCAGTCATAAGAAGCCACTCTTTATTCATTTGGATCTTTTTGCCTAATGTCCACTGAAAGCTTATCTCTAGCCTCTTGCCCCTAGCCATCATTATATTGCTTTCACCTAGTTATTGTCATCCTGCACCAAGCAAATAGAATTTGTTTACTTTCACTTTATGACTCACCTAGCTGCCAAGGAAGCTGTTAACCCACTAAACCTACTTTGATACCAACTTGTAACAACTCCAATTAGCCCACCCCCAGTAGGAATTTATGAGGGCGTGACTAAAACAAGTACCAGATAGCTTAGGGCAAGTCAAGCTTTTGCCACCTGAGGACCAGTGTAACTTTGAATAGTTTTAGTTCTTAGCCCAAGCTGTTATTCAACTTTAAAATTTTTAGTTTTAACCAACAACAATAGGTCAACACAAAAAAAATTAAACAGCATGCTAACTATCAAGCATAGTTTAATAAGTTAATTCAACAATTTAGGAATTCTAAAGTGTACAACTCTCATGCATAGGTCCAGGAGTAGTTATAAGCACACCCATGCCAGAAACTAGTTAACTCTTTAGCTTACATGCTAAGTAACAATACCAGATTTAGATAATAAGGAAAAAGTATAAATTTTCAATGGAAGACATAGGTTCATTTCTCACAAACCACAAGCCTAGTAAAACACAACCAAAACTTCTAGCCCAAGCTATACAATGCTTGCCGTACCCCTGAAACCTAGACTAACTCTTGTGCCCTAAGAACAGCTTCCTCACCACCTTGGTAGTTGCAAACATAATCCAACCTCTTTTTTTGGCATACTATGAGTCACCATAGAAAGTAATAGACACATGAAGCAATGATCCGAGAGTACCTACAACAAAACAAAGCTTAGCACCAAACCCAACCAGTCCCCTACTCAATCTATGACTTCACCTACACAAAAAGAAAAAATGGGGGATGAGCTCCCCTTAAACTTAGTAAAGGATTAGAAACTAAGTCTTAAAGCCCTAGACAATAGATGACAACACCAAAGAACAGAACCACAATAACAATCAAACAAGTATAAGCAATAAATAACTAATAAGCCCTAGAGTTAGCATGCACAAAACAACAAACAGAACCATGCAACATGTACACACAACACACCTCTAAGGTTCCTCTTCACCCTTTAAGGCTCAACAAGTAGCCACACACACAAACCACATACATTTTATCACACCAAGCTCTCATAACCAAGTGCTGGCCAAGCATAGGGGTGCTAGCCACCCCAAGACTTTGGTTCCTTACTCATTTCTCTCTTTAGTTAGCTAACTAAACACCACTCTTAATGAATCCAAGGAACCGGGGCAACCACTTTGTGCCTGAAACCAATTTCAATGCCAAAACTGCACATAACTTTACGTAGCTACAAAGCCATCCCTTATGTGTCTAAAGACGATTCCAAGCTATGATCACACACACATTTGCACAATCTAGATAGAATCATCCTAAACTAACACATTAGCTTTTGGATAACTATGAAATGAAGCAATCCTAGTAGCTTCAAGCAAGCTCCTTATTGCTTGATCCTTAAGCAAGCACCGAAGCAATCGCTCCCAAGCCAAATTCTTCAAGTCCTTGGTGGATTCTTCCTTGCTTAGCTTCAATATGATTTTTAAACCACAATCAAGCTAAAATCTTGCTCAAAATTCCACCAAAACTCAACAAAAAGGTTGGGCTTGAGGGCAATTCAAAATTTGGCTCAACGCTAGCTCTAGTGGTCATTTTTCTATGCGTGCTTTATTTTTTCGCATTAAGTGCTTTTATTTATTTTACAACTTGCACAATGTCAACCGATACTTCTTTAATTTTTTCAATTAAGTCCCTCTTGACTTAATCACCTTAGAGTTTTTCTAAAACTCTTCTAATTAAACCACATAAGGACCTTAATATAACAACACCCAAGAGAACACCCATATCAGATTTTCAATTAAGTATGTATATTTAACCAGTTGTTGTTCTGACCTCCTTGGTTATTTCCTCTAACAGATTATGTTTCATTTCATCCACATTATACCCTAACCCAAAACCCCACTAGGGTTATAAAAAAATCTAAAATTAGAAAAAAGGAAAGGATACAAGTAGAAGTAAGCCATGAGTTAGATAGTGGTGCAGTATGAAGAAGGCCCTCCAAACATAGTTTGGAACAAAAAGAGCATGTTCTTGAGAATAGAAGTGTTGTGAGAGCTAAAAAAGTAAGACATGAAAAAGATTGGAAAAGGGTCAGTTGGAAATATTTCTAGCATTGAATCCACCATCTTTTAAGGATGAAATTGGTCTAGACGTAGCTGTGTACTAGACCTATGATATTGAAAAGGTGTTTGAGGGGATAGAACTTACCTTAACTTAGAAGGTGTTGTTGGCTACCTTTTAACAAAAAGTTAGTGCTGAACAGTAGTTGTGGATAGCTTATAAAGCTTTCCAAAGTAAACATGAGATGAAACATGGAGGCAATAAAAGGGCCATGAGATGGGCTAAATTTATTTAGGTGTTTCAAAGTCAATATGTTAGTGGGGCTATCAAAGATAAAAAAAAAATGAAATTTGACCAATTGGTCTAGCAACCAATGACTGCAATGGAATATAAACAAAAGATCATATCCTTGATAGGGTATGCAACGTAATATTATAGGTCGAAGGTGCTTAAGGCTAAAAGATGTGTCAAGGGGTTAAGGCCTGAACTCAGACAAATCATAATAGCTTTTGAGATGAAAGACTACTATAATGTAGTATAGAAAGCTCTTACATTAGAGGAAGAGTTCTAGGCACAAGACCTGTACAAGTCTGGGCTAGAAGGAACTAGTGGAACATTGAAGGATAAAAGGAAGAGAATGAAAGAAGAAGTGCCTCCAGGCTAGTTAAAAATGTGGGCTAAAAAGAGAAAGAATATGTTGTGTTGTAAGTACAATAATTATCAGTGGAAAAGGCCTTGTTACAAAGACACATAGACTTGTCTTTGTTGTGGATCACTGGACCATTGGGTCAGAGAATGCCCTACTAAGCAAAGGGCAAGGCAAGAAGTACAGTAGGCTCAAAGGCCGGGGAATCAGAGAGGTGGTGCAGCCTTACACATAGGAAGAATGTTGAACATAATACCAAAGGCAGCTCAACCATATAGCAAGTGAAAGCCTAAATATGTCCAAGAAGGGTATTCTAGCTAGAAGCACCAGATAACATTCATCAAAAAGAATTGAAAGGTAAGGTAATGATAAGACTACTTCTGTTTTGTTCGATACTTGAACCACAATTTCCATTATCTCTGCTATCTTGGTGAATGACTTGAATTTGAATGTTAAACAATTTTCTGATGTGTTTATGATTAGAATAATTGATCCACAATTTTTAATGACACAATACATGGTGGGAATTGTAAGATCAGGATGGGTGAAACAAAAATCTTATCTGACTTAATAGTGTTAAACACTATGTATTGCTTGATCCTAGGGATGAATTAGCTAATTAAAAACAATTTGAAAATTAATTACTAGGCAGGTGATAACCTATGGTTCAAGGAAATTGAGGACACATGAGAGAAATTATCTAGTACATGACCCGGAATTAGCTGTAGTCATCTTTGCATTAAATAAGTGAAGGCACTACTTGTTGGGGAACAAGTTTCAGATCTTTACTGATCGTAAGAGTCTAAAATACTTGTTCACCTAGAAAGAACTCAATATGAGAAAAAAAAGATGGTTAAAATATATGAAAGATTTTGATTGTGTAATTGAGTACACATCGAGGAAAGAAAATGTAGTTTCTAATGCATTCAGTAGAAAGTACCCTGGGGTACTTAATGCTAGAGATGAAGCTACAACAAAAGAAAGCAATGGTATAACCATGTTGGTAGAAAAATGGTTAAGTTAGGAACAACAAAAAGTAAGGGTTCTAACCATCAAGTCTGGATGGATAAAAGAAGTTAAGAGGGCCCAACAAAAGGATCCATACTTGGGCAAGATTTCTTGATAGATTCATCATCATTATCATAAAGGGTTTGAGTCTAGCCAAGGGTTGTTGTATTATCAAAATAGACTTTATATGCCTAAATAAGGAAAGTTAAAAGATCACATTCTGAGTGAAGTGCACACAAACAAGTTGAGTGCTCATCCAGGGAAGGATAAGATGTATAAAAAGTTAAAACTTCATTTGTAATGGCATAGAATGAAGAAAGATTTGGAAGCTTGTATGACAAGGTGCTTGACTTGCCAAATAATTAAAGTAAAACATCTGAGACCTGGGGGTTATTTACATTACTTGCCAATTCCAGAATGGGATTGGGGCTAATATCCATGGATTTTCTAACTAGACTGCCTCTAACAAGGAATGATCATGATGCTATTTGGGTGATAGTTAATAGGTTAACTAAGTCTACCCGCTTTTTATCTACCAAGCTCAGAGATTCTTGGAAAAGCTAGCTAGGCTTTACATTCAAGAAATAGAAAGATTGCATGGCATACCTGAAGATATAATTTTGGATAGAGACATAAGATTTGTCTCTAAATTTTGGAAATCTTTCCAACATGCCATGGGGACTGAAGTAAAGCTAAGCACTACTTATCACCCCTAAACAGATGACAATAGAAAAGGTAATTCAAGTCCTAGAACACACGCTTAGGAGCTGTGTTATGGATTGCAAAGGGGACTAGGTTAAACACTTTTTCTTAGTGTAGTTTACCAATAATAACAACTACCATTTAGTTATAACGATGGCCCTTTATGAAGCCTTGTATGCTAGGAAATGCATAACACCACCACGTTGTTGCTATGATTCCAGTGACAAAGTAAGATTCAGACCAGAATTGGTCTAGGAGACTATAAAGAAGATTAAGATAATTCAAGAAAGGATTAAGGAATTTAATTAAATGAATGAGGCCTATGCTAACTAAAAAAAAAAAAAGAAATGTAGGGTTACAAGTTAGGGACTATGTGCTACTTAAGTTGTCTCTTATGAAAGAAGTAACAAGGTTTGGAAAAAAGGGAAAGTCCCTACCAAGTATACTAGACCTTTTGAAATCTTAGAGAGAATTGGTCTTGTGGCATGTGAGTGTTCCATGTGAGTGTTTTGAAGAAATATCATTTGAATGAAAAAACATGCAATACCTATCACTAGTGTGGAACTACCATCAAACATGAAGTATGAAGAACAACCTTTCAAGTTTCTAGCTATGGATGTGCTGAGGCATAAAACCAAAATGATTACCATGTTGAAAGTTTATTGGACAAATTATGAAGAATAAAAGCCTACATAGGAAAGTCAAGTTGATTTGAGAAGCAAGTATCCCGACTTGTTTCCTAAGCTGTTGAGAAATTTAGAGGACCAAATTTCTTAAAGATGGGGGAATTGTCACCCTCTCACTTTGAATGACTCATCCCCAGTTTGGTGTTAACCTAAATACTTGATTCACTAAGCTATGTAGAGATGTTTGATGCATTTGTGAGGAAAAACTTAGTGATCAAGGTAAAAAGAATAAGGTTCTATTCAACTGATTGAAACTTAGACCTGGGGAGCTAAATTGAACAAAACTTAAGCTTGAAAGGCTGAATTGCTTAAGTTAGGCCAAGGAAGGGCTGTATTAGAACTTAATGAAAAGTTCTATGTTCACCTGGTGGTGTCCTTGGAGCTCTCGGTTGCCTGAGTTCAGCATCAAGGCCTTTAGATGTATGTGCTTTGATCAACTATATCCTTGAAAGACACTAGAAAAAAGGGGAAGGTAGTCCCCCAAAATGTTTTCCGAGGAAGCACTCTTTGACACCCAAGTACGTGATATAGCTAAGAGTATGACAAAAGCTCAATGGAGTTGTGTATATATGTGTACTTGGAGATGCCTTCTTTTTATGCCTGCTTTGGTGGGCCGATGCTTACTAGGTATACCTTGGATTTACTGTCCATATGTCCAACAAGTTCTAAGATTAAAGGTCTATTTTGCCCCAACAACTTCTACAGCCAGCTGTCCGAACACAAGTCTAAGTGAGCACTTCACATGTGCAAATGGCAGCACCTCCCTAAAAGTTTTTCTTAGTATCCAGAATGTACCTCGACCAACAAACACTGAGGTACCTAGTGTGTTCTTCAGTTAGGTAGGTCTGATGGCTCTTCAGCACCTCCGAACTTCATAATGCTCAACATGCATTTGTATTTCTGATGTACTAAGACCGAACTCTATGACAGCCGAGGTTGGAAAATCTTAGGGAACTTCGAGTCTTCAGGCCTTCAACCATCACTTGCCCTTGCCCAGGTAGCCTATGGATTTATAGAGCCATCAGCTACATGCACTTTCTGTATTTTTCATTCTAATGCTTCCCCTTCTTCTCGATGCATCGTTTGGGTTTCCTTGAAGTAAGCATTACTCCTACCAGAGTTATGTTACATTGCATCTCTTAGAGGCATCAGTTGCATCTCTTCAACTGGTACCATTCATATTGGTCTGTGGGTCGGCAGCTTTACATGCCTTCACAGCATGAATCAGTACCTTGATCCGAAATTCAAGCCACATATGCCATTCAAGGATTGGCTCTATCTGTAATGCATGACTACCATGAGTAGAAGGACATTTTTGCCTTTTTATATTTCCCAGTCAATGCGACGCTTGGATCACACCTCTTCAAGACTATATATATCCCTTCATCTAGTGGAAGACTCAATTCCCCACTTTTTACTCCCGTTTGCTTTCTTCCACTCTTGAACTTTTCTAGTTTTCCAGTGACCTTCCAGTGAACTTTTCCTGTCAAATTTCCATTCCCAAGTAGGTTTTACTTTTCATCCTCCCTATTCTCTTTCTCTTTTTCTCTCACCTTTTATTGAGGTAGTATAATGGCCAAAGTAAAAGTCACATATAGGGGTAGTTGCGAGTTTTTTGCCACCCACTTGAGTTGCTCCACAGTAGAGAAAGTGGATAATTCACAAACAAAATACCTTCTACAACCCAAGTCTTTGCTTGGGTGTTGAACAAAAGAGAGATGAGCAACTAGCCCTACGAGGGTGAAATCACCATGTTCAAAATGCAGCTGAACATTGGCATATGATATCTTCCCTATCCCAGGGTGAAGGAATTCTGTGAGTTCCACGGCATCACAGTCAACCAACTCTTAATGAACTTGTATACCCACTTTAATGCCTACCTATGCATAAGCAGCATGTTCAGCATAAAGTCACATTTCCTCATCATCTTGCAATATTACAAGTTTCTCATTGCATCAAATGGGTGTTTCTCCTACATGCTCCCACAAGATTCTAGGAGCAAGAAGTATACTTCTGTGTTTAATGCTTGGGATGGCTGGCACAACTAGCAAAAGAAGTAATTTTTTATGTCTGTGCTAGAGTCTTGGGGGATAACGAGTAAGTGGTTCACTAGAAGTCTAGAGGTCAACATGGACGATCCCTCAGTGCTTCTTAACAGAAATTTGAAGAAGCATTTTCTTGACTTCGATGCTAGGATACAGGTAGTGGCAGATTGGAGGCGCTTTGACAAAGAGGTTGATCTTTACCCTTTTCCCATTAAATGGGCTTTATAGTGGCAAACATCCTGTGTGCCCTTCACGCCTGTCCTCTCATTCAGTGAACCTAAAGTCCGTTGCCCATACTCCCACAATAGAGTAGAACACCCCCTGGTGCCACTGGGTTTGAACAGTCCTCCTAAGGCCCTAGTTCTGATAAGTATTTTTCCAGTTCTATTTTTTCTTCTTCAGATAGCTAACACTTGATGCCTTTGTTTTGACAGAGATGGGTGAATACTTCGGCACTCAATTCTATCAAACGACCTTTCTTGCTAAGGCTCAAAAGGATGGCAGCAAGAAATTTGCCAAGAGCAAACCTAGGAAGAAGGCCTCTAGCAACCCTCAACCGAAATTGGCCTATATGGAATCTTTGTCCACAAACGTAGTTGCTACTGAGGTTCCTCTTGCTCAAGTGGTTACCTTGGACACTGGGATCCCTCTTCCAAAGGACTTTGAGGTAACCGAGCTAAAGGACTTTGAGAAGGAATTCTCCATTCCCCGCCTGAGCCCATGCACTATTGCAGCTTTACTAGGGGTCATTGCTGAAGAGGCCCTTGCTGCAAAAAGAGTAAGGAAGAAAAGGGAGAAAAGAAAGGGCAAGGAGCTCACCGTAGTTATGGAGGACATTGTCAGGATTTTGAATAGTGAGGATGCATCCCCGTAAAGCCTAAGTTCCCTTACAAGGTTCACTCAGCTCAATTGCCATCTTTCTTGGTTATTTTTCAACCTATAATTTAGTTGAACATTGCCTAAGAACTGAGTAAGTCAATAAACTTCGGTGTGACCCACCAGGAGAGATCCTGGCCCCGAAGTTGATGGTGGACTACGAGGCTCACCGTACAGTAAAAAAGGCTCGCTTGTCGAAGGGAGTAGTGCTGAAGTCACCTATCTAGGATGTCACCGAGGACATGTCCTTGTTTGGCCATGACATTTCAGGTAAGAAGATCCTACAACTCTATCAAGGAATGGCCACTAATGCCATGTTATAGGAGCTTACGGAGCAACTTCTAAATGAGGAGTGTATCACTGCAGCCTTGAAAAATTACTCCTCGAAGGTGAGATTTTTTTGGCCTTAATTCTTTTTATTGAGAGCTTGCCTATCCCTTGCCTTTGTTTATAGCCGACGATTTTTCTCATAGTTCTTCATCATCTTTGGATATTTTTAGGACTTTATTATAAAGTAAATGGATATTCATAATCAAAAAGAAGAGATTTTAGTGAAGGCTAAACGAGCCCTTGCCAACATGGCCTTCAAGTTTAGTGAACTAAAGCACAAAGCTATCACTACGCTTAATAAACTAAGACAACAAGTCAGTAAGGAAGTGAGGCCCATTGCCCAATAGGCTAACTCTCGCCTGGAAGACGTCAGTTGCCAGCTCATCCTCATGCCCATCGATCATGGCATCATCAAGGTTAATCATCATGACCTTGATTATAATGTGAAGTGATATTGGAAGGACAAAAGGCACCTTTAGAAAGAGCTCCAGGAAGTGAAGAAGAAGATCGAGGAGCTAAAGCTGTAGAAGAAAGGGATGGAGGATGAGCTGCAAAAGATTACCAACATCGCCATCTCCAGAATTTAGGATGGCTTTTGCCTTTCTCACCACCACGTCTTGGAGAGGTACCTACATCTTGATCTTTCCTATCTAAATGCCTTTTGGAATATTGAGGGCAATGCCTTTGTTTGGTCCAAAGATGAATACCTAGGCAAACTTGATGGGCTACCGGGTGACAAAGAGGCCCAGGGGAAGGATGTCAGGCCTATGAATTGTATAGCCCATGGGATGTGATAAAATGTACATAATATGTATATTTAAGCAATACAAGTCATGAAGGTGAAGGCAAGCAACACATGAAGTCATGTGCCGACTAGGGTGCGCTAGGTGCACATGAATGGGACATGAAGGAAAGTATAATTGTAAGAACTAAAAAATGGCTCAAACTAAGTACAAAGGTTTACCTTGAGATGAGAACTTAATGCTTGAAGAAAGAATGGCCAAAAAGCTAAGGACACTAAAGTGCTCCAAGAAAATGCACTATGAGGCTCTTAGGAATAGCTTTGTGTGTAACCATATGCATATGAAGGCTCTAAAGCCAAACGTCTTGGAATGGATTATGGAAAATTGATGGTTAAGATTTAAATGAATATGAGGCCTTCAACATAGGCCAATAAAAGGTGAAAAACACATGAAAACCATGAGGAGCACTCTAGGGTGCACTAGAGGGCTCTTTGATGCACATAAAATGTCTCTAAGTGCACATGCAACTTTGGGGGCCTAAATGAACGAATTCATGGGAAAAGTAGGTGCTTGATTTATGCCATCAAGAAAGATAAGTAGGTCAATGTAATATACAAAATTATTCAAGAAACTTATAAGGGGTTCAAACAAAGAAAGGCCAAAATTTCTTGGACACCAAGGCCATTTCAACCGAAACTCCAGAGCTTGGACTAGGTTCAATTAATTTTGCTTCTTAGCTATTTCTTGGGGTAGTCATGACCTTAAAAGTTTGGCCAAATTTCTAGCAAAACCACTAGAAGGAAACTAGAGCTAAGGAGGAAGGAAGCCAAGTATGGAGGCTCACAGGTAGGCCAATGATGGTGCATGTGAAGAGTAAAAGATTTCTTGCTTCTTCGCTACCAATTTTGAGATACGTAAGGGTTCATATAAAGCTTTTTCTCCTAGATTTTGAAGGTTAGAATGCTACCCTAGGTGATGGCTATGGCTGAATGAACCTAAGAGCTAATTTAATGGGCTATGTGTGCTTATGCATTATGGTAAGCTAGCTAGTTTGCATATGGCAAGCATTAGGGTTTTTGATCAAGTATGACCAAACTTGTTAATCTACCTAGAGCTCTACCTTAATTTGACTCAATTCAAAGTGATTACTTGCTAAATTGAAAGAAAAAATGCTTGCTAAGTTAAAGTGAAACCATGTCTGTGGTGTGCGTGTTTGCATGCTTCTTTGATTATTTGTGTGTGCTAACCTTTGAATTATGTATATACATATCTTGTATTATGTTATGCCTTATCTCTTTTGTGTGTTCTCTATCTTTAGTTATGGGTTAAAAGGAGAAATTTGAGGTTTATATGTATAACAATGTTTTGGAACATTGTGTAGGCACTAGGTGCTGAATTAAAGTCTTAATGAGTACTTGTGTACCCTTTTCTACCCATTTTAGGTAAAGAAGTGGAAGATTGGAGGCTAAGGAACCTATTTAGAGGTTTATGCACAAGGGGGGTATAGCTTAGGCATGTTAGCTTATGAAAGAAATATTGACAATGTTCATAATTTGAACTAATGGTTGTACACTAAATTGTAAGCTTTGATGGCTACAATGGGTCTGGTTGCTTTTGGATCCATTTTAGCATATGTACAAACTAGAAGAATAATAAGACAAATTTGGCCTAAATGTTGAGTGAAAGTGGAAGTTAGAATAATTGTGGGCATTGAAACAACTTTGAGCCCATGTTATGTAACAAGCATGTATCTAGTAGCCAAACTTTTGTTGTATGTAATTTTGGCCACGTAGTTCCTCAAGTACCAAAATTTTGAATCTGTAAATGCATGTATATAGTTGAGGCCATGGGGACCTAGAGTAAAACATGGCTTGTGCCTTAGTTGTACATATTGGGTTTGGGTAAGCCCTTAAGGCACTTAGTGTAGTAAGCTAGAAATGCATACATGTTTTGTAACTAACCAACCTAGTATGCATGCATGATTGTGTGTATCTGTGATGCTTTGCAAAACACACTAGCTAGGCTACAAAGTAAGACTCCTAAGTACACTAAAACACACACATACAACCACACACACAAGCCCACCTACACCTACTCACATGTACCCCGCATGCACCTAAATAGTAACAAGGTAAGCTAAGTTAAGTGCACTCATAAAAGTAATACATTAAATTTGTAACTTAATGTGTTAAACTTGCAACCTAACCTGTTAATCTAGAAATTTAATGGATAGTTTAATTGTTAACCACCACCTTAGCCTAATCTTGTTAGGAACTAAAATTTGGGTAAGTATCCTGGTTGTCATGTCCTAATTCACCATATGAAAAGAATCAGTTGATTTAAACTTTCTAAGGGGTTTAGTGTGGGGATGAATTGGGCCTTGACAAAGTTTGATTCAGAGCTATGGTTGTATAGGACCTTAATGGTCTATTGAGCTAATTCCCACTATGATAAGTAATACCCATTCTCATGTTTTGTAGGAATCATGACCATAGGTAAAGAAAGAGATTGAAAGAATCAACTAAACACTAAGGCTAATCAAATGAATGATCAATAGCCCGAGAATGAAGAGGTGGTTGAAAGCATAATAGGACCACCTAATAGGGCCATAGGGCTTGGATCTAGTGTACATGGACAACAAAGAATGGAACATATGATGGGAATTGTGTAAGCTGCCATTGAACAGCTTGTAGTAGGTGTGCAGGCCCTTACTAGGGGTCATGCCTAATAATATAGGGGTGCTATGGTTGAAGAAGAACAAAAAGAAGAAGTGGTAGAAATAAGGATAGGAAATGAGCTAATAAGAGAACTGTAAATTGGCAGATATGAAGTAGGTGAAGAACAAGAACAGGATGAAGAAAAAAGATATCCAAAAGGTTGAAAGCTGAGGTCAAAAAAAAGGAGAACTAATGAGAATAGAGAAAGGGAGCAAACATGCACTAATGTTGGAAGAATGGAGCCAATCTCTGAAAGCTCTAAAGAGTTGGTTTCTAAAAAGAAGTCTAAAACCCTAAAAAATGGAAGAGAAAGACCAAGACGGGAAGGTTTAAGGGAAGGCCAATTAGAGGGCTTTCTAACACTTAAGCCCCTAGTGTTCAAAGGTAGTGGTGAGTTATGGATTTAGTAGATAAAGTAGGTGTTTGAAAGAATGGAGGTTACATCCACTCAGAAAATGCTACTAGCTACTTTAAGCAAGAAGGGGGAGAAAACTCTAATGGAGGATAATGCAAAGGGCATACACGAGTGACAATAAATGGAAGCCCATCAAAAAAAAGGGAACCTATAAGATGGGCTGAATTTCTACAAGTATTCCAACAACAATATGTTAGTCAAGCTCTTAAAAACCAAAAGCAAGTGGAGTTTGATCTGTTAGAACAAGGAAACATGTTTGTTAGAGAATATGAGCATAAATTTAGTAGTCTTCTCAGGTATGCTCCTTAGTATGACGGACAAGAAGAATTAAGGACTAAAAGGTTCATAAAGGGACTGAGGCCTAAGTTGAAGTAGATACTCAAGGCCATTGACATCAGGAATTATTATGAGCCTACCCAAAGGACTCTAACTTTAGAGTAAGAATTCCACCATCCTCCAGCAAGAAACATTAAGAAAACTCCTATGGGACATCAAAGTGGTAAGAAAATAGCCACAGAAAGGCTAGGCAAAGCTGAGTTTTGAAGGGAAAAGAAAAGATAGAAAGAACCTCAAAGGTTTGGACCCCAATGCCAAACCTACAAAAAGTAGCATGGTTTTAAACCATGTTGCAGACTCATAGAGGGATGTTTGAAGTATGGTTCCTAAGAACACTGGGTTAGAGATTGCCTAGCCAAGAAAGAAGAAATAAAAGTATTGGGCAAGTTTGGGGCTCCTTGGCCAAGAAATCAACATGGTAATGGAAAATGAGTGGCAACACTCCAACCACCCAGGTTAATGCAGAAAGTACCAAGCCAACCTATGCCAACTAGAATCCAACCACCAGCTGGGAGAGTATATTAGATTGAAAGATCAAAAAGGAAATGAGAGCCCAGCCATTGAAAAGAGGCTATAAGCCACTACAAGCTAAGGAAGGAAGCACTGAAAGGCAACCTTTACCTTCATGGTAAACTCATTTCCATGCTTTATGATATTGGTGATTCGATATTCATTATTTTCGCTAACTTAGTAAGAGAATTAAAGTTAGAGGTTATAACATTACCTCCAATGTATATGATCAGGATAGCAAGAAATGAAATAATGTTTTCACATCACATAGTTAAAGACTGTGTGATTAGGCTAAATGAGCTAGAACCAAAGGCTAATTTGATCATTCTAGAAACAACTAGTTGTGATATGATATTAGGCATGAACTAGTTAGCTAAAAATAATGTTATCATAGGCTGTCAACGTAGAAAATTGATATTGCCAAGATCAAAGGAACATTCCTCAAAAAACCTCAATAAAGTGTGATGTTGGACAAGTAAAAGTAATGGATTGTATAGCAATACTCTCTGAAGAAGAATATATGAGCTTAAATGATAAAGAGACTAAAACTGAGTTAAACAAGATTTTTGTTGTGAAAGAATTTCCAAAGGTATTTTCTTCTAAGTTGTAAAATTTTACCTCCCTACAGGAGTAACTCCTATGTTTGCTACACCCTACAGGATGGCAATTCCTGAGATGAATGAATTGAAGAAGCTGTTGGATGAACTCCTTGGAAAAGGATTCATTAGGCCAAGTTTGTCTCTTTAGGGAGCGCTAATGCTGTTTGTGAAAAGGAAAGATGGAACACTTAGGTTATGCATTGACTATAGAAAGCTCAATGTCATGACTGTAAAGAATAAGTATCCTCTCATAGAATTAAGGACATATTTGACCAACCTAAAGGAGCTACAGTTTTCTCCAAGATTGATCTCAGATCAGGATACTTCCAATTAAGAGTCAAGCAAGTAAACATTCCCAAGACAATTTTTAGGACAAGATATGGTCACTTTGAATATATTGTAATGCCTCTTGGGATTACTAATGGCCCAACCTTCTTCATGGATCTGATGCAGAGCATATTCAGACCATATCTAGACCACTTTATAGTGATCTTTATAAAAGATATCCTAGTATATTCAAAGACTGAAGAGGAACATGAAAAGCACTTGAGAATAGTGCTAGATATGTTGAAAAAGCACCAACTATATGGCAAGCTGAATAGATGCCATTTTTGGCCAAATTAGATTGAATTTTTAGGCCATGTGATAAATTGTCAAGGAATGGCTGTGGATCTAACAAAAATTGAAGGTAACTTACAATGGAAGCAACCACAAAATGTCAGAGAAATAAGAAGCTTTTTGGGGTTAGCTAGCTACTATAGAAGATTTGTACCAAAATTTTCTGTAATGGCAGCCCCTCTGACCAAGTTAACAAGGAAGCGGCAGAAATTTGAATGGTCAGAAGAATGTGAGAAAAGCTTCCAAGGACTTAAAGACAAGCTTACGTCAACCCCTGTGTTAATATTGCCTAATCCCAATAAACCTTTTGAGGTTTACATAGATGCATCTATTGTGGAATTAAGGTGTGTGCTATTGCAAGAAAAACAAGCCATAGCCTATAGATTAAGGAAATTAAGACCCCATGAAAAGAAGTATCCAATGCATGACCTGGAACTTGCAACTATAATTTTTTCCTTAAAATAGTGGAGACAATGCCTACTAGGTAATAAGTTTTAAATCTTCACTGGCCATAAAAGTCTCAAGTATTTGTTTACTTAAAAGGAATTAAATATGAGACAGAGGAGATGGTTGGAGTACGTAAAAGATTTTGACTATACTATTAAATACACAAAGGGAAAATCTAATAAAGTAGATGATGCTCTGAGTAGGAAATATGCAGGTGTCCTAAGATGTAGAGGAGAAGAAGTACAGAATGCGCATAATAGCCTAACTTGCTTGGCTAACCAATGGCTAGGATGGGAAAAAGCTTAATTGAAAGTGATAACCATCCAATCAGCATGGAGAGAAGAAATACTAAGGGCACAACAGCAAGACAAAGTGTTACCACCTCACAGAAATAGGAGAATTACAAAGTGTGCCATAATGGCAAAAAAACCATTATATTGTGTAATTCTCCCCATGGTGATTGAAGTGTGAGGGGTAAAAGGTATGATCAACACCTCCTTAAAAGTGTTCCAAGTTGGTAACTTGGCCCCCAAGAAAAGCCTTAAGGATTGCTTGTTTGTTAAACAACCTATGGACTTTTTTGTAAGGTTTTGGAAATTTGGGCACTCAATTGCAAAACTCTCAAAAAAGAGCTAAAGAGAGTTATGAGAAGGATATGGATGATATGAAAGTACTATTAGAGAACCAAATTGCTTGTGGAAGACAAGTTTGGAGAAAGAAAACACGAATGGCTTTAAGGACCTAAGTGTCCTTGTGTAGGCCTTCTGATGTCCATGTTTTTGACTTAAGTCAAATTTAGACATTTTGGGGTTATCCCACTCAAGGGAAAGGGGGCCAAGGCATGGTGAGGAATTCAAACAAGTGCTAAGAAATTAAGACTAAGAAACCATGGTCTTGTAGCAAAGAAAATGACATACAGCATGGTTAAGCCTAGTTAAGTGTGTTTATGCACTTAAGTCCATATCACTGGCCATCTTTATCCTTATCTGTCACATTCAGTCTCCTTTAGCAGCAAAGAAATGCAGCCCCCTCACCTCCACACTCCCTCCATAGCCACCATACCTCTAAGCTTGCAATTACTTGCAGTTGAAGTCAATGAAGCACAATTGAAGGCATACTAGTGCAACTACTTGGGTGCATCAAGAATCAAGTTCAAATTTTGGCCTACCCACAAGGTAAGGAGTTCTCTTGCTCTCATGGACTATTTAATATATTATTCAAACATCCAAGGAGCTAGCGCTAGGCTTGGAAGAAATCCAAGATCTTGATGAACCAAGCTTAGTAAAGGAAGGTGCACTTAGTGAAGGTTTTCAGCCTTAGTGTGAAGTGCACAGTGATGGCAGAGAAAATTAGGGTTTCTAGAGCCCAAAGTTAGTACTAACTAGTGTTAAAACTCTCCTAATACCAAGCTTAAGCTTTACGAGGGCGGCCATAGTGATTTACATATGTTTATTGCATGTTTTATGGACTAAGCAATGATACTTGTTACTACCGCATACATGTGTTAGTTCTTTGTGTCTGGCTGCTGCATTTGATTACTTTTTCTCGGACATATGATTTGTGTTTCTTGTATTTTTGTGTCTTTGAATGCACGTAATTTTAAGGCTAATATAACCTTAAGCACCTAAGTGTGCTCCTTACTAAGTTTCCAAGTGAAACTTATCTGCCCTCAAATCTGTCCATTTTAGGTGATGTGGATAGATCTCATTCACACTTACCTTTTTTGTTTAAGTTTTGATTTGAAATTTTAGGTACTTAAGCTTCCATGTATCTAGTTTTGATCTAGAGTTTTTGGTGATTTTAGGAGCACATTTGGTATTTTTAGTGATGGTGCTTATCGTACTATGTAGCGGCTGTCCAGCATAATGTTTTGTAGAGTACATTATGTCTGAAGCTCTCCTAAAACTATGGTGTGTGTTTTAGCTTAGTTAAGAACATTCTATAGTGCATGGATGCATGCATATGTAGGACATACAACGTTTGGGCAAAGCATGTGTTATAGCCCTTTAGGCAGCAGACCTTCAACGGTCAAGTAAAACTTGTTAAACAAGTCAGAATCCCTTATTCAATGCTTCAATTAGTTTGAGTTAGCAATTCAAGCAAGTCTATTAAGGGTTAGGTGGTTCCTAGGTCATTTTGGCACTTAAGTGACACTAGGGGCAAAATCGTCACCTTGTACCCTAAGGTGATAGGTTTGGTATTTAAGCTCATGAGTTGTTCTTTTTGGAGCTAAGTAAAAACAAACCAAAGTGTGGAACAAAATTGCCTAAGCTAGTGTTACTATTTGAGCATGGGTTTCTTTCGCAAAAATAACAAAAGTTAAAGAACTAAAGTGAGAAGATGGCTATTTGAACAACTTTCAAGGTATTGGCGCTACTATTCATCATCCCTAACCTCCCAAACCCATAGCTTTCTTTCCCCTCTCAAATTCCATAGCCAAAACTTTAATTTATCTTCAATTGTTTGTGGAAATCAAAGCCCCATGAGGTATATATGCATGAAAGGGCTTCCTTTTACATGGTTTTGGTGTACTGACCATTGGATGGCATTTTTCATGCTTAGGAGCTTAGGTAACATTTTGATCCTCTTGTTTTCTTGTTGTTATTGGTTTCTTGAGCTTCCATGAGCTTGGGTCTAGTGAGAATGAGCTTGAATTAGTGCCTTATGTGTTAATTTTGCTTGAACCATGGCAGCCCTTACTGCAACCTAATTTCTTGGTGTGGATGCTTGATTGCTTGCTTGTTCTCCTCAATTGAGGTAAGGGATTTAGTTTGCATACTCCTATAATGCATATCTTAGTTACGTGAATGTTTGTTTCAAGTGGTTTGCAAGATATGCATTGTTATGGTGAGATTTGTCTTATGATGGACTAGTATGGATCAAGCACTTGTGTTAATCATTTAGACATTTGACAGTTGGTTAGGTTAGCATGTTTATGGGCTATTGTAGTAGTTTTAGCAAACTCGAGCTTGCCAAGGCTTGCTATGAAGGTTTGGTTCTCTTCGGAGGCCTCCAAACATGCTATGGACAAAGTTTGGAAGTACAGGGCTCTAGGTGCTAGGCGCTAGGCGGGGCTGCAGCGCCCAGAACCACATTTAGAATCTAAGAGAAAAATGCTTCTTTCACCTCAGCATTGGCTCCAGTGCCTAGGCACCAGCACTCAACAGCATTGACATGCTATAGTATTTCTTCCATAACTTTTTACTCGTGTGTCCAATTGAGGCAGTTCAATATTCCTCGAAAAGCTAAGAGAAAGATCTACAACTTTATTGATTTCACTCAAGGCTAAGTTGGCCCAGGTTTTTCTATATTTTGCTTCAAAGTGAAGGGCCAATGAGTGCTTAAGAGGCCATAATGTGGAAGGTGACCAATGGTACCTTAGTACCTTATAACTCCTTAAAGCATTATTTTATAGATCAACTTTTCTTGGGTGAAAAGAAAGGATGAAGGGAAGTGATCTAGGAAGAGCTCAAAGTAATACAATAAGGCCATTAAGATAGGTTAAGGGGGTTTAGCACCATTGGTAGTCTAGTTTCATGCTTTGAGATTAAGACACCAATGACAAACCCTAGTGCACATAAAGGGTTCTATGGAACATAGTAAACTAAGTCCATCCATAGCAAATCTTACCGTAATAGTGTGAACCAAGTAATGGTGGATAGCGAAGCACCAGGGATGAACGCTTAGTGCACTTGTGGCCTAGCTAAGTTATGACTTGAGGTACAAGTGAAAGCTTAGTGCATCGTTGGTAGATTAAATGGGCAAAGCTTAGTACCTTGGTGATCTAGGTGAGCATATTAGCTTGAGACAGCACATGGGAGCCTAATGCACCTAGTTGGGTGGAGGCTAAGTACCATAGTGGCCTAGACAAGCCAATGGCTTGAGGCACTATGCAGGAGTCTAGTACACCTAGTGAGTTCCTTAGAACTCAAGCAAGGAGCATCCACCACGTTCACCTATATAACAACAAAGGGAAGGTTAACCAATGAGCTAAGCTCACTATGACGTCAGCAAGCTGACCTTGCTAGGAGCGAGTTAGGGGCCAAAAACTCACTAGGCATGGGGTGACGTCCTCACGAGGACCAAGAAGAGGTAGGGTCCCAAGAGACTCCAATAAATGTGCATATGTTAGGCCTCAAACTACACAGGGCCCGCAATAGAATTCATATATTATATATATGAGTGTCCTCAGGTTTTTGTCTGCAGGTTTTTAATATTTCTTTGTAGGTACCCAAATCCCTTACTTGGAATTTTCGTATTCTCACTCCCTTTAGTGTTATTGTACAGATTCAATTTGTAAGGAGCCGATGACCTTGGAGGGTTGTCAAGCTAGCATTTATATTTTAGGTAACCACCTAGTGAACCATTATCGATTCTAGTTTATTGTTGGTTATGAGTTGTGCTAACTATAGTTGTCTTGTAGCCTTCCTAAGGCTAGTAGCACAAGGACGGACATAATGGACCATGGATCTTAGTAGTAGTCTTTCAGTATGCATATGTACGCTAGTTTAGCCTCCAATGTCTCTCAGTCAAGTAGTATTTTAGTTACTTTTGGGCAGGTGCATAGTTTTTAGTTATGTAATGATCCACGTATGTGGTTATTACTTGTAGTAAATACACTTATGTTTAATGCTTTGACTTGTCATTTGTTTATGTTTTATAAAAGTCATGGCAATGTTTTTGATTCATTTTCTTAAATTGAAATTCAAGTCAAAGCAAGTTCATGCATATGGCATTGTAGGTTAATAACTAGATGCATGAAAGGTTTTAAAATGGGACAAATAATTAACTAGCCAACTATAACTAGTATGGAACTTTGTTCCTAATCTTCTTGGGAAAACCCCATTTAGGGTTGGGGACACTACAGGTGGTATCAAAGCAAGGCTCTAGACTCAATTAAGAGTCATTGGAGGCTAGGTGACTGAGATCAAGATGTTGTCCTTGTGCTAGGATAGTTAGCACTAACCAGTAGCTTTTATATTTTGTGTGCACTATCTGGCTTTGGTTGCAGGCTACAATGGTGATACTAGGTTTTGTGTAGTTTCCAATGCCAGGTTCCAATGAGAATCCTTGTAGTCTAGTTGTGTGGCATCATTAGGGAAGGTAGTTTGACTTACTCTAAGGTAGTGGCAACACCTTGGTGCAAGTAGTAGGATGTGACCACCATCCTAGGGGAAGCTTTTCAAAAACTCAGAATGAGGTAGGTGTCATGTTTCGTAGGAGCAAGAGGTCTAGACTTCCAAGGTGGGGAGTTCTCCACAGTTTCAGGACTGAGACCCACTAACATTGGATGGGTTTGGCAACACAAAAACAAGATGAGGATGCACTGACTGAGATAAGACAGCACTTGGTGATGCAGGCTACATAGTAAAGGAAATGAGTACTTTCATATCCTTTCTCCACAAGAGTAAAGGTTAGAGTTAAAACCAACAAGGCCTTAGGCCATCACTATGGGGGCCTTCTATGAGTATGGACGTGGAGTTACCAACAAGTTGTTCAATAAGGCACCAGCTCTTGCAAGAGACTTAATGGAGTTAAACACACAATTGGCAAGGTGGAGGTTGGCTTACTAACCTAGTTGGAGCGTAGGGGACATACCCATAGTGCTGAAGTTGGCTGATGATCGAGAATGGATCATGAGGATAGCAGGGCTTATGCCATTGGTGCAAAAAGAATATTGCTTTAAGCCATGCACCTAGGAATCTGATTTTTTTGTGGTCTTAGTGGTCATGGGCTTGGTTATGATAAAGCCAGCCTAGGAATAAGTCCCCAATAGTTGTTGCCAGAATGAGTTGACCTAGTACACCAGAGCTATAGTTCATGTTTTACCTCGGCCAGTTAAGTGCTCGAGGTATGCAACTGCCATACAGGTGCCACACTTGACTGGTAGTCATAGTGAACTAATGAGCAGGTCGAGGCTAGTGTAAGGTAAGCTCCTAACCTTCCACTAGTAGTTTAATTTCTTGTTGGT
The DNA here is from genome assembly GCA_005392925.1 of Aquilaria sinensis. Classification (NCBI taxonomy): domain Eukaryota; kingdom Viridiplantae; phylum Streptophyta; class Magnoliopsida; order Malvales; family Thymelaeaceae; genus Aquilaria; species Aquilaria sinensis. Next base: position 103,157 of record SMDT01000227.1, read on the forward strand.
TTTTCTGGCATCAGTTTACTAGCATAGTCTCATTTTTCATGTTGGGTAGTTTTCTTGAATGGGGCTAAGATTGAACCCGAGTGCCTCAAAACCCAGGAATGCACTAACTGTCGGGGTGATACCCGAAGCCTAAGACCTAGTTGCTAGTACATAAAACCACAGAAGCAGAGGCTTGAATGCCTTAGATTGGAAGTGTTCTAAGGTTCCATAGGCTACATTCTTTTGTAATTTAGCTTGGTTGCCCTAGTCAACATCAATAGCTTGCTAAGTAACAGGATGAGTTCCTAATGAATGCGAGTAGCGGAGCAATTCAGCCAGGTGCCAAGAAGGTAAGTAGGTAAGATTTAAATTTTTATTTATAACTATGTTATGTAGATGGAAGCCATGAGAAGGAATAAGGAGCAAGGAACTCATCTATAGGGTAAATAGAAGGATAGTTCTAATCGTTCATTAGTTGTATGCCCTAGTCTATAGCCAGCAGGAGTAAAATAGTTGCTGAGGGTTGGCCTCAGCTACCAAAGTGGTAGTAAGAGAACCTAAGCAATAAGAATGACTGTCATTAATCAAGGGATAGTATTTGATTTGTGGCCATCATCCCAAGGTTAAACGGAGTCAAAGGCCACAAAGATGACTTATCGGAAAAAGGTTCGTGACTAGTGAGGCTAACTGAGTAAGTGGAGGACTAGGTCCTAGATGGGACCAAGGAACTTGTGGTAGATGTTGGTTACTTTTTATGCTAGTAAGTTACTAGAAATTTAAAAACATAGGTTGAGAATGACCAAGTGATGCCAAGAACAATAAGTTTTGCCTAGACCCTCAGGGTAGAGTTATGTAGGCCCATGTGGAAAAGTTTACTATGACCAATCAAGACATGGCTTAAGATGGCCATAGTGGAACTCCCCTCCTAGCTAAGTGATTCACTTAGTAGTTTGAAAGTGCCAAGTGTGTATAGGTACAGTTGTCTTCAAGTGGTAGTGTTTGTGACTTCGATAGTTGTTGGCATTCATCAAAGCACAGGAAAGTCAAGGGTTGAAACAATAATTAGAGTTGGTTCGGTTAAGCTGGTCATGAGCCCAAAGTGAGTGTGAGTTTCACTAGACCCTAGCGCCTCATAAAGGAAGGGCCAATGACTTACGAGAATGGATAATGGGCTAGTGGGTAAGGCTCACAACTCCAAAGGATAGTATCAATCCTGAGGTGCATAGAAAACACTTTAATGCACTAGGTGGAGTTGTAGTAGATGAGCCACCCAAGGAGTTTCGTGTGGCTAGTCACCTCCCGATAGTGAATCGAGTAAAATGGTAAAGTCAATTCTCCCACTTAGAAAAAATTATTTACTGGTGCTAGATCGCATCCACACATCATCCCAACAAAAGTTTTGCATCGTGTAGTTTATAGTATGGTAGTTATGCATGGATGTAAAGGTAGTCCCCTTGTGATCATAGTTGACCAATTAGTTAATGATCACTAAAAGGTACCAAAGTAATTGGTAGCAGTAAAGGGCTGAGTTGCCTAAAAAATGAAGACTTAGTGTGTAGGCTTCATGCACCAAGGATACTGTACGTAAGTGACTGAAGCATCAAGACCTTGGTTGGAGTAGTGTATTGGTATCCTATTACTAGGTGATATAAAACCTAAGCTGAGGAGCCGCGGATGAGGCCTGAAGATTGCTAGCCACATGGAGGTTCTGGCACTTGCACCGGAAAAATTTTTCTTTGGTAGTAATACAAGTGTAAGGAACTCCAAAGTGGCAAGGGTGGTTGGACTACAATGCTCAAGTAGTGCATACATATCCAACATGATGCACTAAGATGCCTAAAGCATATGGGCCATCAAAGAAGAGTGTCAAAGACTCATATCTTAGGGTGTGCCAAGATTTACAGCTCTTGGTAGACCATTTATTTGGAAGAGCCCTAAAGTATAGTGGAGCATGGAGTGAAGTATGCCTTGGTTGCTAGGGGTATGTTATGGCGATGCCATAGTTCATTAGTGACACACTTAGTCTAGTGGCTGTCTGGAGTGTCGAGTACCAAGCCTATGGTGAAGAACCGTCAATGTGGGAGTTAGTGGACAAGTTCTACGCTTGTTAAGCTATCTTGCACTAAGTGGTACAGGAAGTTAGGTGCCTAAACTAGGATAAGACTTTTAAAGTGCAAGTGCTAGTGGGAAAGTTACAAACTTGCTAAGCTAACTTGTGCTCGGAGGTTTGGCACCAAGGGCAGTAAGGATAAGTTGTTGATCATTGGACTTACCAGGATAGAGTTGAGTTATCAGAGGCCCTTCAGTAGTGTCTGTATGCCGAGGATAGTGAAGTACCATACCATAGTCTTCAAAGTGATGTAGCACTTAGGTGCTTTTAGGCTATGCAAGGTCAGGAAAGGTGGGGGAACACTAAGTAGTGCAGCTGAGAATGTCGTGTAGCATGAGCTCAAAGTATAGCACTGGCTATCGTACCTATAAAAATAAGGGCCCGACTTGAAAGTTGAAGGGCATTAGTTAAGTAAGTCGGGTAGGTGAGCACCGGGTGAGTAGTTGCAAGGTTAACACCCCTTGTTAGGTTTGGTTTGGATATGTTGGCACCATATCCTAGCTTTCATCTCAAGGTAGGGAGATCCAATTTGGAGGACCAAATTCTCCAAGGTGGGGAGAATGTTACGGCCCTCTAGGCAACAGATCCTCAACGGTCAGGTATGACTTGTTAAACAAGTCAAAATCCCTTGTTCAATGCCTCAATTAGCTCGAGTTAGCAAGTCAAACAAGTCTATTAAGGGTTAGGTGGTTCCTCGGTCATTTTGACACTTAAGTGTCACCATGGGCAAAATGGTTAGTTTGTACCCCGAGGTGATAGGTTTGGTTTTTAAGCTCATGAGTTGTTCTTTTTGGACCTAGGTGAAAAGAAACCAAAGTGTGGGGCAAAATTGCCTAAGCTAGTGTTACTATTTGGGCATGGGGTTCTTTTACAAAAATAACAAAAGTTGAAGGACTAAAGTGAAAATATGGCTATTTAAACCATTTTCAAGGAATTGGCAGCTACTATTCATCATCCATAACCTCTCAAACCTGTAGCTCTCGTTCTCCTCTTAAATTCCATAGCCAAAAATTTAATTTCTCTTTAATTCTTTGTGGAAATCAAAACCCCATGAGGTATATATGCATGAAAGGGCTTTCTTTTACATGGTTTTGGTGTGGTGAGCATTGGATGGCATTTTTCATGCTTGGTAGCTTAGGTAACATTTTGATCCTCCTATTTTTTTGTTGTTCTTGGTTTCTTGAGCTTCCATGAGCTTGGGTCTAGTGAGAATGAGCTTAAATTAGTGCCTTACGTGTTGGTTTTCGTTGGAACAATAGGAGCCCTTTCTGGAACCCAATTTCTTGGTGTGGAGGCTTGATTGCTTGCTTGTTCTCTTCAATTGAGGTAAGGGATTCAATTTACATACTCCTATAATGCATGTCTTAGTTGCTTGAATGTTGGTTTCAAGTGGTTTGCAAGATATGCATTGTTATGATGACATTGGTGTTGTGATGGACTACTATGGATCAAGCACCTATGTAGATCCTTTAGAAATTTGATGCTTGGTTAGGTTAGCATGTTTATGGCCTATTGTAATAGTTTTACCAAACTGGAGCGTGCCAAGGCTTGGTATAAAGGTTTGGATGGCTTCGGAGGCCTCCAAACATGCTATGGACAAAGTTTGGAAGTGTAGGTCTTGAGGCACCAAGTGGGGCTATAGTGCCCAGCGCCACATTTGGAATCTGAGAGAAAAATGCTTCTGGCGCCTCAGCGTCAGCTCCCGCGCCTAGGCGCCAGAACTCGACAGCAATGACATGTTGTAGTATTTCTTCCATAACTTTTTACTTAAGTGTCTGATTAGGGCGATTCAACATTCCACACAAAGCTAAAAGAAAGATCTACAACTTTATTGCTTTAACTCAAGGCTTAGTTTGCCCAAGTTTTTCTGTACTTTTCTTCAAAGTGAGGGGTCAATGAGTGCTTAAGGGGCCATAGGGTGCAAGGTGACCAATGGTACCTTAATACCCCCTATAACTCCTTAAAGTATTTGTTTATAGATAAAGTTTTATTAGGAGCAAAGAAAGCATGAAGGAAGGTGATCTAGGAGGAGCTCGGAGTACTATAATAAGGCCATTAGGATAGGTTAAGGGGGTTTAGCACCATTGGTAGTCTAGTTTGATGCTTTGAGATTAAGACACCAATGAGAAACGTGCACATGAGGGGTTCTACAGAACCTCATAAATTAAGTCCACCCATAGAAAATCTTACCACAATAGTGTAAACCAGGTAATGGTGGATCATGGAGCACTAGGGATGAAGGCTTAGTGCACTTATGGCCTACCTAAGTTGTGACTTGAGGCACAAACAAAAGCTTAGTGCATCCTTGGTGATCTAGGTGAGCATATTAGTTTAAGACACCGGGTGGGAGCCCAACACACCTAGTTAGGTGGAGACTTAGTACCATAGTGGCCTAGACAAGCCAACGGCTTGAGGCACTATGCCAGAGTCTAGTACACCTAGTGAGTTCTTTAGAACTTAAGCAAGGAGCATCAACCATGTTCACCTGTACAACAACAAAGGGAAGGTTAACCAGTGAGCTAAGCTCACGAGGACGTCAGCAAACTAAGCTTGCTAGGAGAGAGTTAGGGGCCAATAACTCTCTAGGCATGGGTTGACATCCGTGCGAGGACTAGGAAGTAGTAGGGTCCCAAGGGACTCCAATATATGTGCATATGTTAGGCCTCAATCTGCACAGGGCGATATATGAGTGTCCTCAGGTTTTTGTTTAAGGGATTTTAATATTTCTTTGTACATACCCAAATCCCTAACTGGGAATCTTCGGATTCTCACTCCCTTTTGTGCTATTGTCCAGATTGAATTTGTAAGGAGTCGGCGACCTTGGAGGGTTATCAAGCTAGCATTTAAATTTTAGGTAACCACCTAGTGAACCATTATCAATTCTAGTTTGTTGCTAGTTATGTGTTGTACTAACTATAGTTGTCTTGCAGCCTTGCAGAGGCTAGTGGCACAAGGACAGATGTAGTGGACCATGGATCTCAATAATAGTCTTCCAGTATACATATGTTTGCTAGTTTAGCCTCCAATGTCTCTCGGTCGAGTAGTATTTTAGTTGTTTTTGTGCATGTGCATAGTCTTTTCCTATGTAATGATGCATGTGCATGGTTATTACTTGTAGTAAATACACTTATGTTTTATGCTTTCACATGTGGTTTGTTTATGTTTTATAAAAGATACGGCAATGCTTTTGATTCATTTTCTTAAATTGAAATTCAAGTAAAAAAGCAAGTGCATGCATATGGCGTTGTCAGTTAATAACTAGATGCATGAAAGGTTTTAAAATGGGACAAGTAATTAACTAGCCAACTATAACTAGCATGGCACTTTGTTCCATAGTCTTCTTGGGATGACCCCATATGGAGTAGGGGACACTACAGTGTATGAACATTTGTGTGTTGTTTTGCTATGTAAGAGGATCCTATGGATAGGCTGCCTAAGTGTACAAGTTAGGCTACTTGTTTGTAAATTTTGTATTGGCTATACAATGATGTTAGCTACAGAGGAATGTATTTTCTATGTGTCTTAGACATGTATAAAATAGCCTTGGGAGGCTCACCCCTTGTGAATGAAGTGTTTGTGATAGCCAAAGGCTATCGCCTCTATCTGGCCGAACTCCCTGCCACAGTCATGGCCAGAAGAAGCTGGCGCTACCCGAGAAAAGGTGTGATCAGGCACCTCGGGAGATAGCCGAGGAGCTCCGAGCCCGGCACGCCAGGACACTACTCGCCCCCCCAGGGTCGTGAACTGATCGCCTTCGGAAAAGTGGCACCTAACATAGCGTGCCGAACATGATATCCCCGAAGGCGGAACTCCCTGAAGCTGGGAAACCCCGAACTCAGGGCTTGTTTCCCGAAGAGGCTCTGTCCGTACCAAAGGACGACCTCACCCAGGGACCTCGGGAGTACGGCAGGGGTATTTATGGAAGCATTTAAGGAAGCCTCTGACACATCCATTCACAGACGCCACAAGCCGCCTCAAAAGGCGCTCTACCACGCTGACGCCATCAAAATCACATCATGGCCCGTCTCAGCACATGGCTCAAGGCAACCTGCTACCAACTATCTGTCCCCTACGCCCAGAAATTCAGGAACATCCGACCGAACACGTGTCGCGATCTGAACGGGCTAGGCACTCCTATAAATACCAGGACTTAATACCAGACAGGAGGTTGGTTGGCTGGCGAAATACGGCTCCCATTACCAGGCAAAACTCCTTAGCCCTTTGTGCTATTTTCTCTGCCTTTCTCTCAGCCACCACTGACTTGGGCGTCGGAGGCTCCCCCCCCCGGAAAAACACTCCGGGGGCCTCCTAACCATTTTGTTTCTGAGCTTTCAGGCACTCTCCTTTGGGCTGTCCAGTCCACCAGGCGTTCTTCCTCCCAGAAGTCCCTCCACCAGTCACTATGACCATAAACGATGAGGCCCCTGGCCATCATTTGGCGCCGTCTGTGGGAACCCGCTCTGAGATCGTCGTCGTTAAGGCTCGGCGTTCTAAGGATAAGGGACTCCCGAGGTCCCCGTCCGTGCCTGAGATACAACCGGCTGCTGAGCAAACACCCCCAGGGACTTCTGCGCCCGAGGGAGACCGCCCTCTGGTAGTCACTATGAGTTTCTTGAGGGACTTTCAGCGTTCGGTCGTGCCTGAAATGACACAGCAGATCGGCCGAAGGTGGCCACAGCAAGCACAGGCCTAGAGACCCCCCTCGGTGACACGCCCTCGGCGGAGGAGCCCCAAGTCCATACATCGCAGTTCGGGGAATGGAGACCCTCGCGAAGAATCGTCCACAGAAATTATGGCCCACGGGAAACGTTCTGTGGGACAAACCAGATCCAAGAAGCCGAGAGTCTCACAGCGAAGCAGTTCGTCACCTGAGGCGAGGTCCTTGTACCCTCAGCGCCGAACTCGCCCCCCGAAGAGGCGCCGACGATCTCCATTCCCTGAAAAAGGCCCTAGCACCACAGTGCTCATGGAGAAGATATTAGCACGGCTGGATAAAGTGGAAAAACAAGTGGCCAGAAGATCCGTTTGGGCCAGACCCTCGGGAACATCCTGCGAAGATGACCCCCTTTTTTTTTTTTCACTCAGGACGTCGTTGAGGCAGCCATGCCACGCGAGTTCAGAGTACCTCGGTTGGAAATTTATGATGGCCGTACTGATCCGCAGGCCCACCTGACGAAGTACAGACGGAGCATGATAACACACGGTGCTGATGACGCTACCATGTGCAAGTGGTTCGAGGTCACCCTCACAGGGCCAGCCACGGCGTGGTACAATTCCTTGCATCCAGGGACCATCACTGAGTTCCGGGAGTTGTCCACAGCCTTCACCCAGCAGTTCATTGGGAGCAGACCTACTGCGAAGATGCCTGTACAGATGTTCGACATAGAGCAGAGGAACGGAGAAACCATCCGAGACTATGTCGAAAGGTTCAACAGGGAAGCCCTGAGTGTCCCAGACTTTCGGCCCGAAATCCGCATTCTTGCCATGACTCGAGGCCTTCGGCAAGACTCACAGCTGTTCTACGAGTTCTCAAAGGACTCCCCTGACACCCTTGGAGAATTTTACCGAAGGGCTGAACATAACATGACAGCCGAGGAGCTGAGATTGGCAGGGCCGAAGTCCGATCACTACCGCGCCAAAGGGTCCAACCAACAAGCTCGCCATCCGACGGAACAGGCAGGGCGACCTCGGAGGATGCGGGGAAGGAAACCTCAAAGTTTCACACCATTGAGCACTACACGGACCAACATTCTCATGGCGCTGGAAAGGCAAGGGACGCAGATTCGGCGGCCAAAGGCCATGACCGCCGATAACAAAAAGAATGGCAAGAAGTTCTGCCAGTTTCATCGCGACCACGGCCATGACGCCGAAGATTGCTTCCAGCTGAAGAAGTACATAGAGTCGCTGATAAAACAGGGCCAACTTCGGAAATACCTGAGGATGCAACCCCCGAAAGGCAGAAAAATGGAGGAAGAAAGGGCTGAAGATGAGGACTATGACTCCGACAGGCGGAGAAACCGAAGTCCAAAAAGGCGCCCCCCACCTCCAGCAGGGGTGATCCAAACCATCACCACGGGGCTCCCATCCTCGGAAAGAAAGCGGAAAGCCAGAGAAATTGCAGTCATGGACTATCAAAAGTCCATCAAAGAAACTGGCTCGCAAAGATAGCTCCACCGTCGTCTTCCCCCCACAACGACCCGCTGCTGATCACGACAAAGATAGGGAACTGAGGCGTCAAAAGAGTGTTGCTTGATGATGGCTTAAAAGCTGACGTCCTATTCTCGCACCTGCTGCCGAGCTTGGGCATCTCCAAGGAGCGAACTAAAGCCTGTCACCTCGCCCACTTTTGGGGTTGATTCATCCGAACTCCCAGACCTCGGATAGATCGATCTCCCGTTGACGATGAAAGGGACTTCGGTAAGCGGAGCAGCTGAACTGTACGCCTCCACAATGGCAAGATTCAACGTCATGGACGTCCCGTCCCCATACAACGCCATCCTTGGAAGACTGACAATGGGGAACCTGCATATTCGCCCGGATGTGAAGTACTTGACCGTCACATTCGCCACCAAGGATGGAGATGCAGAGGTCTTCATAGACCAAGTCGAGGTAAGAAAGGTGTTTGTGAAAGCACGAAAAGCTCCGGCAAGCAACCTCGCGCAAACAATGGAGGCAAAGGCGCCAGAAAAAGGCAAAGAAGAAAATCTCGCCAAAGCAGAAACGGAAGCAGTAGATCTTGTCCGAGGACAATCTACCCGAATAGGGGAGAGCTTGGCCGAAGGTGACAAGGAAAAACTTGTATCCTTTCTGCCGAAAAATAAAGATCTGTTTGCCTACTCGCTGAAAGATATGCCAGGGGTAAACCCTGGCATAACACAGCATAGCCTCAAAGTAAGCCCGGAAGCAAAACCTGTCCGGCAAAAGAAACGGAGCATCTCAGCCCACAAAAGCAACTTTGTCGAAACCGAAGTCCAGCGTCTCCTAGATGCTGAAGTTATCAGGGAGGTCAAGTACCCCGAATGGTTGAGGAACGTGCTCATTGCCACAAAAGAAGGTAGCAGCAAACTCCAGATGTGCATCAATTTCAGAAACTTGAACGATGCTTGCCCAAAAGACTCATACCCTCTGCCGCCAATAGATCAACTGGTAGATTCAACTGCTGAGTATGGGCTCCTAAGTTTCCTAGACGCCCTCAATGGCTACCATCAGATAAGGATGAACCCCGAAGATGAAGAGAAGACTGCCTTCATCACCAAGGGAGGAACATATTACTATATCAGGATGCCCTTCCGGCTCAAAAATGCAGGAGCCACCTACCAGAGGTTGATGAACAAGGTCTTCAAAGACCAAATGGGGAGAAACATGGAGGTGTATGTTGATGATATGATAGTCAAGAGCAAGCTGCCTGGCTACCACGTTGCAGATTTAGAGGAAACCTTCCAAAAGCTCAGAGCCTTCGGGATCCGCCTTAATCCTGAGAAGTGCATCTTCGGGGTGACCTCGGGAAAATTCCTTGGGTACATGGTATCCGAAAGAGGCATCGATGCTAACCCCGAGAAGATTAAGGCTCTGCTTGAGTTCCGAACTCCTGCCACAGTCAAAGACGTGCAGAGACTCACCGGAAGAATAACCTCTCTGAGCAGGTTTATTTCCAGGTACGGAGATAGGTGTCGACCCTTCTTCAAAGTCCTCACAAAGGCAGCAAAAATGGAAGGCGACCTCGGAAGGAATGATCATCCTTGGGATGAAGATTGCCAAAAGGCCTGGGAAGAACTCAAAGTCTACCTGGCCAGCCTGCCGACTCTGCGACAACCTCGGGAGGGAGAGCCCCTCGTACTCTACCTCGCCGTTACAGAAAAAGCTGTGAGCTCGGTCCTGTGAAAGAAGAAGGGCCAAAGCAATGGCCGGTCTACTATGTCAGCAAGTCCCTGCATGGCGCCGAAATCAGGTACCCTTTGCTTCAAAAAGCTACATATGCCTTGGTGCTTGCAGGGAGAAGGCTGCGACCATACTTTCAGGATCACCCCATCATCATCCGAAGTAGTCTGCCGCTACGGGATGTCATGAAGAGGGATGATCATTCGGGAAGGCTCTCCAAGTGGTGCATAGAGCTGGGCGAACACGAAATCACGTATGAGCCTCGAAAGGCCATAAAAGCTCGAGCACTGGCAGATTTTATCGCAGAAATACCTACCCCTGAGGAGAGCCATTCAGACCCAAAAGAGGGTGAGCCAGAATGGACCTTGCACGTAGACGGAGCCTCGGGGTCCGAACACCCGTGAGCTGGAGTAATTATCAGGGGCCCCGAAGGCCTGGAGGTAATGAAGCCTATCAAGTTCAGCTTCAACGTCACCAACAATGTAGCTGAGTATGAAGCCCTCATAGCGGGATTACGCTTGGCCAGAAAGATTGGCGTGAGAAACTTAAAGGCTCACAGCGATTCCCAGCTGGTAGTTCGGCAGACAGCAGGAGATTATGGGGCGAAGGACCCAATCTTGGCAAAATACCACGAGCTGGTAGCAAAGCTCATCCAAGAGTTTGACGCCGTACGGATCGAAAATGTACCCCGGCGGAATAACACTGAGGCAGATTGCTTGGCGAAGTCGAAAACATACACCGAGGTGCTAGACCATCCGAGCATCTCAGTGCTGAGCATAGCGACCTCGGGAACAGGGTGGAAAGACCCAATAAAAAGATACCTCGCAGAGAATTTGCTCCCCGAAGACCCCGGCGATGCTGCAAGACTGCGAAGACGCTCCGGAAGATTCTTCCTGATTGGCGAAGAGTTATACCGGTAGGGATATACGAACCCGCTGCAAAGATGTGTGAATGAAGAGGATACTGAAATGGTCCTTGAAGAAGTTCACGAAGGCATGTGTGGTCCACACATTGGAACTGATGCCCTTGCAGCAGTGATACTCCGCCAAGGATACTTCTGGCCTACCCTGAGAAAGGACGCAAGACAGTTCGTCCGGAAATGAGGTAGCTGCCAGAGACATGCAAAAATCCAGAGGACACCCTCGGAAATGGTAACTTCGGCAGACTATCCTTGGCCCTTCGCAGTCTGGGGTATAGACCTTATTGGGCCACTCCCCACAGCACCCGGAGGCGTGAAATTCTGCGTGGTAGCAGTGGACTATTTCTCAAAATGGGTAGAGGCAGAACCACTAGCAACTATCTCGGCAAAAGAAGTGCAGAAGTTCGTATGGAAGAACATCGTATGCAGATTTGGCATACCGAGGGTACTAGTAGCTGATAATGGATCCCAGTTCATAGACAAAGGATTCCAGGAATTCATCAGCGACCTCGGAATAAAGATGCACTTCGCCCCAGTAGCTCACCCCCAAAGCAACGGGCAGGTGGAAGTATCGAACAGGACCATAAAAGATGGCCTGAAAAAGAGACTGGGGGAAGCAAAAGGGAAATGGCCAGGAGAACTCCAAAGCGTATTATGGAGCTACCGAACGACGCCCCGAAGAGCCACAGGGGAGACTCCCTTCTCACTCGTCTTCGGAACAGAGGCCATTATCCCAGTAGAGATAGTCAGACCTTCAGTACGGGTGCAAGTATTTGATGAAGGTGGTAACGACCTCGGCCTAAGAACCAATCTCGACCTGGTGGCCGAACACAGAGAAATAGTCAGGTTGAGAAGAAAAGCTTACCAGCGAAGAGTGGCCGTGGCTATAAACTTATGGGCCAGGCCAAAGGAAATCAAGAAGGGAGACCTTGTTCCCCGAAAGGCCGAATTCGCACGCCGAAGGCCATCCCATGGCGTACTTCGCGCAAGCTTGAAAGGACCCTATCTGGCCCTGGCCAAAACAACGAAAAGGCGTGTAGAAGCTTGGCGACGTCGAAGGCATAGAATTGAAGAACAATTGGCACTCGGGCGCCTTGAAAAAATTCTACGCTTAACGTTGAGCGGAGGAGGTATGTTGAACAAAAAATGTTCTAAATATATAGTAGTATCTTGAGAAAATTTCTTAAGTGCAGAAATGAACAACATTCCGTGAAAGATGCTCGCCATGATAAAGCATAGATATGGCTTCCCAAAGTCCCTTGAGCCGCCACGCTCGGGAAAGATGGAAAACAAAAATCTCGCAGAAGTACTCGCCGTAGCCAGCGCTGAGATAATTTCCCGAGCTCCCTTGAGCGAACGTTGTCGGGAAAATGGGAAGTGAAAAATCTCGCGGAAGGTTTTCCGAAGTCCCTTGAGCAAACATGCTCGGAACAACTGGAAAAACAAAAATTTTTGACTGAAGGTTTGCCGAAGTCCCTTGAGCAATCATGTTCGGGAAAAATTGGAAATGCAAAAGCCTGCAAAAAGACTTAGTCAAATTTTCTCAGACTTTCCAGAATGTCTCTCGAGTAAAACGTACTCAGGACAAAGGAAGGTAAAAAAGTTTCTTTGATCGCAGGTTTTCCGAAGTCTCTTGAGCGAACGTGTTCGGGACAATGGAAATAAAGAAACTTGAAGAAACACTTAGCCAAAAAATCTCCGTTAAGAGCAAAGCTGCCTTACAATAAAGAAGTGCCCGAAGAAGGAGTACAAAAAAGAAGGGAAGGAAAAGGGGCCCTAAAGAAGCCTAAGGGTTCGCGGCGTCCTGAGAGCCACTCGTTTGTCCACCCTTTTCCGCCACCTTCCGCGCTGGAATTGGAGGAAGCTTCAGATGTTCGATCTTGGACCATTGCCACCGAGGTCCCCCAGGAATGTTTAGACCCTCTAGAAAAGAGAGGTCCAGACCTGGGAACCTCTGGAGAACCTGGTGCCGAACGAGGCAGAAGCCGTCCTGAAACGCGACCTTGTTCATTTGATCAGCCTTGTTCTTCTTAAGCTCAAGGTCGTCAAGCTCGTCCTTCAGATCCCCGACCTCCTCTTCCGGCACCCTTATCCGCTCCTCCCCCTTCGGCTCCTTCTTCAAAGACTGAACCTCGGCTTGAAGGGTTTTCTTCTCAGACAAGAGCGTGACTATGATATTCTCCTTTTTTCCCTTGTCTTGAAGAAGGTCTTGGTTTGCAGCGCGCAGCCCCGCCACCTGATTGCGGAGATCGGCAATCTTTAGGGAAGAGTCTGCCATCAAGAATTCCTTCTCCTTTCGGAACCCCTCCCGAAGGGTGGCAGCTTCCTCCTTCGCAGCATCTGCCAGCTGCTGGTTCTTGGTGGTCAATTCCGAGCACGTCGCTTTCACCTTTTCTAGGGCCTCTAAGGCCGAAGCTCGGAATGCCGTCTGCCTGGCTACCCGAACTCGGAGAAAGCCGGTGTACCCCAGCAGCTGCAAAGGAGATAAAACGCAAGGTCAGTAAGAGCCAAACACTTAGGAAAAAATTGAAAGGCAAGAGTTGTGAAGGATATACCTGAGCAGCATGCTCGGTGATCTTTGCGGCAAGAGTGTTATCCCCCGGGTGGGCCGCCGCTATAGCCTGAAGGAGGCCTCGGTGAGCACCCCCTTCTAAATCTGCTTCGCCATTTCAGGACAGTCCTCGGAGTACAGGTTCATGTCCTCCGTGAATGTCCAGAAAGGCTCCTTTGGTATTTTCCCTTGCGGGACTTTGGCGTCGCGACGGGCCCTCGCCTCCGCGTGTTCGGCCCTCCAGTTCGGGGTAAGTAGCTCCCCTGCAGGGCGGAAAAGAGAAACAGGTCAGAGACAAAGGCAAATTCCAGAAAAAACAAAGGAAGCACACTTTGTCTGGAAACAAACCTGGCGGGACCTCGGCAACATCGTCCTCGGAGTCCTCGGCCTCCTCGACCGAAATGCCCTTACCCTTCCGCTTGCGCCGCTCCTCGGCAGAAGGTACTTCTACCACTACATCAAGGAGGGCCTGCGACGCAGTAGGACTTTGAGGAGGGACGTCGGTTGGAGGGACCTCGGAAGCAGCAGCCTCAGACGCCGGAACCTCGGCTGTCCCAGGCTCCTCGGCAGTCTCCTCGGGTATTTCTTCTAGAGGAACCTGAGCAGCTCTCTTTGCCCGTTTCCTCGAAGGACCCGCGCCAGTAGACTTCCGCCTTCGGGAAGCCGCCTTCTTCGTTTGATCGTCCTTCTCCACTTGGCCGGAGAAGAGGGACTTGTAATAGGCGGCAGTGTCGTCGCCCATCTCTGAAACAGGAGAGAAACATCAGCGTAAGTCCGAGGAAAAAACAGCAAAGGAGTAGAAGATAACTCACTTTCGGCAAGCGTTTCGAAAGAAATCTCCTCCTTAAGAAGCTTGACCAACCAGGAATCTTTCCCGGCAATGGCAGGAGCTGGCATCCCGAGGTCAGTCTTGTGCTCCTTTACCACCTTTAGTTCCCGAAGGACCTCTTCGGTCATCAACTTCCAGTTGATAGGAAAAGGGTAAAGGGCGCGCGGAGAGACCTCGGGATCCCAGTCAGAGACAGCCCGAATGCGGGCGTCGAAATCCGCGAACACGGGAGCCAACTCTGGGGTCAGCAGCATCCTCGGATCACCAACGTCCGCATCCAGTGTTCCCTGAGCCCATTCGGTCAAAACATACGACCAGGCCTCAGCCTTCTTCAGGAAGAAGAACTTCTGTTGCCACCCCCGCCAGCTATCCTTAGTGGCGAAGGTGAACATGAATTTCTTGCTCCCGGATCCCCGAGGTAGCATGAAATAGAAGCCACCCTTCGGGACCACAGAGAGCTTGTAGTACTGCATAAAGATTATGAAATGGGGTTCTATCCCGAAGACGCCACACATGCAGAGGTAGGCGTTAAAATAGCAGAACGAGTTCGGGGGAAGCTGGTTCACAGCAATGCCATGAAATTGGCAGAACTCGCACACCATCTTCGGGGGAGGATACCGAAGACCGGCCTTCAGCTGGGCTCGGAAAATGGTAACCTCCTTACTATGGTTTGAAAAAGCATAATGGCTAGAACGAGGCAGCCTAGTAATGGCGTAAGAGGGAAGAAAGAATTTTTTCTTCCACCTCTCTAACTTTGCAGGGGTGGTGCAACAAGGATGGGCTAAAAGAGGCTGCCAGCTCTCAGGAATGGGCATTTTCGACATGAAAATGAGTTTGGAAAACGGAAGAAAACAGTTTCCAGAGAAAAACTCCAAAGAACAGAGGGATCAAAACACTCTGGAAAACAAAAACCCACCAAAAGATTTGCCAAAATCTGAGGACGCCGTCGTGAAAGTTGGCTGGAAAAAAGCTCTGATTAAGGCAGCTCCGCCACAGAAAGCAAGAAAGTGCAAGAACAGGGGCAAAGCAGAGAAAAGAGCAGAAGAAAAAGCAAAAGGGAACTTATGATGGAATGAGCTATTTATAAGCCAGAGGTGGGTAACCGAAACGTCGTCATAAGTACCCTTTGGAGGCGAACCGTCGCCGTAACTGCTCTCTGCACCTGAAAAGGCGTGCTCTCTGTAACCGACGCAACTCTCCTCCAATGGCAAAGCGCCATGTGTCAGCCGCTGTGCCAAAACGGGGACACGTCTCCTGACATCCCTAGGAAAAAGGGAGCACGTCTTCTGACATCCCTAAAAAGCTGGGACACGTCGCTCAGACTGACACGCTTGGCCATCAGACCTGCAGAAACAAAGAGCAGGCCACCTCGAGGACACCAAGAGACAGGCTATGGCCAAATAGCCCATGACTTTCGGGCAAGAGGTGTATCTTCGGCACAGGCTCCACCTCGAAGACACCAAAGAACAGGCCAAGGCCGAACAGCCCATACCTTCGGGCAAGAGGTACATCCTCGGAACAGGCTAAGCTTCCTAAGAAACTCCCAAGAGCAACCTCGGAAAGAGATGCAAAACCGAAGTCTTCACTTCGGCTTTCCAAAGGGGGGCATGTGATAGCCAAAGACTATCGCCTCTATCTGGCCGAACTCCCTGCCACAAGAATGGCCAGAAGAAACTGGCGCTACCCGAGAAAAGGTGAGATCATACACCTCGGGAGATAGCCGAAGAGCTCCGAGCCCGTCACGCCAGGAAACTTGAGGATACTACTAGCCCCCTGAGGTTGCAAACAGATCGCCTTCGGAAAAGAGGCACCAGCTATTGCGGGCCGAACATGATCTCCCCGAAGGCGGAACTCCCTGAAGCTGGGAACCCCCGAACTGGGTGCGTGTTTCCCGAAGAGGCATTGTCCGTACCAAAGGACGACCTCGCCCAGGGACCTCGGGAGTACGGCAGGAGCATTTAAGGAAGCATTTAAGGAAGCCTCTGACACGTCCTTTCACAGACGTCATAAGCCGCCTCAAAAGGCGCTCTGACACGCTAACGCCATCAGAATCACATCATGGCCCATCTCAGCACAAGGCTCAAGGCAACCTGCTACCAGCTATCTGTCCCCTACGCCCAGAAATTCAGGAAACATCCGACCGAACACGTGTCGCGATCTGAACGGGCTAGGCACTCCTATAAATACCAGGAAATAAATACTTGGCAGGAGGTTGGTTGGCAGAGATCTCACTCCCAGACTCTGAGAAAATCACCAGGCGAGACTCTTCAGCTCTTGTGTGCTATTTCCTCTGCCTTTTCTTGGCCAACCACTGACTTGGGCGTCGGAGGCTCCCCCCCCCCCCCCCCGGGGGGTTTTTCCCCCCCCCCCCCCCCCGGAAAAACACTCCGGGGGCCTCCTAACCTTTTGTTTCTGAGCTTTCAGGCACTCTCCTTTGGGCTGTCCAGTGCACCAGGCGTTCTTCCTCCCAGAAGTTCCTCCACCAGTCACTATGACTATAAACGATGAGGCCCCTGGCCATCAGTTTGCATGCTTATAAAATTTCGTATGGGCAAAATGGTCATAAAGTGACCAGAATTTTGACTCTGCACTCTAAGTACTATAACTCCCTGTGTAGATTAAACCTTGGTGAAAAAGTTTGACCACACCTAAACACATCTAGAGGTTTGAATGGGCTTTTGAAATTTTTGCATTTGGAGCCCTGTAGCCAAAGATATGATGTTGCAAAGTTGGCTAAATTACTGTTCATTTGGTCAAAATTTTGTAACCAAATTCAAAAATCCATAACCTGGTCCATAGGTGTGCTATTGATGTAAAACCAATTTTCTTGGTTTGTTTAGAGACTCTACTTGATAATGGGATCAAGAAAATGTAGGGGTACATGGCTAGATTGATACAGTTTTTTGGAGGAAGATTTGGGTCCAGTGGTTAAACACATGAATCTAGTAAGATTGCATAATGTGTGGTGGCCAAGATTAAGACTTGTGCTAGTGTTTTCCTTCCTTGCTGTCATAGTGTGCATAAAATGTGAATATGTATGTAATGATTGGACCAATATGCATGTATTTACATAGTGCCCAAGAAGGCCACCTGGGTATATACACTAAGGGTAGTGTTTTGATGGCCTACAAGACATACCAAACCTGGGCGTTTAAATGCAAAATTTTGGCACCATAACTGGACTACCCCGGAGTAGGTAACACAAAGATCTTACTAGGATATCTAGCTAGAGGCATGGAAAAATTTTCCAAAGCGTTCTCTTGTAGACAAGGATTGCTGTATTTCCAAGAAATGATATATGTACCCAAACGGTTTGATTTAAGAAAACAAATTTTGAAAGAAGCTGAACCCAGTTGATGCCCAGCAGCATCTTCATCGGGTGACATAGTGTGACCAAGAGAGACTTCTGGTGTGGGGAAACGCCTAAAGTGGAGATTTCCCAGGAGGATCTACCTAAAATACTCAGAAAACAGGGGTTAGGAGGTCCCCGAAGTCTTTTTCCGGGGAGGAGCCTCCGACGCCCAAGTCAGTGTTTTGGAGGTGGAGAGGGAGTACTAAAGGCCAAAGATTCTTTCCTGTTATGTTTTCTTTTGAGATAGGAGAAAAGAAAGATCCCTTGCTGAGACCATTTCCCTGATATATATAAGAGAGGGTAGCCCATTCAGATTGTGACACGTGTTCGGATGGATGTAATCTGTACTTCTAGGCGTGAGGGCCTCTTGCCGCCTACAGGCTGCTTGGGCCACGGGTTCGAGCAAGCATCGCCCTACATGACAAGACGTAGGCGGCGTCGACATGTCAAAGAGCATATGAGGGCAACGCGTAGCGTGTGCGGGCAACATGTCAAAGGCTCCTTGATTGCTTCTTCCGTACCCTCGAGATCCCCTTGGTTGAGGTCACCCTTCGGAGTGAGGACCCTTCTCTCGAAGTCGTACTAGTAGTTCGGGGCATTCCCTAGCTCTGAAGTTTCTCCTTCGGGGGGATTCTCTCTTGCCGAAGGTGGTTGGTCCTTCTCCCTCGAAGCTGGTTCGGTCGCCTTTTCGAGGGAGGCAACATGCTAGTTTCCCGAGGTTGGCACTGTCATCCTCGGGAGTGCTGGCGAATGACCGAGGTCGTGTGCCCAAGGCGTCAGACTTCCTCCTTTCCGAGGTCGATACTGGCTCTCCTTGTGGGTGACATCAGACTTATCGAGCGTGATTTCTAGCCAAAGTTCTCAGGTTAATGGCATGATAGCACTTCGGATATCACATGCCCCCCCTCAAAAAGCCTAAATGGAGACTTCGGCTAGCGGTCCTTCTAAAGGCACTTTTCGGCACTCGGAGTGCGACGTTCATGGAGAAGGCACTTCGTCACCAGGAGACAAGCCTTGTCCGGACAGGTGTCACTGTCTGTCCCTTGGTGTTCTCGACATACCCAATTTCTTTACTTTTTCTGCCGTAGGTCAGTGGACCATTGTATCTTGAAACTAGGCGTGTTAGTCTGGAGCGGCATGCCCTGGTTTTCGGGATGTCAGAAAATGCGTCCTAGTTTCTCGCATTGGGTGACATGTGGCAAGCACTGGTTGGGGGCGGTCTGTTAGGCTCACCTCCTAAGTGCTTGGCTTAGGCCAAGGAATATAAAGGAATGATTAAGGACTATGAGAACTAGTACAGTGATGTGTGTGCAAAGCTGGAAACTTTTAGGTCCTAACTGCACACAGAAACTGGACTATGGAAAAACTGATAGAAATCAGAGAAAGGGGATCAACTTGCACACTTAACTTGGTGGTGCAATTGAAACTACAAAATATGAGATGAAGATTTCGGCCATGCAAGTTTATATGGTGACTAGTGCAATACTAGACCAAGTATGGTGGACAACAATGATAACTAGTCATATCATGTCTTCCACTAAGGTAATAATCATTATTTAACTAGTTAGACTAAATAGTGTTCACACTAGTTACTTGGCCAGTTTTATTTGGTAAAAATGGCAATTTGGAACTTGTGTTGACATGTGCATGGCGTTATAGGCCATAAGGTGACTTAAGTGCTAACTGAAACAAGTGTTTTAATGGTGCATGTGTGACCGTGAGTAAATGAAGGCCTCATTGCACCATGCAAGTAAATTGAAGCCAAAAGCTAGCATAACTGCCAACTTATGTACATGTGTCTTATGGCCAGTTTTAGTCAAAGCCACTTAAGCCATTCTTGTTGCCATTTTCGGGCTTGTTCCTTCCTTTCTTGGCCGAGAGCTTGTTCTTGAGTTCTTCCGAAATTGCTCTTGAATTCAAGCTTCATTGGAGACAATTGAAGGAGGCAAGCTAGGACATCCTTGTTTCGGCACTAGACCACTTGAATTCAAGCTTGGTTCTTGAAGAACAAAGAAGGGCCGAGCCAACCAAGCTAGGGTTTTGAGGTAACTTGTGTGTTTCCTTGATTCCATGGTAGTTCTTCCATGAACAAGAAGTTAAAGTGTTGAATTGATGGTATATTAGGCCAATTTGGTGAAGAACACTTTGGCTTGGAAGTTTGGTGCTTGGCCGAAAGCTTGACTTGAGGTAAACTCATGTTCTTTCCTTGATTACATGGTGTTAGTTCCATGAACAAGGAATGGTAATGCTTAATTGGTTCTATGATAGGCTAATTGAGCAAAGGAAGATTTGGCTTGGAAATATGTATTTGGCTGAGACTTTGAGTTAAGGTAAACTGATGTTCTTCTTGGAATACATGGTAATTAATCCATGAACAAGGGTTTTTGATGCCTAATTAATTATGTGGTAGGCTAATTTGAAAGAAGAACACTTGGGTTTGAAAGTTGGTGTTTGGCCGAAAGCCATTTGAGGTAAGGTTCACTTAACACTTGACTTGCTTGGTGAATTACCATGATTCAAGTGTTTAGAGTAGCTAAGTGATGGAAAAAAATTGCCAAATGACCTTAGTTGCTTGATGGGCTATTGAGAATATATTCGGTTTTAGTGTTGATTAGCTAATTAACTATTGGACATGTGCTAGAAATGCTAGTAAATGTGGCCTATTTGCTAGACATTTTGGAGCTCTAGTGGAATTGAAGTGTTTGGTGAAGTTTTGTGTGAAAATGCACATGGGCACATGTTATGGAGATTTTGGCCGAGAGCACTTTGTGGTGTGTGTGTGTGTGTTATTGTGTGCTTTGGTGAATTCTATGTGCTTGCTAACCCAATTTATGTTATTGTTGCTTATATGCCTTGGTTATTATAGCATGTATATGTATATGTTTAGTTTTCCTTGTCTTTGTGTTTGTTTTGCAGGATAAGTTGAGCTATTGGGAGGTTAAGCTTGAGTTGTATACTCAGCGTAACTAAATAAACTCTTAATTGAGTTGTATTGAAAGTGAGCTCTACTGAGTTTTATACTCACTGCCCATCCTACTTGTTTTTCAGGAAAAGATATTCAGCCTGAATAGTGTTTGCTTGCATTGTGCTTGTGTTTTGTGCTAGCTTGCTTACTTGTCAAGGTATGTGCCAATGTGTGCTTGGCTTATGGGTTTTGCGCATTACAAGTCTTATTTTACAAGTTGGCCGAGACTTATATGCTAAGTTTGCAGGCTTGTAGTGTTAGGACCTGTCTAGGAGTGCAGTATGGATACTTGGACTTTGGCTCTGATCATAGTGTTCACCTTCATGACTATGAATATGGCAATTGGGTTGGTGTTGCAGTGTGTGCTTTTGTATGGAATACTTAAGGTTCTCTTTGACCATTAGTGGTCTTAGTTTGTACTATAACTTGGCATGGTTTGCTTATGGGTTCATGGCATGTAGCCATGATGGAAACTAGGTAGATTACCATTTTGTGTGTATATATGTAGTATTGGATACCTAGTTTTGTGTTGGTTTTGTTGGACTTATGTGCCAAGTTATGTGTATGATCCTATGGGTGGTTTTGGACATGTATATATGTTGAATGCTTTGGGCCAAGGTTTGGCACATCAATGTGAATAGTTATGGACTTATGCTTGGTTATGTGAGTTTGGAGCATGAAATGTTGTGAACCACTTTATGTACCTTTGTTGGGCGAGAAGATCATGTGCATATCAACATGTGTTTTCCAAACTAAAGTAAATAATGTGGGCTTCTTCGTTGCCATTTAGATAGCACACTTGATTGCACACCATTTAAGCACTTAATTGTCACTAAGTGTTGCCTTGCTTGTCATGCAAGTAAACTATTAAAGCCTTGCTTGTTTTGCAAGTTAGTGGTATTGGGCCTCATATCTGCTGCAAGTAACCTATGGTTTTGTTTTAAAGCCTCATGGGCCACCTCCCAGGCTTCTCACCTTAAGAAAATAAGACTTAATGTTCTCTTTGCTTGCTTGGCCGAATTGTAGAACTGGAAATCAAGTTCTGGGTTAGAGAGTTAAACTAGAAACTTATGGGCCAGGGCTTGTGTGAGGTGTGACACGGTCATGTCGGTTACACTAGGCACGTATTTTCGCGCACGAGGGGCAATTATGACATCGATTCGGCTACCCTTCCTCGGTCTATATAAACCTCATTCCATCATAATCCTCACTTTCTTTCTCTTTGCTCTTGCTTTGCTCTCGTCTTATTTCGTGCCTTCTCTTCCCTTTTTGCGGCAGTGCTAACGGCAGTGCGATTTCCGGCCACCATTCACGACGGCGTCTTCAAACCCTGATTTCGGCAAAACTTTTGGTAGGTTCTGATTCTAGAGGTTCTTTGGTTTCTTTGTTTTTCTTCTTCCCGAAGTCCCTCAATTCTTTTTTCTGAAGTCACTTTTTGGCCAATCATGTCTTCACCTATCACTCTCATGCCTGTTGAACCCGTCCCCCTTATGTCTGTCAAACCTATCCCTGAGAGCTGGCAACCTCTCATGTCTCACCCTTGTTGCTCCACTTCGGAGAAATTAGAGAAGTGGACAACCAAATTTTTTCTTCCCTCCTATGCCATTACAAGGCTACCTCGTCTCGGCCATTTTAGTTTTATGAACCAAAGTGACGAGGTTACCACTTTCCGAGCCCAACTAAAGGCCAGACTTCGGTTTCATCCCCCGAGGATGATTTGCTACTTTTGCCAATTTCATGGCATAGCCATGAATCAGCTTTCTCCGAACTCATACTATTATTTTAACATCTTCCTCTACATGTGCTGGGTCTTCGAAATAGAGCCTCTCTTCATCCTATTCATGCAGTACTATAAGCTCTATCCGGTCCCGAATGGTGGCTTTTACTTCACGCTACCTCAGGGATCTGGGAGCAAAAAGTTCATGTTCACCTTCGCTACTAAAGATAGCTGGCGAGGGTGGCAAAGGAAGTTCTTTTTCCTAAAGGTGGCAAAGGCCTGGTCGTACGTCCTGACCAAGTGGGCTGGGGGAAAGCTGGAGACAGATGTCGTGGACCCCAAGAAGCTGCTAACTCCCGAGTTGGCGGTGAGGTTTGTGGACTTCGACAGACGTATCCGTGCTGTCACCGACTGGGATGACGAGGTCCCTTCACGCTCCCTCTACCCCTTCCCCATCATGTAGAGGCTCATGACCAAGGAGGTCCCTCGGGAGTTGGGGGTAGTTAAGGAGCATAAGACGGACCTCGCCATACCAGCTCCTGCCATCAACGGGAAAGAGTCCTGTCTAGTGATGCTCCTTCGGAGGGAGCTCACTTATGAAGCCTTTTTTAAAAGTAAGTTTTCTTCCAAACTTTTTAGTTTAAGTACCCGTTTGGACTTACATTGATGTTTTCCTTTTTTTTTTAGAGGTAGGCGACGAGTCTACTTCCTATTACAAGTCCCTCTTTCTCGGCCCAGGTGAAAAAGGGGAACAAACAAAGAAGGGCGCCTCTAGGAGGCGCAAGGCATCTAGGAATGGGCCGTCTGTGGCCAAGAAGGTGAAGAAGGACGCCCTTGCCCCACCACTGGAGGACGTCGTGGAGGTTGGCGGTGAGCCCAAGGTCCGAACCATCCTGTCGGCCGAGGTGGCCACTAGTGCAGCTTTTCGGAGTCCTACCACCTCAGTAGATATTTTGGGTTCCTCGGCTGCAAATCTTTCTGCTGAGGAACTCGAGGAGCGCCGAACAAGCAGGGGCAAACACCTTCCTACCGAGGTGGAGGAGGTCAGAGACTTCGATGACGACGTTGCTGAGGTTGCGCCAGGTTTGTCCCTTAGATACTTTTTCTCTTAATCTTGTTGATGTATGACTAAGAGACTTTGCCTTAACGAGACTTGTACTTTTAATTTTCCAGGAGAACTGGCACCCTCATCTTGGGTGGCGGACCACGCCCGAAGGCGGGCTCTTCGGGACTCCCATATCCTGAAGGACAAGGTTCCGAGGAAGCCTTTCTAGTCGTTCATGGAGGACATGAACTTGTTCTTCGAGGACTGCCAGCAAATGGCTCCACAAATGGCGAGGAGCGTACTCATGCAGGCTTCCTTCAAGGCGGTTGCCGAAGAGTGCACTAACGAGGAGACCCTCGCCTCCAAAATTTTTGAGCATGCTGCCCAGGTTCTTCTTTAGGCCCTTTATTTTGTCTCCCCACTTTTCTAAGTACTTGGATCCCCTTGTGCATTTTTGACTAAGTATCTTCTCCTTTTTTGCAGCTTCTAGGGTATAGTGGATACCTCTGGGCTTGGGCAGCAAAGCAAGCTTCGGTTCGAACTTCGACCGAAGACCGTTTCGAGAAGGCCAAGGTCTTCTACGCCAACTCTATTGTCAAAAACGCAGAGTTGAGCCGGATAGCCAAGGAGGAGGTCGCAAAACTTTGGGAAGAATTCTTGAAGGGCCAAGAAGAGCTTTTGAAGGATTTTTCCCAGAAGATGTCCGACCTCGGCGCGAAGGTGGTGAGTCTAACTTCGGCCAACGAGGCCTATCAAAATAAGAAAGAGGAAGACTCTGCTCTCCTGGCAAAGGCGCTTGCTGATAATGCGGAACTTTAAGCCGAGGTCGAGGCTTTGAAGAAGGAGTCGAAGAAAAAGAAGGTGAAGGCACTGAAGAAGGAGGTTGCTGACCTTCAGGACGAGGTGGAGGAGCTGTCCCTCAAAAAAGACAAGGCCGTCCAGGCGACCAAGGTTGCCTTCCAGGACAGCTTCTGTCTGGCTCACTACTAAGTTTTGAAGAAGTACCCAAACCTCGACCTCTCATTCTTAGCTGGCCTGAACATTCCCGAGGAGCCTCGGTGGACTTGGTAGAAAATCGAGTACCATAACCTGCCGTTTGCCCCTCCTTCAGCACCGAAGGCGGCGGCTAGGGACATAGGAGCGGGAGCTTCCCAAGATGCCGGGGTCCCTTAGATGTTTTAGGACCTTTGCCTTCTTTTTCTTTGTAATTTTTCTTCTTGTAACCTTCTCCTTGTAATAAGGCCTTCTTCAATGAAATTTTTCCCCTTTCCATAATTTGGCTAAGTCTTTGAGTAATAACTTTTATCTCCCAGTTCTCCCGACCACTTTTGGTCAAGGAACTTCAAAAAATACTTTTTTGCTTGCTATGTTAGCCGTCTTCGGAAAAACGTTCATTTTCGACGAATTCTCTTAAGCAAAATTCTGGCTTACTTGCAATAAACTTACTTTTTGGGAGAATGACCCAATCATCTTCAGAAGGAATAAGTAAATTTTGCAAGCTTCTAAGCCTTGTTCGGCGAAAGTTCTTTAGTGGAAGAAAAGTTTTGTACTTAGAGACTTTTTCTAACTCGTACAATTTCCTACCAAGATTCTAAGTATAGAATTTCTTCATGGTGTTCGAATGCCATGTATTTTTCAATTCTCCACCTTCGAAGTCGCCAAGCTTATAGACTACCCTTCAAACTTCGTCAAGGATCAAGTAAGACCCTTCCCAGTTTGCCCGAAGTACCGCATGGGACAGCCTTCAGGGCTCGAATTCAGTCTTTTGGAGAACGAGGTCTCCTTTCCTTATTCCTTTTGGCCTAACGCGTAGATTCACAGTTGTGGCCACTCTTTGCTGAAAGGCTTTCCTTTTGAGTTTGGCCATCTCTCTATGTTCGTCACTCAGGTCGAGCTTAGTTCTCAATCCAAGGTCGTTTCCTCCTTCGTCGAACACTGACTGATGGCCATACTACTTCGATAGGGATAATGGCCTCTGTGCCGAAGACGAGTGAAAAAGGTGTCTCCCCCGTGACCCTTCGGGGTGTTGTCCGATAACTCCATAGCACACTAGGAAGTTCTCCTGGCCACCTTCCCTTTGCTTCCCCTAACCTCTTTTTTAGACCCTCATTTATGGTTCTGTTGGATACCTCTACTTGTCCGTTGCTCTGGGGATGAGCTACCGGGGCAAAGTGCATTTTTATTCCGAGGTTGGTGATGAATTCTTGGAATCCCTTGTCTGTAAACTAGGAACCATTATCGACCATTATCACCTTCGGTATGCCAAATCTGCATATAATGTTCTTCCAGATGAACTTTTGTATATCTTTTTCCGAAATAGTTGTTAAGGGTTCTGCCTCGACCCATTTAGTGAAGTAATCCACTGCCACTATGCAGAACTTCACTCCTCCAGGTGCTGTCGGGAGTAGCCCGGTGAGATCTATGCCCCAAACTGCAAAGGGACAAGGGTAGTCTGCCAAGGTTATTATTTCCGAGGGTAGTCTTTGGATGCTGGCATGTCTTTGGAAATTGTCACACTTCTTGACGAACTGCCTTGCATCCTTTCTTAAGGAAGGCCAGAAGTACCCTTGGCAGAGTATTACTCCCGCCAAGGCGTCAGTTCCGATATAAGAACCACAAGCCCCTTCGTGGACTTCCTCGAGAACCATTTTAGCGTCCTCTTCGCTGACACACCTTTGTAACGGACTCGCGTACCCTTGCCGGTATAATTCTTCCCCAATTAGGAAATATCATCCGGAACGTCTTCACACTTTTGCCGCTTCGTAAGGATCCTCAGGAAGCTCTTCGTTTGTAAGATACCTCTTTATAGGATCTTTCCACCCTTTGTCCGAGGTTGTTATGCTTAGTGTTTCTATGCTCGGGTGGCTCAATACTTCGGTAAACCTTTTTGATTTAGCCAAGCTGTCTGCTTCGGCATTGTCTTGGCGAGGCACATTTTCAATATGTACTACGTCAAACTCCTTGATAAGCTTTGATACGCACTCATGATATTTTGCCAAAGTTAGGTCCTTTGCGCTATAGTCCCCTGCCATCTACCGCATCACTAGCTGGGAATCGCTGTGGGCTTTTAGGTTTCTTACACCAATCTTTCTGGCCAGGCATAACCCTGCTATAAGAGCTTCATATTCTGTCATATTGTTGGTGACGTTAAACCCAAATTTGATGGATTTCATGACTTCAAGGCCTTCGAGGCCGTGAATGATTACCCCAGCTGCCTGGTGCTCGGAGCCAGAGGCCCCATCTACAAATAGAGTCCATTCTGGGTCACTTTTGCCGAGGTCCGATTGTTCATCTTCGACAACAGGTACCTCAGCAATGAAATCTGCTAGAGCTTGGGCTTTTATTGATTTCCTTGGCTCATAGGTGATATCATACTCGCCGAGCTCTATACATCACTTGGAAAGTCTTATCGAATGATCTACTCTCTTCATGACATCCCGAAGAGGTAGGTTACTTCGGATAATAATGGGGTGAGCCTTAAAGTGCGGACGGAGTCTCCTGCTTGCTAGCACCAGGGCATAGATAGATTTTTGTAGCAGGGGATACCTAACCTCGGTGGCATGCAAGGACTTGCTCACATAGTATACTGGCCATTGCTCCGCCCCCTCTTCCTTCACGAGAACCGAACTCAGTGCTTTTTTAGTATGGACCAAGAATGCTCGGCAGCGATCCCCATACCTGGAAATGAATCTGCTAGGGACGTTATCCTCCCCGTAAGCCTTTGCACATCCTTTGTTGTAATAGGAGTTCGAAATTCGAGTAGCGCTTTGACTTTTTTCGGGTTGGCATCGATACCTCTTTCCGATACCATAAACCCGAGGAACTTGCCTGAGCTTACCCCGAAGACGCATTTTTCCAGATTAAGGCGAATTCCGAATGCTCTAAGTTGGTGGAAAGTTTCCTCCAAATCTGTGATATGGCTGCCAGGCAACTTGCTTTTGACTATCATTGTCATCAACATAAACTTCCATGTTTCTCCCTATTTGGTCTTTGAAGACCTTGTTCATCAGCCTCTGGTAGGTGTCTCCTGCATTCTTGAGCCCGAAGGGCATTCTGACATAGCGATATGTACCGACTTCGGTGATGAAGGTGGTTTTTTCCTCATCTTCGGGGTCCATTCTAATTTGATGATACCCACTGAAGGCTTCGAGGAAGCTCAGGAGTCCATACTCAGCAGTTGAGTCTACCAACTGGTCTATTGGCAGGAGAGGATATGAATCCTTAGGGCAAGCATCATTTAAGTTTCGAAAGTAGATGCACATTCAGAGCTTGTCGCTTCCTTCTTTTGTGGCGATAACCACATTACTTAGCCATTCGGGGTATTTGACCTCCCTGATTACGCCCGCCTCTATAAAGTGTTGGACTTCGGTTTTGATGAATTTTTTTTGTGTGACGAAAGGCTTCGCCTTTTTTGGCGAATAGGCCTTGCCTCTGGGCTCACTTTAAGGCTATACTGTATTATACGGGACCCCGGGCATGTCTTTCGGCGAGTAAGCAAACAAATCTTTATTCATCAATAAGAAATATACAAGTTTTTCCTTGTCACCTTCGGCCAATTTTTTCCCTATTCGGGTATTTTGGCCTAAGACAAGCTTTATTTCTTCCGTTTCTACTTTTTCAAGATCTTCTGTTCCTTCTCCTTTTGACTCTTCTGCGGGTAAGACCTTCGTTTCTGTTCGTTTCTGTAGTCTGCCTTCCAAGAATGTGGACGTTCCCTTGCGTTTGCCTTCCATGAATGGCATTGTATGAGGAAGGGACATCCATGACAATGAACCTTGTCATTACAGAGGCAAATAGCTCATCCTTGTTGTTCACCGAAGTTCCTCTTAGCATCAAGGGGAGATCAATCCAGCTGAGGACGGGGAGTTCGGACGGTCCTACTCCAAATGTAGGAGAAGTGACAGACTTGAGGTCGCTCCTTTATATACCCAGACTTGGTAGCAGGTGTGAAAATAGGACGTCCGCGTTTGGACCATCATCAAGCAATACTCTCTTGACGTCCCAGCTACCTATCCTTGCCATAACCAGCAGTGGATCATCATGGGGAAATATGACTGTGCACCCATCTCTCCGAACCAGCTTTTTTGATGGGTTCACATGTTCCATTACCGAAATCTCCCTAGCCTTTCTCTTCCTTTCTGCTGATGGCAGTCCTATTGTGATCATTTGTATCACTCCTGCCGAAAGTGGCGGACGCCTTTTCGAGCTTTGGTTTCGATGTCTGTCGGAGTCGTATTCCTCGTCATCTCCTTTCCCCTCCTTTTCTCTTCTCCCCTTTGGGGAGGGCGTCCACAGGTAACGTCGGAGTTGACCTTGCTTTATCAGGGATTCAATTTACTTCCTCAGTTGGAAGCATTCCTCGGTATCATGTCCATGGTCCCGGTGGAACTGGCAGAACTTCTTCATATTCTTTTTGTTGTCCGAGGTCATGGCCTTTGGTCGTTGGATCTGAGCTCCTTCCCTTTCCATTGCCATAAGGATGTTCGTCCTTAAGGTGTTTAGAGGGGTGAAAGCCAGTGGCTTCCTTCCCCTAAGCTTCCGAGGCCGTCCCCCCAGTTCGGCTGGGTAGCGAGTTTGCTGGGTCAACCCCTCGGTGCGAATGTGATCAAGTTTTGGGCCTCCCATTCTTAGTTCTTCAGCAGTCATGTGCTACTCAGCCATTCGGTAAAATTCACCGAGTGTGTCGGGGGGATCCTTGGAGAATTCATAGAACAGCTGGGAGTCTCTCCGAGGTCCCCGTGTCATGGCCAGGATACGTATTTCTGGCCTAAAGTCTGGGACACTTAAAGCTTCCCTGTTGAACCTTTTGACATAGTCGCGAATGGTTTCTCCGTTTCTCTGCTCTATGTTAAACATCTGGACTAGAATTTTCGCCGTTGGCCGGCTCTCGATGAACTGCTGCGTGAAGGTAGTAGACAACTCTTAGAACTCCATGATGGTTCCAAGAGCCAATGAGTTGTACCACGCCGTTGCTGGTCCGGCGAGGGTGACCTCGAAACATATGCACAAGGTGGCATCATCAGCACCGTGTAACACCATGCTACGCTTGTATTTGGTTAGATGAGCCTGGGGGTTAGTTCGGCCGTCGTAGGTCTCCAACCAAGGTACCTGAAAGTCGCTTGGCATGGGTGCTTCGACCACCATCGGGTGAATGGTGATTCATCTCCGTTGAAAGTTTCTGACAACCTAGCCCAGACGGCCTTCCGAGCTACCTGCCTCTCCACTCTCTCTAGCCTCTTTAAGATTTTCTCCATGAGGAGTGTGGCACTGGGCTCTTCTTCCTGCTGTCTATAGGCCTCCAGGAACGGAGACTGGCACTCCCCTTTTGGGCAGTGACTTCGGCGCCGATGAGATAGCGAATTTTCTTCAGGTGAAAAACTCCTTCATCGAGGAGTTCTGGGTCATTTTGGCCCTATTTCTCCCGTGGGTCATGCCTTGAGGGGTATATTTTCTGTCGAGGACTCATCACGTTGATCCCCGCTTCCCGAACTCCGATGAGTTGACCTGGGACTCTTCTCCCCGCGGGGTACTGGTGGAAAGGGCCTTTGGCCCAGAGTTGGCTGCGGCCATCTTCGATTTAACTGCTGTGTCATTTCGGCCACTACAGAGCATTGGAACTCACGTAGGAAGCCCATGGTAATAGTCAGAGGACGTTCATCCTCAAGCAAGGAAGTCCCTACTATAGTTTGTTCGGTTGCCGGTTGAACTTCTGGCGCGGACGGGGACTTTAGGAGTCCTTTGTCCTTAGAATGCCGAGTTTCAATGATGGCGACCTAGGGGTGAGTTCCCACAGACGGCGCCAAATGATGCCGAGCAGCATCTTCATCGGGTGACATAGTGTGACCAAGAGGGACTTCTGGTGTGGGGGAACGCCTGAAGTAGAGATTTCCCAGGAGGATCTACATGAAATACTCAGAAAACAGGGGTTAGAAGGTCCCCGGAGTCTTTTTCTGGGGAGGAGCCTCCAACGCCCAAGTCAGTGTTTTGGAGGTGGAGAGGGAGTACTAAGGGCCAAAGATTCTTGCCTATTACATTTTCTTTTGAGGTAGGAGAAAAGAAAGATCCTTTGCTGAGACCATTTCCCTGATATATATAAAAGGGGGTAGCCCATTCAAATTGTGACACGTGTTCGGTCGGATGTAATCTGTACTTCTGGGTGTAGGGGCCTTTTGCCGCCTGTAGGCTCCTCGGGCCACGGGCTAGGGCAAGCATAGCCTTACATGACAAGACGTTGGCAGCGTCTGCGTGTCAGAGCGCATATGAGGGCAGCGCGTAGTGTATGCGAGCGACATGTCAGAGGCTTCTTAATTGCTTCTGCCGTACCCTCGAGGTCCCCTTGGTTGAGGTTGCCCTTTGGAGTGAGGACCCTTCTCCCGAAGTTGTACCAGTAGTTCGAGGGATTCCCTAGCTCTGAAGTTTCTCCTTCAGGGGGATTCTCTCTTGCCGAAGGTGGCTGGTCCTTGTCCCCCGTAGCTAGTTCGGTTGCCTTTCCGAGGGAGGCAACACGCTAGTTTCCTGAGGTTAGCACTGTCATCCTCAGGAGCGCTGGCGGACTACCGAGGTCATGTGCCCAAGGCGTCAGACTTCCTCCTTTCCGAGGTCGGTACTGGCTCTCCTTGTGGGTGACATCAGACTTACCAAGCGTGATGTCTAGCCAAAGTTCTCAGGTTAATGGGGCGATAGCACTTCGGCTATCACCAGTAAAATGAGCATACATCCTGGATCTATGAAGATGTATTAGAATTTGAGAAAACACTTTTGCTGGCCAAATATGAAACAAGAAATTTGCACATTTGTGTCCATGTGTGTTGTATGGCAACAAGTAAAGGTAGAACACCAAAAACTAGTGGCAAGTTATGAAGCTTACCCATACTAGATACAAAATGAGGATCTATATCCATGGATTTCTTGGTGAGTATGCCTATCACAAGAAGAAAACATGATACCATTTGGGTAATTTTGGATAGACTTAAAAAGTCAACCACTTCTTACCCATTAATCTCACTCATCCTTTGGATAGCCAAGCACAACTGTATATTAAAAAGATGTTGAGATTACATGGTATTCCAAATGATATAGTTTCAAATAGAAACCCAAGATTTGTGTCCAAATTTTGGAAATCACTACCTCAGGCATTGGGTACTCAGTTGAAACTAAGTTTAGCTTACCATCCTCAAACAGCTGGTAAAACAAAGAGGACCATAAAAGTTCTTAAAGATACACTAAGGTGCTGTGTATTGGATTTTAAGGGAGAATGGGATCAACTTTTACCTTTAATAGAATTATTCTACAATAACAACTATCACTCAGTGATAAAGATGGCACCTTATAAAGCATTTTTATGGGAGATGGTGCATTACTCCTTATTGTTTTCAAGACCCTAAGGATAGGATTGAAGTAGGGCCACAACTGATCCGTGAAACTACTAAAAAGATCAAAATAATTTAGGAAAGGATCAAAGCTGCCAACAATCAAGAAGAAGCCTATGCAAACCAAAAGAGGAGAAGGGACCTATAATTCCAAGTAAGGGATTATGTATGGATTAAAGTATCCCTAATGAAAAGAGCGATGAGGTTTGGAAAAAAAGGGAAATTGGCTTCAAGATACATTGAGCCATTCCAAATACTGGCTGAGATAGGCAATGTAGCTTATAAGCTGGACTTGCCTTTAGAGTTGGGTATACACATGATATTTTTCATGTGAGTATGCTCAAGAACTACTTATCTAACCCATATCAGGAAATACCAACTTTCGACATCCTAATAGTCCCTAATCTTACATATGAGGAGGAACCTATGAAAGTTCTAGCTAGGGATGTGAGGAAGTTAAAGAGTAAATGGATAAACATGGTGAAAATCCAATGGTCTCATCATTCTAAGCAAGAAGTTACATGGGAGACTGAGGTTGAAATGGTTAAAAGATACCCAGAGTTACTCCCCAAGTTACTTGAGAATTTGGAGGACCAAATGCTTTAAAGGGGAGAGAATGTTAGGCCTATGACTTTTATAGGCCATGGGCTATGATTAAATGTACATAATATGTATATTTAAGTGATATAACTCATGAAGGTGAAGGCAAGCAACACATGAAATCATGTGCCCACTAGGGTGCCCTAGGTGCACATGCATGGGACATGAAGGAAAGTGTCATTGTAGGAACCAAAAAATGGCTCAAACTAAAGTGTCATTGTAGGAACCAGAAAATGGCTCAAACTAAGTACCGAGGTTTATCTTGAGATGAGAACCTAAATTTTGAAGAAAGAATGGCTAAAAAGCTAAGGACACTACAGTGCTCCAAGAATATGCACTATGAGACTTTTATGTACACCTTTGCATGTAACCATGTGCATGCAAATGCTCTAAAGCCAAATATCCTGGAAGGGATTGTGGAAGATTGATGCTTATGATTTAAATGAAGATGAGCGCTACAACGTAGGCCAAGAAAAGGTGAAAAACACATGAAAACCATGAAGAGCACTCTAAGGTGCACTAGAAGGCTCTTTGATGTACCAAAAATGTCTCTAAGTGCACAAGCAACTTTGGGGGCATAAATGAATGAATTTATAGGCAAAGTAGTTATTTGATTTACACCACCAAGAAAGCTAAGTAGGTCCATACAATATACAAAATGATTCAAGTAACTTATAAATAATTAGACCAAAGAATGGTCAGAATTTCTTGGCCGCCACGGCCATTTAGGCCAAAACTCCATTACTTGGACTAGGCTTGAAATAATGCAGCTTTTTAGCTATTTCTTAGGGCAGTCATGACCTTAAAATTCTGGCCAAATTTCTAGTAAAACCACGAAATGAAACTAGAGCCGAAGAGGAAAGAAGCCAACTATGGAGCCTCATAGGTAGGCCAATAGTGGCACATGTGAAGAGTAGAAGATTTTTGCTTCTTTGCTACCAATTTCAAGCTAGGTAAGGGTCCATATAAAGCTTTTTTTCTTGGACCTTTTAGGGAAGAATGCTGCCCTAGGCGATGGCTATGGCCGAATGAACCTAGGAGCTAAGTTAATAGGCTATGTGTGCTTATGCATTACGGTAAGCTAGCTAGTTGCATATGGCAAGCATTAGGGTTTTTGATCAAGTATGGCTAAACTTGTTCATCTACCTGGAGCTCTATGTTAATTTTACTCAATTCAAAGTGATCACTTGCTAAATTGAAAGAAGAAATGCTTGCAAAGTTTAAGTGAAACCATATATATGGCATGTATGTTTGCATCCTTCTTTGATTATTTGTGTGTGATAACCTTAAATTATGTATATATGTATCTTGTAATATGCTATGCCTTATCTTTTTTGTGTCTTCTCTATATTTGGTTGCAGGTTAAAAGGAGAAATTTGAGGTTTATAAGTATAACAATGTTTTCGAACATTATGTAGGCACTAGCTACCGAATTGAAATCTTACTGAGTACTTGTATACTCATGCCCATTTCAACCCATTTTAGGTAAAGAAGTAGAATATTGGAGGCTAAGGAACGTCTTTATAGGTTTATATACAAGGAGGTAGGCCTCAAGTTTGTTAGCTTATGAAAGAAAGATTGACAAAGTTCATGATTTCAACTAATGGTTGTATACTTAATTGTAGGCTTTGATGGCTGCAGTGGATCTGGCATCTTTTGGATCCATTTTAGTATGGGTAAACACTAGAAGAATAATAAGAAAAATTTAGCCTAAATACCAAGTGAAAAGTGGAAGTTAGAGTAATTGTGGGCATTGAAGCAGTTTGAGCCCATGTTATGTAACATGCATGTCATCTAGTAGCCCAACTTTTTTTGTGTGTAATTTTGGCCATGTAGTTCCACAAGTGCCAAATTTTGAATCTGTAAATGCATGTATATAGTTGAGGGCATGGGGACCAAGAGTAAAACATGGCTTGTGCCTTAGTTGTACATATTGGGTTTGAGTAAGCCCTTATGACACTCTGTGTAGTAAGCTAGAAATGCATGCATGTTTTGTAGTTAACCAACCTAGTATGTATGCGTGATTGTGTGTATGTGTGATGTTTGGGAAAACACACTAGCTAGGCTACAAACTAAGCCTCCCAAGTTCACTAAAACAACCACAAACACACAAGCCCACCTACACATACTTATATGCACCCCACATGCAGCCAAAAGGTAACAAGGTAAGCTAAGTTAAGTGCACCCATAAAGTAATAAATTAAACTTGTAACTTAATGTGTTAAACTTGCAACCTAACCTATTAATCTAGAAATTTAATGGATAGTTTAATTGGTAACCACCACCTCAGTCTTATCATGTTAACAACTAAAATTTAAGGTATAGGCATTAAAAAGAAAAATTCACAAAAATTTAACAATATCATCAAAATTTACTTTCAAATGGATTATTGCATCTACATAATATTGACTTCAAATAAAATTGGTTCCAAGTAAAAAATGTCAAAATAAAAAAGAAGGTCATTTTGGATCAAGTTGACTTAAGTTAAAATGAATTGACGGTAAGTCTTTAATAGTTATTTCTATTGTTTTAACCTAGCTTTTCTACCATTAACTTAAACAAACTAAACTTAGAAAAATTTTGGGTTGTCACATCCTTCCCTCCTTAAATAAGTTTCATCCTCAAAACTTACCATCAGTACTTTGAACATGTCTCTCACTCTGGTTTATACACTAAATTTTAGGGTCATTACATCCTTCCCCCCTTAAAATAAGTTTCGTCCTTGAGACTTGCATCATCAACTATAACTATGAGATGTTTTTCATGTATCTCCTACTTATGTTCCCATATCCAATCACTCATTTCCTTACAAACACCTTCATGCACATTAGGTCCATATTCTAGCCCTAGAAATCACCTTATCTTATCACTGTGATGTGTATGCTTTAGTAATCATTTAGTTCTCCACCAAGCTTCCACTGCGCTACTCTGATATTTAGTCTAAAGATGTCATTAACAAGCCTTCTTAAAGGCTATAGTGTCTATAATTCCATTTTTATGCTCCAATAAATTTTGTCATGTACAATCACTAAAAGATCCTCACCTTAAACCTACATTGCCAGCCTTTTCAATTTACTAAAAAGACCTACAATTTGAATAGTCTTTTAATTGATCGTAAAAGGATATCCTAAATATATGATCCTTTATTAATCAATCTACAAGAAGAACGTAGTGCTACCAGTAGGAATCTTTCTGTCTACTTTACGATAAGAAATAACTAAGGTCATGCAAAATTATTATTGTAAGAGTAGCAAAATCATATACCAACAGCCAAACACAAGGCCTTAGGACACATTGAACCTATTTTTCTGATAACACTTTTGTCACACCCCAAAACCCACCCTAGGAGTTTTGGGAAGATGACACATTGCAGACTTGAAGAAACAAAATTCCCTTGAACATGCAAGGCAATGAATATTCCAAATAAATCCAAATAACCATTGCTCATAATCCAAACTTATTACTTGACATTTGCCATTGAGTGGTAAAGCAACTATAACTTAAGATCTCATACAAAATATCTCTAAACTAAATGTGTACATTAAATCTTATTTTAATCCTATCTCAAATCTTAAGCTCTTGTAATCACTCCCCAACAAGCTAACTTTGTGTTTCTTGCTATCTGTGTGGTGGAAAAAAAAGGGTAAACATAAATACCTAATAAACAGCGAGTTATCCACCATTCTAGAAAACATAAAAACAGCTAATACAATATATATAACATAGAGATTAAGTATAAAACAATCTTACTGAAAATATCATAAATGCAATATTAATCAGAAGATATAATAAACATAAGGCAGAAATATCAAATTTGCCAATAATTTTTTAGGTAAGGGGTGAATATGCCACTATAATTTTTTTTTTTGCCCAATCTCCCACTAATGTTTTAAAAAGGTCTGAATATGCCACTATCGGTTAGAAAATATTGGAAAATGGTTATTATGCATGTTTCAAAAAATATCAAGACCTTTAAGATTTTTGCCCAAAGAGGGTCTGATCTCTACCATCAACGCTTCAACCCTGTCGCTGTCTCCATCACCAATGCCCCAATCCGGTTGCTATGCTCCCTTTATCTCTATTGTCTAATCTCTTTCCCGACACTTGAGAAAGAGGCTAATTACAAAAAGTCTTTGAAGTTTATTAAAACTTGCATTACCACCCTAAAATTTTAAAACTTGTTCTTTTTAATATTTTTTGTTAGCTTTTTAACATTTTCTGTTTGTGTTTTAACGGCCATTGACATATCCATTCTTAATTTAAAAATTCAATGGCATATTTGATCCATTTTAAACCATTAGTGGGAGACTGGGCTAAAAACAAATTTATAGTGGCATGTCTGCTCCTAACCCAAATATTAGTGGCAAATTTGATACTTCTGCCTAAACATATAAATAAGGTAGAATATTCATTATTAGGAAAAATGACACTTATACAAATCAAGTTGCCATTTAAGTGTTAGGACCAAATACAATTAACCTTATTATAAATCATGACAAAAAGAAATGGGAAATTTATACTTGAAATTATAAGTCAAAACATAGCAGTTCAAAATAGATAATGTAACATAATATTTCTTAAAATAGTGAGCGAGACGATTACTGTGACTATACTTTAACCACTGTAGTACATCATATCAGAATAACCACACTTAACCACTGTAGTACATCATGTCATAATAAGTACATTTAACCAGTATAATACATCATAGACCCACTAAGAATCAACCAATGGTGGAGCTTCATGAATGGCAAGTCCTAAACAGTGGACCACTAATCATACTTACATAATACCCTGGAAGAAGGGCCATGAACTACAATTTCTCAATAGTCGAGAACATAACCAACACTTTCTAAAATAGAGTAAAAATATACATATTCGTATTCATGAATTTTTAGAATTCAATGACCCATAAAAATCAGAAAATCATATTACCATAATAACATAAGAAAAACATGCTTGATCTCATTTATCTATTAAAACACAACTTACATACTTAGAAACAAAGATAATGCATATGTAATTTTTTTCAATACATTTAAATAACAAGAATTTAGAAAAAACTTTCAAATATTAAAGGAGAAACCAAGTAAGAAGTCTAAAGATCAAATTATTCATACTTTAAAACCAATGCTTCATAAAACTAGAATTCAATGTAATTCAATACTTTAAAAAAAATAAAGCACTAGCAAAATAATAATTCAAATTTAGAATGATAGACCGCCACTTACCTCAAAGTGTAACTTTCCAATTCCTAAAACAATAGTTTAGTCTCCTAAAATAATTATGCAAAAGTTTACATCAAAATACAACCAATTTTAGAAAACACCAAAAATCACTTACTGACAATAACCCAAATGAACACTTTTGGAACATAAGGATTCATTGAACTAGTGTTAAAAGCCCCAAAGACTGATATTTTCATTAACCCGATTAATGTTTTTAAGTGTCACAGTTGCAACATTCTATAACTAACCCAATTTTGTTCAACAATAAGAAGTCTTGGAGGTAAATTGCATCTATGGCCGCCTGACCTTTAATTATTGTACCATTTTAGACCCTACCTCAATTTGTACATGAAAAATCCCCAACCTCATTTAAGTGTTCCATTTTGGACCTTTTATAAATGGAAAATGTTAACATGG
This sequence comes from Aquilaria sinensis, assembly GCA_005392925.1. Taxonomy (NCBI): domain Eukaryota; kingdom Viridiplantae; phylum Streptophyta; class Magnoliopsida; order Malvales; family Thymelaeaceae; genus Aquilaria; species Aquilaria sinensis. Next base: position 141,116 of record SMDT01000227.1, read on the forward strand.
ATGGAAAACATAACTTGGCATGCCAACATCGGCAATTTGACATTGTGGCATGTTTGCCACATCAAAACTAGCCTACATTTGAACACATTAGAAATTTAAGGCCTATGTTACAAAAAATAAAGAAATCAAACATATGCCTAGAATCCGGCAACCCTTCCTCCTCCCTCTTTGCTGCCTCTGAGCTCGACCTCATCAGCTGCCTCTGGCCCTACCCTTCAGCTCATCTTCATCTACCGCCTCTAGCCCTTCCTTTGAGCTCGACCTCATATGCCCTCCACTTCCCCTTATCCCCTTGTTCCTTCATCCCTCACACTCTGTCCACCGTCAATGAATAGATTCGTCATTCCATCATCTTTTGCACTCCTCCTCCTAGCACTTCCTCTTTCCCTACTCGATTTGCATCAACGCTAAACTCACTCGATTCACGAATGCCAAAGACGTGATTGGCCAATGATTAGATGGATTTTGGGCAGATGCCGTAAAAGATGAATTAGTCCACTATAGTTAGTTGGAGAGGATGAGATCGGTGTCACAGCCAGAGAGGGAGACATTTAAGGTGTAAGATCGGCCGAAACTAAGGGGGATTGATAGAGCAAACTAGGGTAAAAGAGGAGGAGAAGCTGTGGATGAGGTTAAGCCCAAAGGCGGTGGCTCATTGCTGGATACGGTGGGGGAAGGAGGAGAAGGGCCCGTCCAGATTCAAAAGATCGCATTTCGGTGGCTGTGGATAGGATTGTTGGTGGCTAGAGGCTAGAAGCGTCAGCCAATAATGGCAAAGCCCTAGGGGTCGCAGTAACAAGTGGGCAAGTATAGAGTTTCTTAGGATGAGGGTAGTGAGATGAGGGACTAAGGGGGCAGTTTTACCTTCTTTTAAGAAAATTTAAGGTTTTGCTAATTGATTTATTGTGCCTACATGGCAAATCATCGACACTGGCATGCCACATGGCACTTTTTCATCCACACTAATGTTTTCCAGCCACAAAAGGTCTAAAATAGAACACTTAAATGAGGTTAAGGATTTTTCATGTACAAAATCGAGATTAAGGTCTAAAATGATACAATAATTAAATGTTAGGTGCCACAGATCCAGTTTACTTAATATCTTCATCATCTTCTTCGTAACCCTCCTATAACATTCGATTTCCACCATTACCCGATGAAAACCTCATCAAACTTGTCTCTAATTCAGTCTAAACAATCTCAATCATCAATTATTTCTTCTAATATCTAAAAATTATCAAAATCTTACTAAATAATTTTATTTCTTTTTGAATTACATGATCACCTTTAACATATGTATATAACAAAATTCTAAATAGAACTCACCTAGACTACACTTTTTGAAAAAGAAACTCCTAAGCTCGGTCTAGATCTTCAATTTTTGCTTCTTCCCCTCTTTGAAAAGAACCACAATGGTGTAAAAGTAGAAAACTAAACCCTATTTTTCTTCCACAATTACAATGTATAGCTTAACTCTTTCTTATTGTGTTTCTAACTCTTTTTCTCTACTTTTTTATTTCTCTTTCTTTTTTTTCCTTTGCACGTACTCTCCTTTTCTTCCCTCTTTCGATTTTAAGTCATTTTTTTATTTTTGTTTTTATTTTTTGCCTTCGGTCTTAATGGCTTCTTTTCTTTTGTTTCTTTTCTTTTTGTTTTATTCTTGTTACTTCCTACCCATTAATAACTAAGTCTTTAATCGTTATTATTATTATTTTAACCTAGCTTTTCTACAATCAACATAAACAAACTAAACTTAGTAAAATTTCAGGTTGTTACATCATTCCCCTCTTAACTAAGTTTCATCCTCAAAACTTACAATTAGTATTTTGGACATGTATTTTACTCAAGTTTATATACTACATTAAATTTTAGGGTCAATACATCTTCCCCCCTTAAAATAAGTTTCTTCCTTTATGAGGTGCTTCTCATGTATCTCTTACTCAAGCTACAATATTCAATCACTTCTTTCCATATAAACACATTCATGAACATTAGGTCCATATTCTAACCCTAGAAATCACCTTATGTTATCACTACAACATGCAGGCTTCAGTAATCATTTAGTTCTCCACCAAGCTTCTGCTGTACTACTCAAATATATTTAGACTAGAGATGTCATTAAGAAGCCTTCTTAAAAACCTCAGTGCCTATAATTCCATTTATATGCTCCAATAAATTTTATCATGTATAGTCATTAAGAGATCCTTACCATAAACCTCTATTGCCAACCTTTTCAATCTACTATAAGCACCTTCAATTTTAATAGCCCTTTTAACTGATCGTAAGATGATATCCTAAATATATGATCCTTTATTAGTCAATATTGAAGAGGAACACAATCCTAACAGTATGAATCTTGCCTTCTACTTTATGATAATGAATAACTATCATCATGCAAAACAATTATTCTAAGTGTAGAAAAAACCTAAACCTACAACCAAACCCATGGTCGTAAAACTCATCAAACCTATTACTCTAATACCACATTTTTCATGCCCCAAAACCCAACCTAGGTGTTTTAGGACAATGACAAGCCACACACTCAAAGAAATAAAATTTTGTCAAACATGCAAGCTTACAAATATTCCAACTAAACCCAAATAACCATCACTAATAATCCAAACTTTTTACCTAACATATGGCATTGAGTGGTAGAGCAACTACAACTTAAAATCCCGTACAAAATATCTCTAACCTAAAAGTGTGCATTAATTCTCATTTTAATACTATCTCAAACCTTGAGCTCTTGTGGTCACTCCCCAACTAGATAACTTTGTATTTCTTGCTATTTACATGTGTGAGAAAAGAGTCGGTAACCATGAATGTCGAGTAAGTGGTGGGTTATCCTCCATTCCATAAAATATAAAAATAGTTCATGCAATATATATATAACAAAAAGATCAAGCAAAAAACAATCTTATTGGAAATATCATAAATCCAATATTAATCATAAAATATAATAAACATACAAATAATTCAAAATATTCTTTGGTAGGAAAAGTGATGCTTATAAAAATTGAAATGTTATTTAAGTGTCAGGAAAAAATACAATTAACTTTATTATAGAACATGACAAAACAAAAATGAAATTCATACTTAAATTATTAGTTAAAACATAGCAATTCAAAACAGACAACGAAAGATAAAATTTCTTAACATAATGAGTAGAATGATTACTGTGACTACAAATTAACCACTATAGTACGTCATGTTAGAATAACTACACTTAACTGCTATAGTATATCATGTCATAATAACAACACTTAACCACTGTAGTATGTTATGTCATAATAACCACACTTAGCTGCTATAGCACGGAGTAGACCCACTGACAATCACCATTCATGGAGTGCCTATAAGGACTAGTTCAAACTAGTGCACTAGTAATCAGAGTTACATGTTGTTGCCACCTTCATAAAATGAGAAAATTACAACATAAGGACCTAAAGTTATATGCTTTATTTTTCACCATAGTGTATGAATTATGAGGTGTAAAGTATTTAATACAGACTATCTTAAATGGCACACACAATGATAGCTTGGTTCTTAAGAAAACCTTAATGAATTGTTTAATTTGCAAGTAACCTATGGACTAAATTGTATTACAAAGGTCAGGTTCTCAATTGCACAAAATTGTAAAGAAGGATTATGGAAGGACATGGATGGTATTAAAGATATTTTTCGGGGGGCCAAAGTGCTTGATAGGACCAAGATAATCATTTAAGACAATGGACAACTAAGGTACCAAAGTGTCCATACTTTATCTATAAGTTATAATGATGTTTGACCAATGTCAAAAAGGTAAAAAATCTACATTCTTCCATCCCCTTGATAGCCAACCATATCTAGTCCAAAATGGCCCAAAACTTGTAAAAATATCATGTAGGCTCCATGATATTCCTTGACCTATGTCAAAGATAAGACAAGAAAAGACATAAGAAGAAAATTATACATATTTCTTCATTTCCACCCCTTTCATTTAGCCTTAGCAGCCAACAACTCTTCCCAAAGCTCCTCCATTAACCTCCATAGCCACCATAACTGAAGAATACAAGAAAGACCAAAGAAAATTGCAAAACCCCGTACAAGTGCACCTAAGTCCTAGTTTTCTGGTTTTCTAGGGTTTTTCCTACCTCCAGTTGCTTTTGGCAATACTCTAGCAACCTTAACCTCTTTCCTAAGCTTGTAAGACACCATTAAAACTAGCAAGACCTACTGAAGAGGCATTGGAAACAGGAAGAGGAAGAAAATCCAAACCAAGTGCAAGGAAGGTTTCCAAGAGTCTTTTTAGCATTTCTTCAGTTTCTACTTAAAGTTAAGGGTTTTCTTTTATGTTTCATTGATTTTTTAATGTTTGATAATGATGATTAAACATCCATGGAACTAATACTATGCTTGGAAAAGCACAAAAAGCTCTATGAACGAAGCATGAGTTAAGAGGATTGTGCATGGCAAGGTTCGGCTTTACTATTTTTTTTCCTTGCAAAAGATGGTAGCTTGTGAAGGGTTTTTAGAGCCTAAGTTAGTATTAAATAACACCTAATACCTCCTAAGACCAAGTGAAGAACTTGACAAGGTCTACCATAGTGTTGCCTTAATGTTTTATCAAATGTTTATGGACTAACCCTAATGTTATATGTACATCGCATTTGCATTTGTTTGCTGTTATGATTGATTTCTGCATTTAGCTACTATATTGTGTATATATGTTGTATTTGTATGTTTTATTGTCTTTGGCTTTTAAGGGACATGCTAGACTTTAAGACTTTGGTGTTAAAGCCTTTACTAAGTTCTTCACAAGAATTTGACCCTTTTCTGTCCACATTTCAGGATATCTTGAAAGGGAGCTTTAAAATACACATATAGCTTGCGTTTTCATGTAAAATTTTTGGTATATAATCTTCAAGATGTCTAGTATTAAAATGGAAGTTTTCATGATTTTTAGAGCATATTTTTTAATTTTAGCACTGGTACTTTCTACCTTACACAACAGTTGCCTTTTGAAGCTTCTAGAGTGTGTTTCTTGTACAAAGACCACCAAGAAGCTATTGTATGTAACCAACTAAACTAGGGCTACTGTACGGTGAATCTATGCATGTGAATGAACTATTAATACTATATGATATTGAATGAAGCAATGAAGATGTTGTTTTGAGGCATGGCATGCAGATTTATCCATTATGATGTTTATGGGCAATTTTGGGGGAACTTGAGTTAAATGATTTTGGAATGGTTCTAAATTTAGAGGAGTGACTTTACCAAGTGTCCAATACATGTTTGGACTTGCCTAGATTGGATTTTCTCTTAAAAGTAAAGCGCATAATTTATTATGAAATTTTATAAGAGCATTTTAAGGTTTTGATGTACACTTATGAGTATCTTGCTGTCTAAGAGCCATAACTTTTTGTACAAGTTGAATTCAGCTATGAAATTTGGATAGCACTTAGAAATATTAAAGAAGAAGAACTTGGTGTTTGAATCACTTACTTTAGAGCCCTATAACTCAAGTTATACTCTTCTAAATTTAGATGTGTTCTGTTCATTTTGTCATTTTAGCTGAATGGTTTGTAAAATCCATAAATGCAATTTTAGATGGATTTAATTCCTCAAACTTTTTTTTCTATGAATTTTTAAGTATTTTAAAGGGTTTGGAACCCTTAGTGCCCAAGGGGACATGGGTAGAATTGAAGATGGACACGGCATGAATGTTTGGACACACACAATGGTGCTAAGTGGAATGTGGATGCAAGTGTTTGTGATTAAGTGCATACTTGGTCAAGAAAATTGTTATGCAACAATCAAGTTATTTTTTACCATTGTCTTCCCTACCAAGCAAACTTAAATGTAATTATGTGTATTATGGTTTGACTACTATACATGTATTTATATAATGACAAGAGGGCCACTTGTTTAAGCTTGCTAGCATTGTTGTGATTATCCTACAGAACATACTATTGACCTGGGACTCGGGCACACCTAGAAGTAGTCAACTATAATGAAAAATTTATGGTGGTACTAGATTAGGAATAGAAGTTAGTATCAAAGCATGGTTTAACAAGATTTATGTGCATATAACATGATGCATATAGTTGCATACATAGAGCTTAGTTGGGTCAGCTGCTAGTATTAAGTACCTAACATATAGTTTATATTGTGCTCTTTTGATTAACATAAGTGGACCATGAACCTCGAGGACCTCCTCATGAGCAAAGACAAGACATAAGAAATGAAGATCAAAGAATGGGCGATTGAGGCTCTTAAGGGTTCAACAAGCAGTGAACCCTTTACCTAAATTGAATATGTCTCAGGTGTGGGTAGAATAGCAAAGGAACCTTTCCCAAATAAATGAAGGCTTCGTAAGACATCTACAAGTGCAACAATAAGGAGTACAAGCAGCAACAATAACGAGTTCAAGCAGCAACATAAAAGGTGAAATAGGAAGCTACAGGAAATGGTCTAAAAGCCAATAATTTAGCTGATGTTCATTCTTATAGGAATGGAAATAAAAATCAAAATGAAAATGAGGAAACGAGACAAGAAGTAGTAGAAGATGAAGAAATAAGACATCCTAGAACTAGGAAGATTAGATCTAAAATTGGCCAAGTATCTAGGGCCAGTTACTCAACTTATGACCATTCTACTAGGAATGAAGCCAAAAGACATAATGAGAGAAGAAGAAAAAGACCTAGAGAGCATTCAGATTATGAGGAATCTCATAAATCCAAAAGGCATAGAGTTGAGGAAATTGAAGGCTCTGATGACATCAGATTGCTAGAGAGGTTTCAAAGCCTAAGAACTCTTCAATTTGATGGTAAAGCTAAACTTGAAAAAGTTGAAAAATGGCTAAGATTCCTTGAAAAGATGTTTGAAAGAATGAACCTGAGCTCTACAAAGAAAGCATCCTTGGCTACTTACAATCCTGCAGGAAGTACAAAAATATGGTAGAGAAGTGTGAAAGATAAATACACTGCTCAGAGAGGAAGAACGGCAAAGCAAGAATTTAAGATGACTTGGCCTGAGCTCACAAGGTTGTTTTAAGATGATTACATCAATGATGTCATCAAAGACCTAAAACAGGCAAAGTTTGATGTATTGAAGCAAGACAACCTTAGTGTTTTGGACTGTGAAAACAAGTTCAACCAACTTGTGAGGTATACACCCCAGTATGACGAGTTAAAAGAACTTAAGGCCAAAAGGTTTGTCAGATGCTTGAGACCAGACATCAAGAAGGCTCTACTTATGAAACAAGAAGAATATGATAGCAGATGGTTCCCTAGTGGACCATGAGAAAGTAGTCAAGCTGTAAGACAGAGGAAACCAATAAAAGAAAAGGACACTACCAAGGTTGCTAAACCTAATGTTGATGCAAGGCCAAAAGTAAGTTTACTGGCGCAAGGTGTACTTGGTGCAAGAAATTTCATGGAAAGAAACGATGTTATTTTGAGACACAGGCATGTGTCAGATGTAGTTCTCAAGATTATTGGATCAAACACTATCCTATGGTCCAAAGAAGAAGAAGAAAAAAAGATCATGGCCAGGATCAACCTACTATACCACTTATCAGAGACAATCCACCAAGAAGACCAAGGCCACAACTACAAAGAGGTGGAAAAGTCTTTCAATTAAACAGTGGAGAGTCATCTCATTAAAGAGCACAAAGAGGTAACATTTATTTGAATGGATTGCCAGTAAATTTGTTGTCTGATATTCGTGCTTCAGTGTCCATTTTTTCTTATTAGTTAATAGAATCCATGAAATTACCTATAGAATGCATGCCTAATATATCATTAGTAAAGACAAAAGCTAGTCAATGTCTTTTCACTAATGAACTAGTTAAGAATTGAGCTAGTAGTTAAAAGGATTAAGATTTTGATTGATTTGCTAGTGTTAAACATTCCAAACTATGATATTGTTTTGGGAATGGATTGGTTGGCAAAATATAGAATTATGATTGATTGTGTAAAAAGAGAAATCACATTACCCAATAATGAAGTGCATGCATCAGTGAATTTTAAGGAATCAGTGCATGAAATGCTTGGCATGGAACTAGAAGTTATCTATGAATTTCCTGTGATTTCTCAAGAAGAATATTATGCATTGAATGGTGTTGAAATTGATGAGGAAGTCAGTAGAATACCTATGGTGAAGGACTTTTCCCAAGTCTTTCCCAAGAAAGATACGTTTTAAAATCAAGCTACAACCTGGTGCAACACCCATATCCATTCCTCCTTATAAAATGCCTATCACAAAGATGAATGAGCTTAAGAAATAACTTGATGAACTTCTTGAAAAAGGGTTCATAAGACTGAGTGTTTCAATGTGGGGAGCTTCAATTCTCTTTGTGAAAAAGAAGGATAGATCAATAAGGTTATGCATTAATTACAAAAAGTTAAATGTTGTCATGGATTGAGGATCTATTTGATCAACTCAAGGGAGCAAAGATTTTCTCTATGATCGATTTGAGATCTAGGTACTTTCAATTGAGGGTTGGTAAGGTGGCCTGCAAGTTAACCTTACTGCCAAATATGTCAAGTGTTCGTAATGTTTTACAAGTAAGTATACTTAAGAAATGTCTACTAGACACAAAGCATGTTATAGTAGTCGGATACATATAGTTAGAACCTAACTTGACATATGAAGAGAAATTTATAGTCATCCTAGCTCAAGACATCAGAAAGCTAAGAAACAAGATCATTCATATGGTCAAAGTTCAATGGTCACACCATTTTGAAAAAGAAGTGACTTGGGAAACTGAAAAATAAATGCAAGAAAGGTATCCAGAAGAGTACCCCAAACTAAAGATAATTTTGGAGGACCAAAATTTTTAGGAGGGGCGAAGAAATGTTGCTACCATCACAAATGGGAAAATTATAGCATAAGGACCTAAAGTTATATGCTTTAATTTTCGCCATAGTGTATGAATTATGAAGTGTAAAGATTTCAATACAAACTCCCTTAAATGGCACACACAATGATAGCTTGTCCTTAAGAAAGCCTTAATGAATTGCTTAATTTGTAAGTAACCTATGGACTAAATTATAAGGTTACAAAGGTTGGGTGCTCAATAGCACAAAATTCAAAAAAAAAAAGATTATAGAGGGACATGGAAGGTAAGGACATGGATGGTATTAAGGATATTGTTAGGGGCCAAAGTGGTTAAAAGGAAAAAGATCATCATTTAAGAGAATGGCCAACTAAGGTACCAAAGTGTCCATACTTTATCTTTAGGTTATAATGATGTTTGACCAAGGTCAATAAGGTCAAAAATCCACATTCTTCCATCTCCTTAATGGCCAACCATATCTAGTCCAAATTGGCCCGAAATTTGTAAAAATATCACGTAAGCTCCATGATAATCCTTGACTGAAGTCAAATATAAGGCAAGAAAAGCTAAAGAAAATCACCAAACCCCATACAAGTGCACCGAAGACCTAGCTTTCAAGTTTTCTAGGGTTTTGCCTACTTCCAGTTGCTTTTGACAATGCTCCAGCAACCTTAACGTCTTCCCTAAGCTTCTAAGACACCATTAAGACAAGCAAGAGTTGCTGAAGAGGCATTAGAAACAATAAGAGGAAAAAAACCTAACCCGAGTGCAATTAAGGTTTCCTAGAGTCTTCCTAGGGTTTTTTTGGTTTTATCTTAAAGGTAATAGTTTTCTTTGTGTTTCATGGATTGTTTACTGTTTCATAATAATGACCCAAGATCCATGGAACCAATACTATGCTTGGCAGAGAGCAAAAAGCACTATGAATCAAGCATGGGTTAAGGGGATTATGCATGTCAAGGTTCGGCCTTACTGTTTTTTTTTTTCATGCAGAAGATGGCAGTTTGTGAAGGGTTTCAAGAGCCCAAGTTAGTACTAACAAAGATCTGAGACCTCCTAAGACCAAGTTAGGAGCTTGAGGAGGGCTGCCATAGCGTTGCCTTAATATTTTATCATGTTTATGGACTAACCCTATTGTTAAATGTATGCTGCATTTGCATTTGTTTGCTGCTATGATTAATTTGTGCATTTGGTTGCCATATTGTGTCTATGTATTGTATTTTTTTGTTTTAATGTCTTTCATTTTCATGGGACATGCTGGAATTCAAGACTTTGGTGTAAAATCCCTTACTAAGTTCTTCACACGAACTTACCTCCTTTCTGTCGACATTTCAGGAGATCTTGAAAGGGAGCTTTCAAAATAAGAATTTTATTTTGATTTTTCCTGTGTAATTTCATTTATATGAACTTCAATATGTCTAGTATTAAACTAAAAATTTTCATGAATTTTAGAGCACACTTGCTAATTTTAGTGTTGGTATTTTCTGCCTTATGCAATAACTACCTTTTGAAGCTTTTGGAGTGTGTTTCTTATACAAAGACCTCCTAGAATCTACTGTATGTACCCAACTAAGTTAGGGCTACTGTATGATTCATTAATGCATGTAAATGAACTATGAATACTATATGATATTGAATAAAGCAATGAAGATGTTGTTTTGAGGCATGGTATTCAAATCTATCTATTGTGATGTTTATGGGCTCTTTTGGGGAAACTTGAGTTAAATTTTGAACAGACCTAAATTTAGTGAAGTGACTTTCCCAAGTATCCAATAGATGTTTAAACCTACCCAAATTGGATTGCTCATAGAAGTGAAGTGTGTAATTTATTATGAAATTTTGTAAAGGCATTTTAAGGTTTTGATGCACACTTATGAGTACCCTATGGTCTAAGAGCCATAACTTTCTGTATAAGCTGAATTTAGCTATGAAATCTGGACAACACTTAGAACTATTAAAGCGGAAGAATTTGGCTTTTAAATCACTTTATTTGGATCCTTATAACTCAAGTGATGCTCTTCCAAACTTAACTGTGTATTGTTCATTTGGTCATTTTACCCGGATGGTTTGTCAAATCCATAAATGCAATTCTAGAAGGATTTAATGCCTTAAACATGTTTCTGTATGAATGTTTAAGTTTTTTAAAGGCTTTGGAGCCTTTAGGGGACTAGGAGCCATGTGTAAAATTTGAGATGAACACGGCATGCATGTATGGACACATACAATGGTGCTAATTGCAATATGGGCGCAAGTGTTTGTGAATAGGTGCATATTTAGTCAAGAAAATTGTTATGCAACATTCAAGTTATTTTTTACCATTGTCTTCCTTGCCAAGCAAGCTTAAATGTAAATATGTGTATTATGGTTGGACCTCTATACATATATTTATGTAATGACAAGAAGGCCATTTGGTTAAGCGTACTAGCGTTGTTCTGATTGGCCGATAGAACATGCTATTGACCTGGGACTCAGGAACACCTAAAAGTGGTCAACTGTAATGAAAAATCTATTGTGGCATCAAAGTGGTAACATATAATACCTTGTAACAGGGTCCATGAACTACACTTTCATAGTAGTCGGGCATAGAACCAACACCCACTAAAATAGAGTAAAAATATAATATTCGCTTTCATGAGCTTTCAAATTTCAAAGGTCAATAAAAATAAAAAAAAATCATACTGCATAATAACAAAAGAAAAACATGTTTGATCCCATAAATCAACGAAAAAACAACTTACGTACTTAGAAACATAGAGTATATGTAATTGTTTCCAATACATTTAAATAACAAAACTTTAGAATAAACTTTCAAATAATAAAGGTGAAATCAAATAAGAAGTCTGAAGATCAAATTATTCATACTTTAAAAACAAAGCTTCATAGAACTAGAATTCAATGTAATTCAATACTTTAAAATCAATAAAGTAAATAGCACAACAATACTTTAAGTTTAGAATGGTGGATGACCAAATTACCACAAAGTGCAACTTTCCAACTCCTAAAACAATGGTTTGGTCACCTAAAATAATTATGCAAAAGTTTATGTCAAAATACAATCAATTTTTTATAACACCCAAAGGCCCTTGCTGACATTGACCCAAATGTACACTTCTAGAACATAAGGATTGGTTGAACTTGTGTTAAAAACCCCAAAGATTGACATTTTCATTAAGCCAATTAATCTCTTTAAGCCTCACAGTTATAGGGACCAAATTATAACATTCTAAATCCAAGGATGCCAAATGAACCCATCTCTCAATATTAAGGACTCATTTTATAATTCACCCAATTTTGTTCAAAAGCAATAAATCTTCGTCATCTTCTTCATAAAGCTCCTGTAACATGTGATTTCCATGGAAAATTCTACAATGCCCTCCAAGAAAAAGGGGGCACCAATCCTCCATCAATCATGGCCATTGGGTGGCTACTGACATCAGTAGATCAAACTAGCAAGACAGGGGAACCGGTGGAAAGGAGAGAAGAAAAACATAGGGATGCATGTGAGAGGAAAGAGTATGAAATGAAAAAAAAGAAACGGTAAAAGAAAGAGGAAAAATAGAACACAAGAAAAGTAAAAGGTATGTGGGAAATAGAGATAGAATAAAATAATAAACTTAAAATCAACCTATTTTATCGGATAAAGATTGCAAAGATTTATTGGGAAAATATTATTAAAAATAGAGAAGTACACAAATAAAAATTATTATCAATCAATTTATTTCTCTATGAGTGGTGCAAAAATATATGCATATTTCAAAAATATAAAATTTTTGTCTACTAAACTTGTAAATCTAATTTACACATTTATGGTAACATAAACGATAAAGGCATGTTAAAAAAGAAAGAAAGAAATCATACTATAGATATAACACAACAAGAAAAATGCAAAATTACAACTGAAACTTAGTCACTGGTCACTGCAGTCACTACTCAGTTGGCTCAAAAAGGTGTTCTTTATATGGGAGATTGAAAATGTCAATGCCCCACACTGCAATCCCCCTTCAGTTAGTAGGTCTGGTGCCCAAATTTACTAAAGTTGCCCTTCAGTTACAATGTTAAGTGCCTAGTTTGACTACAGCGACCCTTCAGTGGGTAGGTTAATTTAGGGTCTGGCAACTTTTAGGGTTTAGGGTTTTTTAAGGTTTTGAGTTTTTTTTTTTTAAGGATTTGGGTTTTGGGTTTTTTTTAGGTTTAAGGTTTGGGATTTTTTTTGGGTTTAAGGATATAGAATTAGGATTTATGGGTTTTTAGGGTTTAAGGGTGTTGAATTAGGGATTAGGGTATTGGATATAGATTTAGGGTTTGAAATTTGTATTTAGGGTTTAGGGTTTGAAATTAATGTTTAGGGATATGAAATTAGCTAGCTAGGTTTAGGGTATTAAATTAGGTTTTAGGGTTTTGAGATTGTTTCAGGGTTTATGGTTTTTTTAGGGTTTGGAGTTTTTTAAGAGTTTAGGGTTTAGGAATTTTTAAGGGTTTAGGGAAATAGAATTAGGATTTAGGTTTTTTAGGCTTTAAGGTTATTAAATTAAGGTTTAGGGTATTGGATATAAGTTTAGGGTTCTGGATTTTATTTACTATTTGAGGATTGTAATTAGTGTTTAGGGATATGGAATTTGCTAGCTAGGGTTAGGGTATTGAATTAGGATTTAGGGTTTATGGTTTCTAAGGGTTTGGAGTTTTTTTAGGGTTTAAGGTTTGTGATTTTTTTTTTCAGGTTTAGAGATATGGAATTGTCTAGCTAGGGTTTAGGCTTTAAGGTAACTCTTAATGCCTAACCTCAACCGAATACCTTAACCCTATAACCCTAATATACTCCAAACTCTAACACTATCATTGACCCTAATTAACCTTTATAAACTCTAAGCCCTACATATAAACCTAAACTCTAATTAATTACCTTATCCTTAACCCTAACCCTCATCAACCTTAATTTCCATAAACTGTAACCTTCAATTTACATAACCCGGGATTATAACCCTTACCCTATAAAATAGTAGATCATGAAATGGAAATCTTGATTGTTTATAGTAAATTTTTATTGCGTATTTAGTATCTTAGTGATGATTCTGAGGATTAAGCTTCCATTTTTAATATCTTCCATATTCAGTAAGTCTCATATTTGACATCTATATATAGGAATTTTCCTATTTAGTAAGTTTAATGATTTGGCAGATAAATGTCAAAATTACAACATTGTGAAATAAGGTACCTATATATTCAATGAAATTAGAAAATCATTTAATTTTTGCTGTGAAAAACAAGTTTTTTTAATTATTTTTTATTTTTTATCTAGCTAGGTGTGCAAAAAAAATCATGACCTTATGTGTGTGTGTGTGTGTAGCCATATGTGAATTAAAATAAAACATTTATATTTAAATATGTGTGTGTGTAAACAAATCAAAATCATTTATACTTTTAAAAAATTCTAGGCATTTGACTGACTAGCAACTACATTTGACTCCATATCGACTACATTTAAAGTAAAAGCCACTTGACTGACTGGCAACTGAACTAGTCAGTCACTTTTCAGTGGCTCGTTTCCCAGCTTACTTTAAAACTTGAGCAAGAATTCTTCTTCTTGTTACTTATTTTCCCATCCCCTTCTAAAATTTTTCCATCCCTAAGTTATCTTACTTTGCGTGCTGCCTTTTTGTCATAATTCTTCTAGTTTTTCTAGTAATCTTGTATAAGATAAGAATTTTGGATAGTAGGGAAAAGAAGAATATGTAGCAACAACCACAGTGAAGAAGAAAGAAATTTGAGAAAATAAAAAGCAAAAAAAACAATTATGTTTGATAGAGCAAAGAAATTTGAGAGTAGAAAGAAAAGAAATGATGTTTTGTGTTAAAAAAAATTGTATTTTGTTGACTTTTATATTTTGGTATTTAAGTTGGCTTTTTATATTAATCTAAATGGATTTTACCTAAATTTTAATTTCATTATTTGATTATTTTATTACTAATAATTAAAATAAGTTAATATTCATACCAATTTATTATAGATATCAATTAAATAACAAATGAAATAAATAAAAATTTGAAATATTCATAACTGTAATTAAATAAAACTATATTAAATAACAATTAAATTTTCAAAAAAAACTATGACCCTGAACCCCAGACCAAAACCTAAAAAGATGACAAGGTCACCTTTAAGCTTGAAACTGCCTAAAATATGACTAGGTCACCTTGAAAGTAACCTAAAAAAGGTGATTAGTTCACCTTGAAGGTACCTAAAAGGTGGCTGGGTCACCCTTTCGATAACTTATAAAAGTGACTGAGTCACTTTCAAGGTACTTAAAATGTAATCGGATCACCTCGAATGTAACATTAGAAGGTGGCCGTGTCACCTTGAAGATACTTAGAGTGTTAGCAGGTTATCCAATAGATAACCCTAAAGGTGACTGGATCACCTTGTTAGGTTACTTTCAAGGTGACCCGGTTACCTTTTAGATTTCTTCAAAGTGACTTGATTACCTTTCTAGCTTACCTTTAGGGTAACCCTGTCACCTTTTATGTACCTTCAAAGTGACTCAATCACCTTTATAGATTACCTAGATGGTGGCCCGGCCACCTTTATAAATTACTTAAAAGATGATCCGGTCACACTTAGGTACCTTCAAGATGACCTAGCCATCTTTTTAGGTTACCTTCAAAGTGACCTGATCACCTTTTAGGTACCAACATGGTGACTTGGTCACCTTTTTAGAATACCTAAAGGGTGATCTAGTCACACTTTAGGTATCTTTAAGGTGACCCGATCACATTTTTAAGTTACCTTCAAGGTGATCCAGTCACCTATTAAGTACCTTTAAGATGGCCTAGTCACCTTTTTAAATTACGTAAAAGGTGATCCTGTCACACTTTGGGTGCCTTCAAGGTGACCTAGCCACCTTTTTAGGTTATCTTCAAGGTGACCTAGTTGCCTTTTAGGTACCTTAACTGTGACCTGGTCATCTTTTTAGGTTACCTAAAGGATGATCCGATCACTTTTAAGGTAAGTTCAACATAACCCAGCTACGTTTTAGATTACCGAAATGGTGACCCGGTCATGCTTTAGGTACCTTCAAAGTAACTCGATCACCTTTTTGGGTTACCCTTAAGGTAGCCTAATCACCTTTTAGGTACCTTTAATATGACCCAGTTATCATTTTATGTTACTTTCAAGGTGCCTCGGTCACTTTTTAGGTACCTTGATAGTGAACTGGTCACCTTTTTAGGTTGCCTAAAGGGTGACCCAATTACCTTTTAGATACCTTCAAGGTAACTTGGTCACCTTTTAGATACCTTGAAAATGACCTAGTCACCTTTTTAGGTTATCTAAGGGGTGACCCAGTCACCTTTTAGGTACTTTCAAGGTGACTGGTCACCTTTTCAGATTACCTAAAGGGTATTCCAGTCACATTGTTTGTACCTTTAAGGTGATCTAATCACCTTTTTTGGTTCATTTCAAAGTGACGCGGTCACCTTTTAGGTACCATCAAAGTGACTTGGTCACCTTTCTAGATTACCTAAAGGGTGAATTGGTCACACTTTTGGTACTTTCAGGGTGGCCTAGTCACCTTTTAAGGTTATCTTCAAGATGACCCGGCTACCTTTTAAATATCTTTAAGGTGACCCAATCACCTTTTTAGATTATCTTTAAGGTGACCCTATTACCTTTTAGGTATCTTCAAGGTAAGTTGTTCATCTTTTTATGTTGTCTAGAAGGTGACTTGTTCACCTTTTTATGTTACTTCAAAAGTGACACGATGTGACTGATTATGGTTTTATGTATCCGGTTTTATGAAATCTTTTCCTTATCCAACTTAAAAAAGGAACAAAATCAATAAATTGAACTTACTTTTGTGGAAAATTTTATTTTTTATGTTCTTTTCAAGTTAAGTAGACAGGAATTTTTTATTTGTATAACATTCATTTATTTTTTTGGCGCTCCTTTTAAAAACCATTCTTAAGGATCAATTTAAAAAATTTTATTTTTAAACTACCAATAAAAATTTAATAACATTAAAATCTTTTTCATTCAATTGGTTATTACACTTATATACTATTGGGTTTCAAATAACATCAGTTATGGAAAAAAAAAAGTAAGAATAACAATAATCCATTATGAATTAATGTAATTTTCCTAAATTCAGTTGACAAGAAGATTTTATGTTTATGGAACATTCATAAATTTTTGTACCACTCATTTTTAAAAATATTTTATTAAGATGTAGGTTAAATAAATTTATGAACCACTCATTTGTTAAAACTATCTTTCCAATATTTTTTATCCAATAAAGTAGATTTCTTTTTTTCCTTTTTCTCATTTTTCTTCTCCCCTTTCAGTGATTCCATGCTTTTTTTTGCTTCTCTTTTTTCCTCTTGTTTTCTACTCCCTCCATCCCACTTTCTTTACACTATTTGACTTTTGGACTAGTTCAACTTGAATTTATTCATATTTTTTTTGTTAGAAAAAAATTAAAAAATATATATATTTAGAAACTCTAGGTGTTGATTTATCATTCATATATAAAGGTATTTCATTTATATACTAAAATGTTGAAAATAAAAAATTATAAACTAATTGAGAAAAAATGAATTGTGCAAAGAATTTAGGACACAGAGAGTATCTATTTCTTCTCTCCCCTCTTACGAGTTGCCCCATTTTTTTACTCTTTCCCTTCTCTCTCTTCTCCACCCGTTAAGCTGGTCTCCCATTTTGATTCGTAGCCTTCAACGGCTGTGATTGAGGGGGGACTGGTGCCCACTTTTGCAAGGGTATTGTAGAAAGCTCCTAATTTCTACCATCACCTAGCCAAAACCGCACTAGACATGTCTATGATTCATTCTAAACAATCTCAATCATCAGTTATTTCTTCCAATTTCTACAAACTATCAAATTCCTATCAAAATAATTTTGTTTCTTGTTGAATCACATGACCATTTTTTACATAAATATACTACAAAATTCTAAATAGAACTTACCAAAGTTACTTCTTTTAAAGAAGAAACTCCGAAGCTTGGTCTTAATCTTTAATCCTTGCTTCTTTTCTTTCTTCAAACGAACCACAACAACATAAGAGTAGAAAACTAATGTTACCACCTCATAAAATGGGAGAATTACAAGTGTGTCATAATGGCTAAAAACTATTATATTGTGTAATTCTCACTATAGTGTTTAAAGTGTGGGGGTAAAAGGCATGATCAACACCTCCTTAAAAGTGTTCCAAGTTGGTAACTTGGCCCCCAAGAAAAGCCTTAAGGATTGCTTGTTTGTCAAGCAACCTATGGACTTTTTTGTAAGGTTTTGGAAATTTGGGTACTCAATTGCAAAACTCTCAAGAAAGAGACTTGGAGAGTTATGAGAAGGATATAAATGGTATGAAAGTGCTATTAGAGGACCAAATTACTCATGGAAGACAAGTTTGAACAAAGGAAACACTAAAGGCAATAAGGACCTAAATGTCCTAGTGTAAACCTTAAGGTGTTCAAGCTTTTGACTTAAGTCTAAGGGTGGAATTTTGGGGTTATCCCACCATGGGGGAGGCAGCCATGACTTGATAATTAGTCAAAAATGTTGGGCACATGTGTACCAATGAGTTTAAGACAAAGAAACCATAATTAGTGAGAAGGAAAATGACATAAAGCAAGGTTAAGCTTGTTAAGTGTGTTTTGGTGCCCTTAAGCTCATTTAAGGCCATTTAAGTGGCCAAATCACTTATCCCTCTCTCATTTTCGTCCTCCCCCAGCCCAAGAACACAGCCATACTTCCTCCATAGCCACCACACCTTCAAACTTGCAATTGATTGAAATTGAAGGCAAAAGGAAGCAATTGGAAGCAAACTAGAGCTATTTCTTGCATACTTCAAGGATTAAGCTTCAAATTCGGCCTACTCACTTTGGTAAGGGTTATCTTGCTCTCATGGGTTGTTTTCTGTATTTTCAAACATCCATGGAGCTATGGCTAAGCTTGGAAGAGAGCCATGAGCTTGATGAACCAAGCTTATTGAGGGGAGTGCACTTATTGAAGGTTTTGTGACCTATTGTCAAGTGCACAAAGATGGCAGTAAAATGAGGGTTTCTAGAGCCCAAAGTTAGTACTAACTACTGTTAAAATCCTCCTAAGACCAAGCATTAGCTTGAGGAGGGCTGCCATAGTGATTTGGTTATGTTTATTATGTGTTTTATGGACTAACCTATGGTATATGTTGCTGCCACATTTCATGTGTTTGTTGTTTGTGTTTGGCTGCTGCATTTGGTTGCTATATCTTGTATATATGCATTGTGGTTTTTGTGTTTTAGTGTCTTTGGATGCAGGTTTTAATGAGGATCACATTACCTTAAGAAACCAAGTGTTACCCTTACTAAGTTTCTCAATGAAACTTACTCCCCTCAATTCTGTCATTTCAGGTCCAGCTGAAAGATCACCTTCAAACTAACCTTTTTGGTTTGAGTTTTGATCTGAAATTTCAGGTACATGAACTTCCATATGTCTAGTTGTGATCTGGAAAGTTTGGTGATTTTAGGAGCACATTTGGTATTTTTAATGGTGGTACTTACTGTGTTGTGCAGCAGCTGTCCAGCATCCTGTTTTTGGAGTCCATTGTGTCTCAGGACCTCCTGTGACCTAGGTTGCGTATTTGGCTGAGTTAAGACCATATTGTAGTTCATGTATGCATGTACATGTAGTGTATGTAAGATAAGACAAGTATGTGAACATTTGAGTAATGTTTTGGCTATGTAAGTGATGTGGTGCAAAGCTGCCTAAGTGTGAATGATAGGCTGCTTACTTGTAAATTCTGTTTTGGCCACATAAAGTTGCTAGATTCAAGAGAATGTAATTAATATGTGTATTGGACATGTATGGGATAGCCTTGGGGGGCATTCCCCTTGTGAATGAACTGTTTGCATGGTTTGGAAAAATTGTATGGGCAAAATGGTCCAAAAGTTGCCAGAATTTCGACCATGTACCTAAAGTTTAATATCTCCCTGTGTAGAATGAATATTGGTATGACATTTTTACCACACCTAGAGAACATCTAGAGGTTGAACTGGAATTTGGAATTTCTGGATTTGGATCCTTTCAGCCAAAGATATGATGTTACAAAATTGGCTGATTTACTGTTCATATGGTCAGAATTTTGTAACCAACTTAAAAAATCCATAACTTGGTCCATAGGTGGGCTATTGATGTAAAAAAAAATTCCTTGGTTTGCTCTAAGTCTCTAATTCATAATGGAGCAAATAAAACAGGGGGGTATGAGGCTAGAGTGATACAGTTTATTAGTGGAAGTTACAGGTGCAGTAGCTGGCCACTAGAACTTAACAAGATTGCCTAATGTGTGGAAGCCAAAACTAAGACTTGTGCTAGTGTTTTCCTTCTTTGCTGCTATGGTGTGCATGAAATGTGAATATGTGTGTGATGGTTGGACCAATGTGCATGTATTTACAGAGTGCCCAAGAGCGCTACTTGGATATGCACACTAAGGGTAGTGTTCTGATGACCTACAGAACATTACCAATCCTGGGAGTCTAAATGCACAGTTTTGGCACCATAACTGGACTACCCCGGAATGGGTAACAACTAAACTTATTTTTTTTCCACAATTGTATATATATAGCTTAACTCTCTTCTATTGTGTTTCTAACTCTCTCTTTCCTTTTTTTATTTCTCTTTCTTTTCTTTTTCTTTGCATTTACTCTCCCTTTTTATCTCTTCTAGTTATAAATAAATTTTTTATTTCTTTTTTCCTTCTGCTCTTAAGGCCTTCCTTGCTTTAGGCTTTTTTTCCTTTCGCTTTTATTCTTGTTACTTCTTCCTACCCATTAATAACTAACTAAGCCTTTAGTGGTTATTATTATTGTTTTAACCTAGGTTTTCTACCATTAACCTAAACAAACTAAACTTAGTAAAATTTCAGGTTGTTACATCCTCCCCTCGTCAAATAAGTTTTTTCCTCCAAACTTACCATCAATACTTTAAACAAGTCACTTACTTGAGTTTATACACTAAATTAAAATTTAGGGTCATTACATTCTCCCTCCCTTAAAATAAGTTTTGTCCTTGAGACTTACATCATGAACTATAACTATGAGGTGCTTTTCATGTATCTCTTACTCATGTTCCCATATCCAATCAGCCTTTTCCTTACAAACACTTTCATGCACATTAGGTCCATATTCTAACCCTAGAAATCACCTTATCTTATCACTGCAACATGTAGGCTTCAATAATCACTTAGTCCTCCACCAAGCTTTTATTACGTTACTCTAATATTTAGACTAGAGATGTCATTAACAAGCCTTCTTGAAGACCTTAGTGTCTATAATTCCATTTCTATGCTCTAATAAATTCTGTCATGTATAATCATTAAAAGATCTTCACCTTAAACCTCTATTTCTAGCCTTTTAAATTGCTACAAAAACCTACAATTTGAATAGTCCTTTTAACTGATCATAAGATGATATCCTACGTATATGATCCCTTATTGGTCGGTCTTGTAGAGGAACTCAATCCTATCAGTAGGAATCTTGCCTTCTACTTTATGGTAAGGAATAACTATGGTCATGCCAAACAATTATTCTATGTATAGCAAAAGCCTAGACCTACAGCCAAACCCAAGGCCTTAGGACACATCAAACCTATTGCTCTAATACCAATTTTGTCACACCTTAAAACTCACCCTAGGAGTTTCCGGATGATGACACACTGCACATTTGAAGAAATAAAATTCCCTTGAACATGCAAGGCTACAAATATTCCAAATAAACCCAAATAAACCCAAATAACCATCACTTATAATCCAAACTTATTACTTGACATTTCGTATCGAGTGATAGTGCAACTACAACTTAAAATATCGTACAAAATATCTCTAACCTAAGAGTGTATATTAAATCTCATTTTAATGTTATCTCAAAACTTAAGCTCTTATAGTCACTCCCCAACTAGCTAACTTTTTGTTTCTTGCTATCTGCATGACTGGGAAAATAGGGGTAAGCATAAATGCCTAGTAAGTGGCGGGTTGTCCAGCATTCCATAAAATATAAAAACAGTTCATACAATATATATAATATAGAAATCAAGCAGAAAAAAATCTTATTTGAAATATCATAAATCCAATATTAGTCAGAAAATATAATAAACATATAAGTAAGTTAGAATATTCATTGGTAGGAAAAGTGATACTTTTAAAAATCAAAATGTCATTTAAGCATCAATAATAAATACAATTAACTTTATTATAAACATGACAAAACAAAGGTGGAATTTATACTTGAAATCATTATTTCAAAACTCAGCTATTCAAAACAAACAACGAAACATAATATTTTGTAATATAAGGAGTGGGACAATTACTATGACTACAGTTTAACTATAATAATACGTCATGTCAAAATAATTACACATAACCGTTATAGTACATCATGTCATAATAACTACGCTTAACCGTTGTAGTACATCATAGACAGACTAAGAATCACTGTCAGTAGGGCACCAAAAAGGACTAGTCTTGAACAATGCGCTACTAGTCATACTTACATAAAACCCTGTAAGAAAGGCCATGAACTATAATTTCCTTCTAGTCGGGTATAGAACCAGCACCCACTAAAACAGAGTAAAAATATACATATCCATATCATGAACTTTGAGAATTCAAAGGCCCATAAAAATTAGAAAATCATATCACTGTAATAGTGTAAGAAAAACATCCTTGATCCCATAAATCAATGAAAACACAGCTTACATACTTTGAAACATAAGTAATGCATAGGGGTGATTATTCGGTTTGTTCGGTTCAAACCGAACCGATTTTTTTGGTTTATTTGGTTTTCGGTTTTGGATACTAAGAAACCGAAATAACCGAATTAGTCCATAAAACTGAATTCAAACCGAACCGAAATATTTCGGTTCGGTTCGGTTTAAACCGAATTAACCGAAAAAATGGTAATTAAATTCTATAAGAGATGAAATGAAATAAAGATATTGTTTTTCTTTTCAAATTCCATTCAATATAGAAGATTCATTGTCCATGGAAAGAAAGAAAATAAGAATTCAAGCTAATTTGGGTTACTTGGTAGCGTTATTGTTCATGAAACAAATAAAAAAAATTTTGGTATAAAAAATGTCAGTTACCGAATTAACCGAACTCTAAAACCGAAACCGAACCGAATTACCGAATTAACCGAGCCGAATTTTAAAATTTTTTTGGTTTTTCGATTTTTTCGGTTTCAACAGAATACTGATCACCCCTAGTAATGCATATGTAATTGTTTCCAATACATTTAAATAAAAAATATTTAGAATAAAGTTTCAAACAATAAAGGTCAAATCAAGTAAGAAGTCTAAAGATCAAACTATTCATTCTTTAAAACCAAGCTTCATAGAACTAGAATTTAGTGTAATTTAATACTTTAAAATCAGTAAAGTAAATAGAAAAATAATAAATTAAGTTTAAAATGGAAAATGGCCACTTACCTCATAGCGCAACTTTCCAACTCCTAAAATAATAGTTTAGTCACCTAAACTAATTATACAAATGTTTATGTCAACATACAACCACTTTTAGAAAACACCCAAAACCACTTGCTGACAGTGGCCCAAATGTACACTTCTGGAATATAAGGATTGACTAAACTAGTGTTAAAATCCCCAGGGACTGACATTGACATTAACCCGATTAATCTCTTTAAGCCACACAGTTGTAGCGACGAAATCGTGACATACTAAATGCTAGGATGTCGATGAACCTACCTCTAAACAGTAAGAACCATTATGTAATTAACTCAATTTTATTCAAAAACAAGAAATCTTCACATTACCCGGCCCAAACCTCACTAAACTTTTTTGTAATTCATTCTAAACAATCTCAATCATCAATTATTTCTTCAAATATCTAAAAACTATTAAAATTCTATCTAAATAATTTTATTTTTTCTTGAATTACGTAAACATTTTTTACGCAAATATACCATAAATTTCTAAATAAAACTCACAAAAATTACTATTTTAAAAAAGAAACTCCTAAACTCAGTGTTGATATTCAATCTTCGCTTCTTTTCCTTCTCGAAGAGAACCACAACGGTATAAAAGTAGAAAACTAAACTCTATTTATTTTTCATAATTACAAATATATACGTTAACCCTCTACTATTGTGTTTCTAACTATTTTTCTCTCCTTTTTTTTTTCTCTTTTTTTTTCTTTGCGCGTACTCGCCCTTTTTTCGCTGTTCCGGTTTTAAGTCATTTTTTTATTTCATTTTTTCTTCCGGTCTTAAGGGCTTCCTTCCTTCCTTTTTTTTTTTTTTTCTTTTGCTTTTATTTTTGCTACTTCTTCCTCCCATTCATAACTAACTTTTAATGGTTATTATTATTATTATTTTAACCTAACTTTTCTCCCATTAACTTAAACAAATTAAAGTTAGTAACATTTCGAGTTGTAACATCTTTATTCCACTCAAACTTGTGTAATTTATCTAAATGAATTAGATTAAATATAAATCCAAATAATGATATGTATTATTATAATGATATACATTATTATAAGGATATAGATACTTCTACAAACATTTCTTTTTGCACCATATACTATAACAATATAGATTACTACGATGTAATAAAAAACCACTGCATAGTGCGGGCTCTTTCACTAGTTACTTCTTATTATAGCTGTAAAATAGAGTTATTATCAATGATTTTCAAATAACAACGGATAAAGTTATCATGATTCATAAAATTTCCGTACTAACAACTAATATATTTTCATTGTTGGATAGCTATAACTTTAGCATAATTATTTACCTAGAAATATGTTAACGTCTTCATTCCACTCAAACTTGTGAAATCTATATAAATGAATTACGTTAAATATAAATCCGAATAATGATATCTATTACTTTAATGATATACATTATTAGAATGATATAGATACTTCTACAAGCATTTCTTTTTGCACCATCTACTATAACAATATAGATTACTATAATGTAATCAAAACCCACCGCATAATGCGAGCTTCTTAAATAGTTACTTCTTATTATAGGTGAAAAGTAAAGTTATTATCAAAGATTTTCAATTAACAACAAATAAAGTTATCATGATTCATAAAAATATTTTCAATGTTGGATGAATATAACTTTAGTGTAATTTACGTAGAAATATGCTAATGTCTTCATTCCACTCAAACTTTTGTAATCTATAGAAATAAATTAGATTAAATATGTCGGCAACACTGTAGCTTAGTGGTTGTAAGTTCGGACACCCCCATCCATGATCGGGCTTCGACTCTCCATAGGCTCATTGTGTACCTCTATGTTAAATTGCGGCTTCACGCCCTCTAAATTTTAAGAATCAAGCAGATTCCCCCCAATCTCTCCTTAATATCTATTTAATACCTGTATCTTGTATATGTTTATGTATATAAAAAAAGGAATTAGATTAAATATAAATCCAAATAAGTCACATAAAGTAAATGGAAAGAAAACAAAAACTTGGACATGTCCCTTAAGTTTAGATGCATCCAAACCCCGACAATCATCATGGAGGTTATGATTGTCTCTAGATAATCACAAATTTAGGTCATTCACAATTTTTCATTTATATGCTAGAAAATAATTAAAAACCCAAAAAATTTGGAAAGAAAAAATAACTCTTTCAATTGCACATACAATGATTATGGAAGTTAGCCTAACAAGGGAAAAAAACATGAAACGCAGGCTCATTAGAAGTTAAAAAAAAGAACTGAAAAGTAGGCAAAAACTCTTTAATTTGAACATGTCCATTCCAAATGCATCCAAACCCTTACAATCGTTATGGAGAGTATTCTAAGACAAAAAAAACAACTAATTTAGCTTATTCACTTTTTTTTTTAATTTTTTGGCCTTAAAAATTAAAAACAAAACCCAAATAGTATGGGGAGAAAAACACATCAATGCATCCAAACCGTACATTAATTATCAAGATTATGGCAGTAGCTAAAACAAAGAGAAGTCTAAACTCATTCCATAAATTTTTTTAGTGCTTGCGGAAAAAAAAAATGAAAAATAAGCAGGAAAATGAAAAACTAACCTCAATGATACTGCCCAAGGTTTTCAATCTCCTCAAACACATACCAAATCTTCAAAACATAAGAAAATAAGCTCATTTGAGCTTAAAATTCAAAAAAGGGTAAAAATAAATTGTAAAACCAAATTTTTTGATGCAAAAATGGAGAAATGGACAAATCTACCTTGCCAATGGCGGATCTATGCCATATATTCATTAGAAAGATGTAATTTGAAGGCCTGTGGAGCTTGGACTGGCCAGAAAGAGAATTTGGAGAATGAGTTGGGTTTAGGTTTTTCTGAGTAGGGCAGGCTTCTATTTCTCGAGTCTAGGAAAAGAGAATGAGGAAGGTTGCTTTAAAATAGCATTGTGACGGTTTGGCCATCACAGCTCACACCATCACTAAGCTAGTGTCTGCCAGCTATTGCTAACTTAATGGTGGTGTAAGTCGAGATTGTTTAACATTAATTTTAATGTATTACTCCCTCCGTCCCATGTTTTCTGCTCCATTTGTATTTGACGCGGAGTTTAAGAAATTATGATAATGTATGGTTTTTTCCAATTATACCCCTATTCTACCCTTTCCCTTCCCACATTGTCGTCTGCCTCATAACCTTAACCACCTCCTGCAGCCACCACCGGAGGTCCGCCGTCTCACGCCATCCCCGGTCTCATGCGGTCATGCCGATGTCACACAGCCCCTAATTGCCAGACTTACATCATCCCCAATCTGTTGTCTTGCCTTCGTTAGCTCCGTCAACCGATCTCGCCTCCGTTACCTCCGTCAACCGATCCCACGCCTCACCTTGCCTCTGTTACCATTGTAGCGCCGATCGCACGCCTCCCCAGGATCTATTGCCACCAAGTTCGGATCCAAACGAAAGTCGTTTCAGCATCTCTCTTTTATTCCACCACCGATCGCTTCATCTTCATCGCCACGTTGCGTCGATTCTGATCTCATCCCCTTGCTCTGTCGCTTCCTCGCCTACCTCGCCGCCGTCGTTGCTCGTCCACCCATGATATCCAGCACTGGTACTTGATCTTCAACACCATCACCTCCGTAGTCTTCTGGGTCAGGTGAGTCGCTCATCCATGAAACAAACGACGATGCTTCTTGACGCAAGGGGCAGCCACCTTGCCCGGACGACCCGTCATCCCACCAATCAAGCAAGTACAAATGCCTACACACTCCTTGAATCGCTAAATCCGAAACCCAAGATCTCCCCTGCCCTCTGATTCCCCTTTCCTCTACTCATTTGCTCGCCTCCGGTTCCCTTGCCTCCGATTCCCCCTCCTCTCTACTCACCTCCATCTGATTTTTGCAATGAAGAGAATGAAAAGCCTAATCAGATCATCAGATGCGAGAGAGAGAGAGCCTGATGAGAGAGAGACACTCGATTTTACATTTTCTCAAGATGGTTAAAAGAAGGGTATTATGGTATTTTAGATGTAAAAAGTTTACTAAAAAGGGAAATGGTGCAGAGAACTTGGGACGGCCCAAAATAGAAAATGGTGCAGAGAACTTGGGACAGAGGGAGTATTATATATTATTTTTATATAAAGAGATTATTTCACTAATAAAAAATGAGCATTTTTCAACTGCCGACTTTTCAATGCGATTAGCCGTTGGAAAAATGGAGGATAAAGCTATTGAAAATTTTGAAAACAGTATTTTTCAATGTGTTTAACTACTGGAAATATGGCCGTTGGAAATTTTAAAATTTCAATTTCCAATTCGAAGGCTATTTGAAATTTCTAACGTGAAGTTGTTGGAAATTCTGACGTTGGAAATTTTCAACACGAGGCCGTTGAAAATTCTCGCACTGTAAAAGGTTGATATTGAACCAAGGGTTACAATTTTAGAAAGTAAAGTGATATTTTGAAACTATTTTGTTATAAATAATAATAATAATAGTATATTTATATTATACTGATAGTTATATTTATATATATTCATAGTGATATATTTATATTATATATATATACACACACACACATATCTGTGTGTGTATCTATATTTTTTTAATATATATATATATATATGATATATATGCTCACATACACACACACACAATCCAATCTCCAGACGTCTCCCTCCCAACTTCCCATTTCAGAAGCTCGCAAGTTTGTTCTGAGAAAGTCCATATAATCTAGAAAACCTCTAGGATAACAACTCCCCTCCTAACCACTTATCATGCCAAAAATTTTATACACTCCCCGTTACCCACCTTCCAACATAAGCTATTATTAAGATTTATCCCTTTATTCATCAGGTGCTCTTCAATCCCCACAATCCCTCCCCAAACTGTATTGTAAGGGCCATTGGAGAAACCTCCTTCCTCTCCATATATAGACACTACCACCTTTCTCCAAAGAGCATCATGCTCACAAATGAATCTCCACCACCACTTGGAAAGAAGAGCCAAGTTTTCACCCCCCAAGCTACCTATACCCAATCCTCCATATTGCTTGTCTTGTAACACCCTCGCCCAAGAAACCCAACAAATTTTATTATTCCCTCCCTTACCGCCTCCCCCGTAGGAATTTTAAACAAATAAATTTGAGAGTTAGAAGCGTGCCTGAAGTAGCTTGGAACAAGGAAAAGAAATACAGAGGCAGGCTAGAGATAACTGACTTTAAAAGCGTGATTTGGGTCCCTGCTGACAAACTTTTTGCCTCACAGTCTGATAACCTAGATTTTATTTTTTCAATAATTATTTTCCAGGGAGCCAGTCGTTTCATATAGGCACCTACTGGCATTCCAAGGTAGTTGAAAGGGAAACTGCCAGCTTTGCATCCAATATTAGCTGCCAGTCTGAAAACTTCATCATCAACTACATTCATTCCCATTAGACTTCTTGAGGCCAAAAAGTAGTTGAAAACAGCACATGATACGCTTGAATTGGCACAAGTTATGCTCACTCCATTCTTCTATCAATATTGTATCATCTGCGAATTGAACATGAGAAATAGCAACACTCCCATCAACAACCTTGATGCCTGAAATTTCACCTAACACAAGTAAGAACAAAAAGGGAGACATAGGATCTCCGTGTCGTAACATTTTTCCATTGAAAATTCAGCCGTTGGGGACCCATTCACCAAAACAGATATTCTGGCCGACTGAAGACACCCTTTTATCCATGAAATCCATGTCGATCCAAAGTTCATCTGTTCCATCAAGGAGAATAAGAACTCCCTGTTTACGTTTTCAAGTGCTTTCTCAAAATCTATCTTAAGGAAGGCTGTCTTTTGCTTTTTCTTCCTCACATAACTAACTATTTCATTGGCAATAAGAATGCCATCAAGAATTTATCTCCCACGATCAAAGGCCTATTGGGTGTTGCTAATCAATAGATGAATATTTTTTCGGAGCCTGCTTGCAATCAGTTTCATGACAATTTTGTATAGAGCTCCTATGAGACTAATCGGCCTATAGTCATTTAGTGAAGAAGGATTCACTTTCTTGGGTATAAGCGTTACGAAGGAGGAGTTACACCCATTCCCCAGCGAGCCAGAATCTTCAAAGTCCTTTACCATTTCGAGGATATCTTCCTTAATTATACTCCAATTATGCTTTATAAAGTTGAAGTTAAATCCGTCTGGTGCCGGTGATCTTGAACTACCAAACTCCCAGACAGCTTCCTTGACTTCTTCCTCATCAAAAGGTTTCTCCAGTTCCTCTGCATCAAAGGAGCTCAGCCTTTTCAACCTTTTGGAAGAGAAAGTCGGCCTCTGAAAATCTTCCTCAAACTTTTCTTTGAAGCACTGAAAAGTTGCTTCTTTTACATCTTTTGGATTGTCTACCCATCTTCCTCTGATTGATATACCTCTGATAGCTAACTTTCTGTAGTTCTGTCTCAAGCAATTATGGAAGATCGCTGTGTTTTCATCCCCCGCTTTCACCCATTTTTGTCTTGGCTTCTGCTTCAAGAAAACTTCCTTTCTTTCTAGTTGCTCCCAAAGCTGATTTGACAACAAAAAACGCTTTTCAACAATCTCTGATTCTTGAAGGTTTCCTACTCCAGAAAGTTTATCCAAGTCCTCCAATTTTGAAGTAAAGAGATTCAGATTTGCATCCATATCTCCAAATACCTCCCGCTTCCATTTCTAAGCTTTAGGTGCTTCAGTTTTTCCTTTTAGACAAAACTTCCATTCGTTATCAACAAAGCTGAGGAAAGAATCATCTCGCAGCCATGCATCGTTGAATCTAAACGAAGTTGGCCCATAATCCACACTCACCTCCTTGAGAAGAATAGAAAAGTGGTCTGAAATAGTACGCTTTAAGCCTAGCAAAGATAATTGAGACCATAGAGACAAGAAATCATGAGAGTCCAACGCCCTGTCAATCCTACTTATTTTTGAACCACTGGTCCAACAACTCTGATCCTTCAGCCAGCAGTTTCGATACTTCCTCTCCATATTCACACTCAACAGCCCTTGCAAAGATAATTTTGCAAGGGCTGACTTTGTTATGGTTGAAGATGTTTTGTAACCATTAGGTAACTTCCACAATATTCACTTCCCCTACTGCGCAGCAGGAAAACCATTTCTGCTCAGCTGAATTTGATTTGAACTCTAAACCCGCCCAATCATTGTCTAAGGGAGGCTCATAAGTTTTTGTGTGTACATAGTGGTGGAACCACGTTATTGCAGGGGTGCTACTGCCCTCAAGAATATCAAAAGTTTGTAAATTTGAGATATTAAGTTATCCATTTTGTGAGAAACTAAGGACCAAGTGCATATTTTGTCCCCCAAACTAGCTGAAGAATATAAAAGGCTAAATAGCGCTAACGGTACTAAATCTTTACTTTTCATTGCAATATTCCCCTAACCTATGAAACATTGCGTATCCATCCCAAACCATTCCCTCTCAACGTCTCTTTATCTCTTTTTCCTTTAGTCTGCTTCAGTGATTGTCTCCCGTCTCGCCTTCACCTAGCACCTTAGGCCCCCTGAGCCTAAAAACCTGGGTCTGCCATTATGTGTACATTAGCATTTTTTATAGCATCTTTATGTAGGGTTTTAGGAGCCAAATAAGCGTGACGGAAACTAACTGAAACCCTACAAAATCTAAGTGAAACAGAATAAATCGGGTGTTCAAAATTTTTATACATAGTTGGCTATAATCTTTCACCCAACTATTGAGTTGAATCACAAACTTGAACAATTGACGTGTTCAAACTCTTTACTGTATTCACATGAACCACTCGGATCACCACCCCTTCACCACATACTAGCAGTGCATTCCTCTTGTGCCTGCAGTGCTAGCTTGTATCCTCCGAGGAAAGGCAAGAGGAAAGTGCGGCAAGTTTTACCTTCTTATCCTCGACGTAAGCATAACACTCAAAGATCATCTTCATTTTAGCCACCCATTCAAGGAATGCCTCTGGATCACTCCTTTTCTTGAATGGTGGAATTTGCAACTTGATTGCATTGAGTTTGGGGTCCTCCTTGGCTACCCCCCATGGGTCATTGAGGTGGTGGTGGTGGTGGCAAGCTTTCAAGGTAATCATCTTAATAGGTAATGACTTCATAGCTTGTGGATGGATCCTTCCTAAAGGGTACCGCTGGTATTTGGCCTAGAATGCTCGTTTTTGGTGCTTTGGAAGCTCCTTGCTCTAGCCTCTCCATTTTCCTTTGCTTTTCCTCCCACCTTTCCATCATCACTTGGATCTTGGAGCATAGATCTTAGATTGTGGAGTTTTCCACCCCCTCCTTCATGTCTCGGATTACTTTTTTGGACAAAGTATCTGAAATCAAAGATCCTTAAAAACACTCTTTTCTCTCACATTTGTTAGTGGAAAGTTGCTCAAACAACCAAAACTCTCAAGTTCTAAAGCAACTCACTCAAAGCACACTAGCATTTTTTAAATTCTTCAAAACCTTTCAAAATCCTTCATGAAAGAAAGAAAATAGATTGGAAAATGTTTTGGGGAGGAAAAATGGATTAGGAATAGGATGCCTTCTAATAGAAGATTGAAAGAACAAGAGGGAGAAAATTAGGGTTTTGAAAACTAGGGTTTTGGTTAAAATCAAAGCTTTCTTGCTTTTCAAAGATTTTCCAGCCACCATTTGTTTGATATTTTGTTGATTTTTTTGCTGGATTAAGCTTTCAAAATTCCAAAATAACTTCTTGGTTCAAAAAAAATGAAAGGAATCAAAACTTGTAATAAGAGAGAGAATGTAACTTGTATGGAAGGAAAGTAACTTAATGAACAAGAATGCAACTTAAAAAGAAGGATAACAAAATATTTTTTGGTATTTTCTGGACACTTTGGATGCAAAACACGAGGAACAATGAACAGAAGCAATACTTGAATGAACTTGAATGAAGAACAACAAAGAAGGCTCGCGTTTGAAGGCACTTGAAAAAAATGAAAGAAATATAAAAAAGGCAAGAACAAATGGATTAGAATGGATGAAATAATGCAAGAACTCAATGAATTAAAGCTAAACAGACATGAAAGAAGGATAGATACGTCCTGCTTGTGGAACTTTGGCTCTGATACCACTTGATGTGCTACTCGTTGCCCAGGGATCTTAATTCCAAATAGTATTTGAATACTTCACCAACTTGGTCCAAGAAGAAAGAAACTGATTAAGGGGAAAAAAAGTTAGAAACAAAAACAAAGATGAGAAAAAGAATTGTTGAAGGGAAATTAGAAAAAATTTGATTGGAAGAAAAGAACTTGAAGCATAAGTGCACCAAGGAGTTGAGAAAGAACAAAAGAGGAAAAAATTGCCCAAAGTAACTTGTATCTTTATTTATCTCTGTTGAATCCATGAATTATAGGTCCTATTTAAAGGGAAATAACCTAGCGTAGCCAACCATACAAAGTTGTTGATAGCCAAAGGGCTATTACCCTTCAAACCCCCAAGCTCTGATGAGAACCACCCTTAGTAAAGACGAACATCACCCTCGGATCAGATGAACGCCAACCTCGGAAAGAGAGGGTCCGTTGTCCTTGACCCCTTAACCTCGGTAATCCACCATCACCCTCGGAGAATAACAGGATTGACCTCGGGAGTACAGTGCGCTACCACCCACAGTAAGATGACCCTCGGTGATGATATCTAACCGAACGGGGCCTCATATTCCAAAGGGGTCTTATACCTCAAAGGGGTCTCATACCTCAAAGAGGTCTCATTCCCAGAAGGGGTCTTACGGAGATAGGAAAAAAATGGTTAAGGAGCCTCTGACACAGAGACCTCGCACATACCCCTAACACACAAACCTCCCATGGCCCTGAATCCTGGCCAGAACAACCTATGGTCAGTTGGAGGTCCTCCATCCCCGAAGATACAGACCACACCCGACCGAACACGTGTCATGATCTGAATGGGCTATGTAAAACGGACTTCTCCCAATGCTCTCCTATAAATATTTAGGGAACAACCTTGGTAAAGACACAGATAAAACTCTCTCTACTCTTGACTCTCCACTCTCTGCTCCTTACTTGCTTGCTAAATACTGACTTCGGCGTCGGAGGCTCCTTCCCTGGAAACACACTCCGGGGACCTCCTAACCCCTGTTCTTTTGAGCGTTTCAGGCAATCTCACGCCGAAGTCTCCTCTACCAGTATCTCCATACCAGAAGTCCCTCTCATGCCTACCATGCCGTACAATGAAGATGCTACTAGGCATCATTTGGCGCCGTCTGTGGGAAATCACCCCCAGGTCGCCGTCATTGAAACTCAACGTTCTAAGGACAAGGCACTCCCGAAGTCCCTGTCTACGCTGGAAACTCAACCGGCGACTAAACAACCCGCCGCAGGGACTTCCTTGCCTGAGGACGAACATCCTCTAACGATTACGATAAGCTTCCTACATGATTTTTAGCGCTCTTTTGTGGCTGAAATGACGCAACAGTTGGACCAGAGGTGGTCTCAACCACATTCGGGCCGAAGGGCGTCCTCACCAACTCCCCGTTGGTAGAAAAGCCCGAAGTCCACTCACCGAAGCTCTGGGAGTGGGGACTTTGGCAACGAGTCCTCAACAGACGATGTACCTGCCAGAGGCCGACGTACCGGAGAAACAAGGTCAATGGGGGCCAAAACTTCCCACCGGCAAAGTTCATCGCCGGAAGAAAGATCACAATCCCCCTGTCGCCGAAGTTACTTCCCGAAATTGAGGCGTCGTTCTCCATTTCCAGAGGCCTCCAGGCAGCGAGAAGAGCCCAGCACCACCATCATCATGGAAAAGATCCTAGAGAGGTTGGAGAATGTGGAAAGACAGGTGGCTTAGAAGCTTGTCTGGTCAAGGTTGTCGAAAACCTTCACCGGAGAAGAGTCACCCTTCATCCGAGTGATAGTTGAGGCACATATGCCAAACGACTTCCGAGTGCCACACTTGGAGACGTATGATGGGCGTAGTGACCCCCAAGCCCACCTCACGAAGTACAAACACAGCATGGTGCTGCACGGTGCTGATGATGCGACCCTCTACAAATGCTTTGAGGTCACCCTCTCAGGGCCGGCGATTGCCTGGTACAACTCCCTGGCCCCCGGAACTATAATGGGTTTCCAGGAGTTGTCCATCGCCTTCACTCAACAGTTCATCGGGAGCAAGTCGACAGTGAAGATGCCCATCCAGATGTTTGACATAGCCCAAAAGAATGGGGAGACCATTCGGGACTATGTCGAAAGGTTCAACCGAGAAGCTCTAAGCATGCCGGACTTCTGCCCCGAAATTTGTATCCTTGCAATGATCAGGGGACTTTGGAGGGATTCTCAGCTTTCCTATGAATCCTCCAAGGATCCCCCAGACACCCTGGGAGAATTCTACCGAAGGGCTGAGCAGCACATGACAGCCGAAGAGCTGAGAATGGGGGGACCGAAGTCTGATCATCGCCAGCCCGAAGGTCAGAGTCACCAACCTTGGTTTTCAGCCGAGCACGGGGGAAGACCTCAGAAGTAGAGGGGGAAAAAACCCATGTCATTCACTCCGCTAAACACCTCCAGAACAAACATACTACTAGACATGGAAAGGCAAGGCAATCCAATCCAACGTCCAAATGGCATGACTTCGGAAAACAAGAAAAATATGAAAAAATTCTACCAGTTTCATCGAGACCATAGGCATGACACAGAGGATTGCTTCCAGCTGAAGAAGTACATCGAGTCTCTGATAAAGCAGGGCCAACTTCGGCACTACCTGCGGATGCTTTCCCGGAAAGGGAGGAGGGAAGAGGAGAGGAAAGGAGATGATGACAACTATGATTTTGACAGACGTCAGAATCGAAGTCCCAAGAGGCATCCACCACCACCGGCAGGAGTAATCCAGATGATCACCACTGGGATACCATGGCTGAAAGGAAGAAAAAGATACATGAAATCTTGGTGATGAAGTTCGGTCACCAGTCGAACAAGCTTGTTCGGAAGGGTGGTTCCACCGTGATGTTCCTTCATGATGACCCACTCCTAATCATGGCAAGGATAGGGAGTTGGGATGTTAAGAGAGTACTCCTCGATGATGGTTCCAACGCCGACGTCTTATTCTCCCATTTGTTGCCGAGTTTGGGTATCACAAAAAGCGATCTCAAGCCTGTCACCTCCCCTACCTTTGGGGTAGGACCATCCGAACTCCCTGTCCTTGGATGGATTGACCTAAGAGGAACTTTTTGCCACAAAACAAGGGTGAACCGTCCGAACTCCCTGTCACCTCCCCTACCTTTGATGCTAAGAGGAACTTTTCGTCACAAAACAAGGGTGACCTCTTTGCTTCCATAATGACAAGGTTCATCGTCATAGATGTCCCTTCATTATACAATGCAATCCTCGGGAGGCAGACACAAGGGAATCTCCACATCCGTCCAGATGTGAAATACTTGACCGTCACCTTCACAACAAAGGATGGAGATGCTGAGATCTTCATGGACCAAAGGGAAGTGAGGAAGGTCTTCGTGAAAGCAAGACAGGGCCCAGCAAAGATCCACACACAGACTTCGGAAGCAAAGGCCTTGCTCGGAGAAAAGGCAAAGAGAGAAGAAACAGTAGACCTCGAAAAAATAGAAACAGAAGATGTGGAACTTGTCCTAGGCCGAAGTACCCGAGTGGGGAAAAAACTGGCCGAAGGTGACAAGGAAAAACTTGTATCTTTTCTGTTAATAAGCAAAGATCTGTTTGCCTACTCACCGAAGGACATGCCTGGGGTAGACCCTCGCATAATCCAACATAGTCTTAAGGTACGCCCAGAGGCAAAGCCTGTTCGACAAAAAAGCAAAGCCTCTCGGCACATAAGAACAACTTCATCAAAACCGAAGTCAAGCGCTTAATGGAAGCGTCGTAATAAGAGAGGTCAAGTACCCCGAATGGCTTAGCAATGTTGTCATTGCTACGAAAGAAGGGAGTGATAAGCTTTGAATGTGCATCAATTTTTGAAACATAAACGATGCTTGCCCTAAGGATTCTTATCCTCTACCACCAATAAATCATTTGGTGGACTCTACCGCCGAATACGGCCAACTTAGTTTCCTCAACGCCTTCAGTGGATACCACCAAATTTGGATGGATCCCGAAGATGAGGAGAAAACTACTTTCATCACCGAAGTTGGGACTTACTGGTACATTAAAATGCCCTTCGGTCTAAAGAATGCTGGAGCCACATACCAAAGGCTAATGAATAGGGTGTTCGACACCTAGATCGAGAGGAATATGGAAGTATATGTCGATGATATGATAGTTAAGAGCAAATTGTTTAGTAGTCATATCGTAGACTTGACAGAAACATTCCACTAACTTCGGGAATTTGGAATCCGTCTCAACCCAGAGAAGTGCGTGTTCAGGGTAAATGCAGGCGAGTTCCTTAGCTTCATGGTGTCGGAAAGAGGTATTGATGCCAATATAGAAAAAGTCAAGGCCCTGCTAGGATTCTGAACTCTCACAACAGTCAAGGATGTGCAAAGGTTAACTGGGAGAATCACTTCTCTTAGTAGGTTTATCTCCAGATATAGGGATCGGTGCTGACCGTTCTTCAAAGTGCTTACCAAAGCCGCAAAAAATGACTGTACATTCGGCTCTGAAGAACACCCTTAGAACGAAGATTTCCAAAAAGCCTGGGATGAGCTCAAAACCTACTTAACTAAACTACCGACACTACAGCAGCCAAAGGATAGAGAACCCCACATCCTTTACCTCGCCGTCAGCAAAAAGCAGTAAGTTCGGTGCTTGTAAAAGAATAAGGAGGAAAACAGTGGCCGGTATACTATGTAAGTAAGTCACTATATAGAGTCGAAGTCAAATACCCTCTTCTACAGAAGGCCATCTATGCCTCAGTATTGGCAAGCAGAAGGTTACGACCTTACTTCCAAGCACACCTTATTACTGTCCGAAGTAACCTACCTCTTCGGGATATCATGAGGAGGGTTGATCACTCGGGAAGATTGTCAAAATGGTGCATTGAGCTCGGTGAATATAACATCACCTATGAGCCAAGGAAGGCCATAAAGGCCCAAGCATTGGCGGACTTCATCGCCGAGGTCCCAAAAACTGAAGATACCTCAGACGACTTCATAAAAAATGAACCTGAGTGGACACTATTTGTCGTTGGAGCCTCGGGTTCCGAACACCAGGGAGCTGGAGTAGTCCTCCGAGGTCCTGAAGGAATGGAGGCCACGAAGGCTATCAGGTTCGGATTCAATGTCACCAACAATGTCGTCGAATATGAAGCCCTTATAACGAGCTTATGGCTGGCAAAGAGGGCGGGTGTGAGAAATCTTAAGGCCCACAGCGATTCTCAGCTAGTGGTCCGGCAGATGGCACAAGATTATGGCGCAAAGGATCCAACCTTGGCAAAATATCATAACCTCGTCAAAGAACTCATCCAAGAATTTGACACGATGCATATAGAAAATGTACCTCAACGAGATAACATGGAGGCTGACACATTGGCCAAGTCAAGAGAGTCAACAGAGGTACTGCACCAACTGAGTATAGCGGTAATGTGCATAATAACCGCGGGAAAAGGGTGGAAGGACCCTATCAAAAAATACCTCTCAACCTCGGAACTCCCCGAAGACTCGCTTGAAGCAGCTAAAGTGTGAAAATGTTCGGGAAGATACTTCCTGATAGGGGAAGAGTTGTACCGACAAGAATTCACCACCCCATTACAGAGGTGTATTGGTGAAAAGGATGTTGAAGCGATCCTCAAAGAAGTCCATGAGAGAGCCTGTGGTTCGCACATAAGAACCGACACCCTTGCCAGAGTCCTCCTTTGGCAAGGGTATTTTTGGCCCACTTTGAGAAAGGACGCAAGGCAGTTCGTCCAAAAGTGCGATAATTGCCAAAGGCACGGTCTTGTCCAGAGACTACCCTCGGAGAAGATAACTTTGGCCAACTATCCCTGCCCCTTCGCCATATGGGGCATCGGCCTCATTGGGCCTCTCCCGACTGCTCCCGGAGGGGTAAAATTTTGTGTAGTCACCATATACTACTTCACCAAATGGATTGAGGCAAAGCCCTTAGCAATGATATCGGCCAAGGATATATAGAGATTCGTTTGGAAAAGCATCATGATGCCCAGGGGCCAAATGATGCCCAGGGGCTTCATCGTTGGTAGTCATGGTGACTGACGGAGGGACTCCCGGAGAGGAAGAACGCCTGGTGGCCGGTTTGCCCAAGGGAGAGTGCCTGAGATGTTCAGAAAAAGTGGGTTAGGAGGTCCCCGGAGCGATTTTCCGGGGAGGAGCCTCCGACGCCCAAGTTAGTGGTACTGAGAGAAGGCGGAGGAAATAGCACTGAGGGGTTCAGTGAACTCGCCTGGTCGTATTTTCTCAGAGTGGGGAGTCAAGATATTTGCCAGCCGTTTGCCAGGGTGTATTCCCTGGTATTTATAGAGGTGTCCAGCCCGTTCAGATCGTGACACGTGTTCGGTCGGATGTTCTCTGAATGTTTGGGCGTAGAGGACAAGTAGCTGGTGGCAGGCTTCCTTGAGCCCTGAGCCGAGACGGGCTATGATGTGACTTTGATGGCGTCGGCGTGTCAGAACGCCGTTTGAGGCGGCTTGTGACGTTTGTGGGCGACATGTCAGAGGCTTCCTTAAATGCTCCTGCCGTACTCCCGAGGTTCCTGGGTAAGGTCGTCCTCTAGTACGGACCGTGCCACTTCAGGAAACATGCCCCCAGTTCTGAGGTTCCCAGATTCAGGGAGTTCCGCCTTCGGGAAGATCATGTTCAGCCCGCACTAGCTGGTGCCACTTTTCCGAAGGCGGTCTGTTTACTACCTCAGGGGGGCTAATAGTATCCTCAAGTTCCCTGGCGTGCCGAGCTCGGGCTCTTCGGCTTTTCTCCGGAGTGTGTGATCCCACCTTTTTCCATGTAGTGCCAGATCTCCTGGCCATTCTGGTGGCAGGGAGTTCGGCAAGGTGGAGGCGATAGTCCTTCGGCTATCACATGCCCCCCTTCGGAAAGCCGAAGTGAAGACTTCGGTTTTGTTTCCTTTCCGAGGATGTTCTTTAGGAGTCTATAGAGAGTAACACCTGTGTCGAAGGTACACCTCTTGCCCAAAGGTGTGGGCTGCTCGGCCTTGGCCTGTTTTTTGGTGTCTCCAAGGCAACCTGCTTCTTTGCTTTTGCAGGTCTGTGCAGCGTCGCGTCTGATGGCCAAGCGCGTCCGTCTGAGCAACGCGTCCCAGTTTTTTAGGGATGTCAGAAGACGTGTCCCCCATTTTGGCGCGGTGGTTGACACGTGGCGCACTGTCATTGGAGGAGAGTCGTGTCGTTTACAGTGAGCGCGTCTTTTCAGGCGCAGAGTGCAGTTACGGTGACGGTTCACCTTCAAACGGCACTTATGACGTCGTTTCAGTTACCCACCCTTGGCCCATAAATAGCCCATTCCGTCATAAGCCCCATTTTTCTTTTGCTTCTGCTATTTCCCTACTTGCCCTTTTCTCTGTGCTTTCTCTTGCTTTTGCGGCAGAGCTGTTCTAATCAGAGCTTTTTCCAGCAACCTTTTATGACGGCGACCTCCAATTTTGGCAAGTCTTTTGGTGGGTTTTTTCTTTCCAGAGTGTTTTAATACCTCTATTTTTTTGAGCTTTTGCCGGAAGTTGTTTTCTTGCCTCTTTCCGAACTCGTTTTTCTGTCCAAAATGCCTATCCCTGAGAGCTGGCAGCCTCTTTTATCTCATCCTTGTTGCACCACCCCTAAAAAATTGGAGAGGTGGAAGAAGAAGTTCTTTCTTCCCTCTTACGCCATTACCCGGCTGCCACGATCTGAGCACTATGCTTTTTCAAACCATAGTAACGAGGTTACCATTTTCCGAGCCCAGCTGAAGGCCGGACATCTGTATCCTCCCCCGAAGATGGTTTGCGAGTTCTGCCAATTTCATGGCATTGCTGTGAATCAGCTTCCCCCGAACTCGTACTGCTATTTTAACGCCTTCCTCTGTATGTGTGGCATCTTCGGGATAAAACCCCATTTTGTAATTTTCATGCAGTACTACAAGCTCTTCGTGGTCCCGAAGGGTGGCTTCTATTTCATGCTACCTCGGGGATCCGGGAGCAAAAAATTCATGTTCACTTTTGCCACTAAGGACAGTTGGCGAGGGTGGCAACAGAAATTCTTCTTCCTAAAGATAGATGAGGCTTGGTCGTATGTTCCGACTAAATGGGCTCGGGGAAAGCTGGATGTGGACGTCGTTGATCCGAGGATACTGCTGACTCCAGAGTTGGCTCCCGTGTTCGAGGACTTCGACGGACGTATTCGCGCCGTCTCCGACTGGGCTCCCGAGGTCGCTCCGCGCTCCCTGTACCCCTTCCCCATTAACTGGAGGTTGATGACCGAAGAGGTCCTTCGGGAGCTGGGGGTGGTCAAGGAGCATGAGACTGACCTCGAGATGCCAGCTCCTGCTATCGCCGGGAAGGACTCCTGGTTGGTGCAGCTCCTTCGGGAGGAAGTTTCTTTCGAAACGCTTTTCGAAAGTAAGTTATCTTCTACTCCCTTGCAGTTTTTCCCTCGGACTTACACTGATGTCTTTTTTCTTTTTCAGAGATGGGGGACGGGACTGCTGCATTCTACAAGTCCCTTTTTTCCGACCAGGTGGAGAAGGGTGACCAGACAAAGAAGGCGGCTTCCCGAAGGCGGAAGTCTACTGGCGCTGGTCCTTCGGCGAAACGGGCAAAGAAAACTGCCCAGCTTCCTCAGCAAGAAATTTCCGAGGAGGCTTCCGAGGAGCCAGGGGCAGCCGAGATTCCACCGCCCGAGGCTGCTACCGAGGTCCCTGCCACTGCCGAGGTTCCTTCCGCCGACATCCCTCCCC
The DNA here is from genome assembly GCA_005392925.1 of Aquilaria sinensis. Lineage (NCBI taxonomy): Eukaryota > Viridiplantae > Streptophyta > Magnoliopsida > Malvales > Thymelaeaceae > Aquilaria > Aquilaria sinensis. The sequence continues at coordinate 182,227 of SMDT01000227.1, forward strand.
AGAGCCCTTCCGCGCCGCTGGCCCTTCTAAAGGCTGTGGTAGAGGCTCTTTCTGCCGAAGAGCGGCGGAGGAAAAACGGCAAGGGGATTTCGACCGAGGAGCCTTAGGACTCCGAGGGCGTCGTGGTCGAAGTGCCGCCAGGTTTTTTGTTTTCAGAACAAGTATGGCTCTTTTGTTTTTCTGAAATTTCCTTTGTCTCTGACCTGCTTCTCGTTTTCGCCATGCAGGGGAGTTGCTTACTCCGAACTGGGAGGCCGAACACGCGAAGATGCGGGCCCTTCGCGATGCCAAAGTCCCGCAAGGGAAGATACCCAAAGAGCCTTTCTGGACATTCACGAAGGACATGAACTTGTACTCCGAGGACTGTCCTCAAATGGTGAAGCAGATTTCGAAGGGGGTGCTTACAGAGGCCTTCTTCAAGGTTATTGCAGCGGCCCATCCGGGCGATGACACCCTCACCGCGAAAGTTACCGAGCATGCTGCTCAGGTATGCTCTTCACACCTTTTTCCCTTCAATTTTTCCTAAGTGCTTGGCTCTTACTGACCTTATGTTCATCTTTTCGCAGCTACTGGAGTACGCCGGCTTTCTCCGAGTTCGGGTAGCCAGGCAGACAGCATTCCGAGCTTCGGCCTTAGAGGCCTTAGAAAAAGCGAAAATCACGTGCTCGGAATTGACTGCCAAGAACCAGCAGCTGGCAGATGTTGCGAAGAAAGAAGTTGCTGCCCTTCGGGAGGAGTTTCGGAAGGAAAAGGAAGACCTTGAGAAGGACTCCTCCCTGAAGATTGCTGACCTCAGCGATCAGGTGGCGGGGATGCTCGCTGCCAACCAAGACCTTCTCAAGGATAAGTCAGATTCTTACAATCTCATACGGTCGTTGGTGACTGAGAAAAACGCTCTTGAAGCCGAGGTCAAGTCTTTGAAGAAGGAGCCTGACGTGAAGAAGAGGATGAAGGCGCTGAAGAAGGAGGTTGCAGATTTGAAGGATGAGCTCGAGGACCTTGAGGTTGAGAAGGAAAAATCCGACCAAATGACCAAGGTCGCCTTCCAGGACGGGTTTTGCCTTGCTCGGCACCAAGTCCTTCAGAGGTTCCCAGATCTGGACCTCTCTTTTTTGGAAGCTCTGAACATTCCCGAGGGGCCTCGGTGGTCCTGGTAAAAAATTGAGCACCTGAACCTGCCTTCCAAAATTCCAGCGCCGAAGGTGGTGGAAAAGGGCATAGAGGCTGGTGGCTCCCGGGATGCCGAGAACTCTTTGGCTGTTTTAGGGGCCTTTTCCCCTTTTTTTTTTTCTTCATTTTTGTGCTCCTTCTTTGGGCACTTCTTCTTTGTAAGCCTGATCATTCTTAATGAATATTTTTTAGCTAAGTCTTTTTTGCAAGATTTTTCATTTCCATCGTCCCGAACAAGGTCGCTCAAGAGGCTTTTCGGAAAGTCAGAAAAATTTGGCTAACTCTTTTTGCAAGATTTTGCATTTCCATTCATCCCAAACGCATTTGCTCAAGAGACTTCGGAAAACTATTCTGCGCTTGTTGCGGCGTGTACTTTCACGAGATTTTTTCCATTTTTCCGAGCGTGGTGTCTCAAGGGACTTCAAAAAATCACATCTGCGCCTTATCACGGTGAACACCTTCGCGGAATTCTGTCTTGCACCATTTTGTACACTTAAGAATTTTTCTCAAGGACATTCTGTACTTAGGATATTTTTTGTACAACACAATCCTTCCGCTCCATCTTAAGCATACAATTTCTTCAGGGCGTCTGAGTGCCAAGTGTTTTTCAATTCTACGCCTTCGGTGTCGCCAAGTTTGTACACGCCTTTTCATACTTTGGCAAGAACCAGATAAGGTCCTTCCCAGTTCGCACGAAGTACTCCGTGGGATGGCTTTCGGGGTGCAAAGTCAGCCTTTCGAAGAACGAGGTCCCCTTTCTTGATTTCTTTTGGCCTGGCTCGTAAATTTATAGTCGCGGCCACTCTTTGCTTGAAAGCTTTTCTCCTCAGCTCAGCTATTTCTCTATGTTCGCCGATGAGGTCGAGCTTCATTCTTAGGCCGAGGTCGTTTCCACCTTCATCAAATACTTGCACCCGTACTGATGGTCTAACTATCTCGACAGGGATGATGGCCTCTGTTCCGAAGACGAGTGAGAAGGGAGTCTCCCCTCTGGCTCTTCGGGGCGTCGTTCGGTAACTCCATAATACGGTTTGGAGTTCTCCTGGCCATTTTCCTTTTGCTTCCCCCAGTCTCTTTTTCAAGCCATCTTTTATGGTGCTGTTAGATACCTCCACCTGCCCGTTGCTTTGGGGGTGAGCTACTGGGGCGAAGTACATATTTATTCCGAGGTCGCTGATAAATTCCTGGAATCCTTTGTCTATGAATTGGGATCCATTATCAGCCACTAGTATCCTCGGTATGCTGAATCTGCATACGATGTTCTTCCATACAAACTTTTGCGCTTCTTTCGCCGAGATAGTTGCCAGCGGTTCTGCCTCGACCCATTTGGAGAAATAGTCTACTGCTACCACGCAGAATTTCACGCCTCCGGGCGCTGCGGGGAGTGGCCCAATAAGGTCTATACCCCAGACAGCGAAGGGCCAGGTATAGCCAGCCGAAGTTACCATTTCTGAGGGTCTCCGTCGGGTCCTTTGAGAACTCATAGAACAGCTGTGAGTCTCGCCGAAGGCCCCGTGTCATGGCGAGGATGCGTATTTCGGGCCGGAAGTCCGGGACGCTTAGTGCTTCCCTGTTGAATCTTTCGACATAGTCTCGGATGGTTTCTCCATTTTTCTGCTTTATGTCGAACATCTGAACAGGCATCTTCACCGTTGGCCGACTTCCAATAAATTGTTGCGTGAAAGCCGTAGACAACTCCTGGAACTCAGTGCTAGCTCCTGGGGGCAATGAGTTGTACCACGCAGTTGCTGGTCCCGTGAAGGTGACCTCGAACCATATATACATGGTAGCGTCGTCAGCACCATGCATTATCATGCCGCGTCTGTACTTGGTCAGATGGGCCTGCGGATCAGTGCGGCCATCATAAATCTCCAGCCGAGGTACCCTGAAGTCGCCTGGCATGGCTGCCTCGGCCACGACCCGGCTGAATGGGGACCCATCTTCGCAGAAGGCTCCTGTCAGCCTATCCCAGACGGGTTTGCGAGCTACCTGCTTTTCCACCCTGTCTAGCCGTGCTAGTATCCTTTCCATGAGAACTGTGGCGTTAGGCTCTTCCTCTGGGAAGGGAGATCGTCAGCGCCTCTTCGGGGAGCGAGTTTGGCGCTGAGGGGACAGGGACCTCGCCTCTGGCGACGAACTCCTTCGCTGTGAGACTTTCGGTCGCTTAGACCCAGTTTGTCCCACAGGCCGTTTCCCGAGGGGTATATTCTCCGTAGACGACTCTTCGCGCGGGTCTCCGCTTCCAGAGCTGCGATGAGTCGATCTCGGGCTTTTCTCTCGAGGGCGTGCAGGTGAGGGAGGTCTTTGGGCCTGTGCCTGCTGTGACCACCTTCGGTCGATCTGCTGTGTCATTTCGGCCACGACCGAACGCTGAAACTCCCTCATAAAGCTCATAGTGATTACGAGAGGGCGGTTTTCCTCAGGCGCAGAAGTCCCTGGGAGTGTTTGCTCAGCAGCCGGTTGTGTCTCAGGCACGGACGGAGACCTGGGGAGTCCCCTGTCCTTAGAACGCCGAGTTTCAACGACGGCGATCTCAGAGCGGGTTCCCACAGACGGCGCCAAATGATGCCCAGGGGCTTCATCGTTGGTAGTAATGGTGACTGACGGAGGGACTCCCGGAGAGGAAGAACGCCTGGTGGCCGGTTTGCCCAAGGGAGAGTGCCTGAGATGTTCAGAAAAAGTGGGTTAGGAGGTCCCCGGAGCGATTTTCCGGGGAGGAGCCTCCGACGCCCAAGTCAGTGGTGCTGAGAGAAGGCGGAGGAAATAGCACTGAGGGGTTCAGTGAACTCGCCTGGTCGTATTTTCTCAGAGTGAGGAGTCAAGATATTTGCCAGCCAGCCGTTTGCCAGGGTGTATTCCCTGGTATTTATAGAGGTGTCCAGCCCGTTCAGATCGTGACACGTGTTCGGTCGGATGTTCTCTGAATGTCTGGGCGTAGAGGACAAGTAGCTGGTGGCAGGCTTCCTTGAGCCCTGAGCCGAGACGGGCCATGATGTGACTTTGATGGCGTTGGCGTGTCAGAGCGCCGTTTGAGGTGGCTTGTGACGTCTGTGGGTGACATGTCAGAGGCTTCCTTAAATGCTCCTGCCGTACTCCCGAGGTTCCTGGGTGAGGTCGTCCTCTAGTACGGACCGTGCCACTTCGGGAAACATGCCCCCAGTTCGGAGGTTCCCAGATTCAGGGAGTTCCGCCTTCGGGAAGATCATGTTCGGCCCGCACTAGCTGGTGCCACTTTTCCGAAGGCGGTCTGTTTACTACCTCGGGGGGCTAATAGTATCCTCAAGTTCCCTGGCGTGCCGAGCTCGGGCTCTTCGGCTTTTCTCCGAGGTGTGTGATCCCACCTTTTTCCATGTAGCGCCAGATCTCCTGGCCATTCTGGTGGCAGGGAGTTCGGCCAGGTGGAGGCGATAGTCCTTCGGCTATCACATCATATGCAGATTTTGTATTCCAAGGGTAATAGTGGCTGATAATGGCTCCCAATTCACCAACAAAGGATTCCAGGAATTCATAACCGACCTCAGAATAAAAATGCACTTCGCCCCAGTGGCCCATCCTCAAAACAATGGACAAGTTGAAGTGTCCAATAGGACAATAAAGGATGGCCTGAAAAAGACGCTAAAAGAAGCAAAAGGAAAATGGCCGGGAGAGCTCCCAAGCGTGTTGTGGAGCTACCGAACCACTCCAAGGAGAGCCATGGGTAAAACACCCTTCTCACTCATATTCGGTTCAGAGGCCATTATTCCTGTAGAAATTACCCAACCATTGATTAGGGTACAGGTGTTCGACGAAGAAGGGAACAACCTTGGTTTAAGAACCAAGTTAGACCTCATGTAAAGAGTAGCCGTCGCTACCAACCTACATGTAAAGCGAAAAGGAATAAAAAAGGGAGACCTCGTTCTCCGAAAAGTTGAGTTCGGACCCCAAATACCATCACATGGAGCACTTTACGCAAACTGGGATGGGCCCTACTTGGTTCTCGAAGAAATTTAACCGGGAGTGTACAAGCTTGGTGATACTGAGGGTGGAGAATTGAAAAATACATGGCATTCGGATTCTTTAAGAAAATTCTAAACTTAGAAATTTCTAAGGAAAAGGAAAATTTGTATTATTCTCCCCGTAGGTAACTGACCGAACATGGTGTAATGAGATTTTTTCTGAAAGGTATCTGAGCAAATACATCGCGAACATGCCCGCTCCCGAACAATGACAACATCCGATACCGAGGTGGAAGGCTGAACATGGGCACGCTGAAGTGATAAGCTCGTAAAAATGACCAGCCTTCGGCAAGCGTACGACGTTAGTTGGCACTAAAGGCGTTTATCCCCTAAAACGCCTAGAGGGACACTTGGAAAAAAAATTTTAGTCATGCAAAAACACCAAGGAAGCATGACTGAGGATGGTTATTCCCAAAGATAGGTGTTTCCCTCGGTCGAACATAGTTCCCGAAGGAGAATTTCCCTAAGTGCATGGCTGGAACTTAGAAATTTTTTTGAAAATAAATGCTATGTATACTGAAGCTGGTCATCCGAGCATGTATATTACTGAGCCATACCTTTGTATAGAAAACATTGATCAGACATGATTCGAACAAAGGCCAAGTTTCGCAAAAGGCAGCGCTTTCTGAAGAAGCACTAACCGAATACAACAGAGTTTGAAGAAAGCAAATTTTATTAACACTGAAAAAAAAATAATACAACAGATGGATTACAGAAGGGAAAGAAGAAAAAGAAGGCCTATTCATGATCATGAGCATCCACCGATTCCTCACCATCCTCGGCCTCCACACCTTCGGAATCTTTATCAGTAGATCTAGGTGCCGAAGGTAGAATAGCAAGAGGTTGAAGAACGCCACCCTTAACCACTACCAAGATGCCCATTCGGGGATGTCCAGGGCTGCCAAGAAGGAGAGGTCGAGATCTGGAAATCTTGATAAGACTTGGTGACGGGCGAGGCAGAAGCCGTCTTGATAAGACCTTTTGGTTGCTTGGTTGAACTTAGCCTTCTCCACATCCAAATCCTCCAGATCTTTTCGAAGCTCCACGATCTCCTTCTCCAGCTTCTTCTTCTTCTTCTTTCCTTCCTTCTTCAACCTCTCGACCTCGGCCTGAAGCTTAGAGTTGAGAGCGAAGGCCTTTGTCACTTGGGCAGCTGTGTCGTCTTTCTCCTTCTGAAGAACCTCGTTGGCCAAGGTCAGAGCTATCAACCTCGCTCTGAAGTCTGACATCTTTGCAGAGAAGTCTTGGATAAGCTCCCATTGGCTTTTGAGTATCTCTTCCTGAAGATTGGTTAGATCCTCCTTGGCTATTTTATTTAGCTCACCATACTTAACGACAGAGCTAGCCAAGAGTTCATTGGACTTCGCAAGAGACTCCTCGGAGTGACTCCGGACCGAAGTTTGCTTGGCTGCCCAAGCCCGATAATACCCCGTGTATGCCAAGAGCTACAAAAGGGAGATCCTGAGTAAGGAACATAAGGCAAACAAAAAATCACTAAGTATTAAAAGGGTTGGAGTTTACCTGGGCAGCCTGCTCGGTCATCCTCGCGGAGAGGATCTCTTCATTCGAACACTCCTCAATCAGAGACTGAAGAGTGGCATGCATGATGACACCCATCGCCATCTGAGGAGCCATCTTCTGGCTATCCTCGGAGACCAAGTTCATGTCCTCCATGAACGACCAAAAGGGCTCCATCGGAACCTTCCCCTTTGGGATATTAGCATCCCGAATGGCCCTCTTTCGGGCGTGATCTTCCACACAGGGAGCTTGCACTGCTTCGCCTGCAAAATCTCACCGAAGTTCCATCAGTATGTTATCCCTTAGCCACTCGTCTATAAGATCTAAAACCCAAAAATTCCCAAGCTCATAGAAGAATGGCTAAGGGACAAACCTGGTGGAAGCTCCACGTCATCGGCCTCGGAGTCGCTGACTTCAAGGACCTCATCAGGGATGTTTTTGCCTTTCCTTTTTCTTTGCTCCTCTACCTCCTCGGCCGAAAACCCCCCAACTGAGGTCCCCAAAGTCTCCACCACGGTGCTAGGACTAAGGGGAGTGGAATGGATGGCTGGTTCCGAAGGTGGATCCTCCCGAACGTGGGTCTAGTCCTCAGTCCCTACTTCATCCTTAGGAGGCGGGGGAATGAGGTCCTCCTTCGTCTTCTTCAGCATCAGAGCCGATGATCCCCCAGAAGGCTTCTTTCTCTTCGCTACCGCCTTCTTTCGGGTCTGCTCCCCCTTCTCAGCCTGACCGAGGAAGAAGGACTTGTATAAGGTAGCAGATATGTCACCCATCTCTGCAAAAAAAAGAATATCAGTGTAAGCACACAGAGAGAAATGAAAAATTTGGAAAAGAACTTATTCTCTTGAAGGACCAAATATGTGAGTTTGCCCCGAAGGGGCATTACCAACCACGACTTCTTCCCATCAAAAAGAGGCTTCGGCATGTTTAGGTCGGTAACATGCTCCTTGATCACCCCTAGTTCCTGAAGGACCTCTTCGGTCATCAAGTTCCATCTGATTGGAAAGGGGTACAGGGAACGGGGGGGACCTCAGGGTCCCAGTCCGCGACAATCCGAATACGGTTTTCGAACTCCTTGAACTGGGCTTCTAATTCTAGTGTTAGCAGTTTTCTGGTGTCAACTACATCTATAGGCAAAGTCCCCCACGCCCAATTGGTTGGAATGTGCTCCCACTGGTCAGCCACATTCAGGAAGAAGAACTTCCTTTGCCACCCTCGCCAATTATCCTTCGTGTTGAAGGTAAATGTGAACTTCTTACTCCTAAAACCCCGAGGAAGCAAAAAATAAAAGTCACCTTTCGGGACGGGGTGGAGTTTGTAGTATTGCATGAAAAAAATAAAGTGAGGTTCTATCTTAAAAACCCCGCACATGCAAAGGAAAGCATTCAAGTAGAAGTAAGAGTTAGGAGGAAGCTGATTCATGGCTATGCCATAAAATTGGCAGAAGTCGTAAATCATCTTCGGCGGAGGAAACAGAAGTCCGGCCTTCAGTTAGGCCCAAAATATAGTAACCTCGTCTGAATTATTCATGTAACTGAACAGGCCAGGAGTACGTAGCCTGGTAATCGTGTAAGAAGGAAGAAAGAATTTAGTTGTCCACTTCACTAACTTCTCTAAAATGGTACAACTTGGATGAGAATTAAGGGGAGTCCAGCTCTCGGGGACAGGTTGGACAGACATAAGCAGAACTAGGGTAGACATTCAGAAAAGGGAATCTTAACTTTGGAAAGTTGAGAAAAAAGAGAAGCAAATAATGCCAAAGAATGACTTTAGAAAAGAACCCACCTAGTTCAAAAAAGGAAATGATTACAGGAGAACATTGAAGAAACTGCCGGAAATCACCCGCCGCTACCACCGCCGCCGGAAAAGACAAGGAGGAGGAAAATTCGAGAGCAGGGGAAAGCAAGAGAACACAAGTGTGAAAAAATTGATGAGGAATGGAGAATTTATAGGCCAAAGGAGGGAGGCGAAGCGTCACCATAATTGCCCCTCGAAGGCGAAGAGGCATGTCTGACGAAATGGATGTGACCATTCGCCATTCACCAAGTGACATGTGTCACCCAGTGCGGGAAACGAGGGCACGCCCCTCCCAACTATTAGAACTTAAACCCTTCCCAAGGAAACGCGTCAAGCAGGCATAATGGTCCACTGACAGGCATTAAAAAGACTGGAATAGATACACTTTGACCGAAGAGACAACCTCAGGAACACCAAATTCCTCTCCCGAAAAGATAATTGCCACTATCTCGACAAGAACAGATGTTCTAGGTCAAAGAGACTCTCATCCAGAAGAGGTGACTTCGGTCATTTCAGGGTCCGATCAGCCCTCCGAAAGGTTCCATGACTAGCTCGCGAAAGATCAAAAGCCGAAGATATATCTTCGGCTCTCCGAGGGGGGCATGTGATAGCCAAAGGGCTATTACCCTTCAAACCCCCAAGCTCTGATGAGCACCACCCTCGGTAAAAATGAGCATTACCCTCAGATCAGACGAGTGCCAACCTCGGAAAGAGAGGGCCCGCAGTCCTTGACCCCCTAACCTCGGTAATCCACCATCACCCTCAGAGAATAACAGGACTGACCTCGGGTGTACGGTGCGCTACCACCCGTGGTAAGATGACCTAGCCAACTTTGGGAAAAATAGACTCACCATCCTCGACGAGGGAGAACTTCTCCCAAAAGTGCCCCGCTCCACCGAAGAATTTATCCTGACAGCCCTCAGTGATGATATCTAGCCGAATGGGGCCTCCTATTCCAAGAGGGTCTCATACCCCGAAGGGGTCTTATGGAGATAAGACAAAAACAGTTAAGGAGCCTCTAACACAGAGACCTTGCACGTGCCCCTGACACACAGACCTCCCACGGCCCTAACTCCTGGCCAGAACAACCTATGCCCAGCTGGAGGTCCCCCATCCCCGAAGATACAGACCACACCTGACCCAACATGTGTCATGATCTGAGCGGGCTATGTAAAACAGACTTCTCCTAATGCTCTCCCATAAATACTTAGGGAACAACCTTGGTAAAGACACAGATAGAACTCTCTCTACTCTTGACTCTCCACTCTCTGCACCTTACTTGCTTGCTAAATACTGACTTATGCGTTGAAGGCTCCTTCCCCGAAAACACACTCCGGGGACCTCCTAACCCCTGTTCTTATGAGCGTTTCAGGCAATCTCATGCCGGAAGTCTCCTTTACCAGCATCTCCATACCAGAGGTCCCTCTCAGGCCTACCATGTCGTACAATGAAGATGCTGCTGGGCATTAGTTGTATTGGACTAGAAACCATAAAACCTTGCAAAAGAAGCAAACCTAGTCAAAATAAGTTTTGAATACACGGTTTCAACACTCTTCCACACTAAATCCAGTGGAAAGTGCCCAATGTGTTCTAAACCTTTCCTTAGCTAAATAATATCTAGGAAACATGAACTAACTAAGAAAAATAAAAAAAAATTACTTGGGAATATGAAAATGCCGAGGTAAGGCTCCAAGGTGGCTTTCGAGTGCACACTTAGAGTTCTTTAGGTTTTGGCTTGGCCTCCGTGTTCCAACTACTCTCTTACTTTCTTCATCTTGAATCCCCATAATGTTGAGTGAATTGAAGTTTTGAGTCCTGGACATGTATAAGTTGGCCACATGTTGAAATGGTGTAGGAGAGCTCTAAGTAGGCCTTCAAGTGCTCTATAATGAGGGCTGGAAGGGCTTCTTGAGTCTTCTTAGCTCTTTTCCTTGTGAGAGTCCTATGCTTATCTCCAATAAGTCTTTAGAAGTCTTAGAAGCCTCTGAGCTTGATGGTCCTCCATCACTAAGAATTTTCCTTCAAATCATATTGCAATTCCATGTATTGATGGACAGATCAGGTTTAGTTTCTTAATTGGACTTAGTCTCTTAATTACAGATTTGGGGTTAGTTGCCCAAAGACCGATGAATTTAACTCCAGTGGGCATATTGGATATCAGGCATGTCCTAGTATGGTATTATAAAGAATAAAAAAATGATTCTTTTGCTTTTCAATAGATCAATCAAAATAGTTTCCAACAAAATAAGCAAAACATAAATCAATTGGTAACAAAATATTTTTAACAAAATAACAAAAATATAAATTATCGTATATAAGTTTTTTAAATTATCATATGAATAATTTAACTAGTTAATCATACAATTATCAATTTAGTAAATTTGATTAATCCACAAGTATGGTGAGATATAAAAAATTTTAAATGAAAGAGTCATTTTGCTAAAATTGAAAGTTAGGACTGAAATTGTGATTTACCCTAGCACCTGAATGACCAATTTGCATTATTCTACAAAGTTTGATGACTTATAATACTGAGTCAAAATTAAAAAACCAACACATGTGAGTTTGCAAAATTGGAGGAGCACTGATGCATTTACCCAATTTGCTTGTAAGTAGATAACATAAACAATGCCATGGGCAATTCCAGAACCACCAAAATCTGAAGGCACATAGAATTGAGAAATAAAAATAAAAATTTATGAATAAATGCTTATTGAAAAAAATTATAAATTAAATATGGATCCACTTGTTCAAGTGGGTTTCAGTTCCTGGTCGTTTAAGATATTTGGATTTTGTCCAAAAAAGCCTTAATTAAAATTTGCCCATAAGGTTTAGGTGATATTACACTTTGTCTTTGCTGTTTTAGAAACATACATTTTGTCTTCTACCTTTCTTACACTATCCGACAACAACATTAGAGATCTTAAATTTAAACTGTATTATAGTTATCTCTTAATAATTTTAGTATGTATGGTACTTTTTTATAGTTAATGGATATTTTAAATAATCAATTTTTTCTTTTCGTAAATGTAAAACAGTTTCTTTTAAGAGGATAGAGTGTAAGGCAAGTGCAAAGTATATATTTCTGAAATAGAAATTGTAAAGTGTAATGTCACCTAAACCTATGCGTAATTTGTAATTAACCAAGAAGAAAAAAGAAAACAAACCTATTTGCATTAGTTTGATCCTTATAAATTCTTCTTGGTAAAAGAGGGATAAATATGGTAGTACTTAGGAGGTAACTCTTTTTTTCTTTTTTTTAGCCATCTGCACTACATGATGAATGCAAGATAGTGGTTGACATTTCAGTCGGATTTCAGTCACTATATAGTTCAAAACCAACTGCCCAGCGACTAAAAAAAGATAATCACATTTTTCCAAATCGCAAATATTTGTGACTAAATATCGATAGAAAAAAGCGACTAACAATATCAATCAAAATTCAATCACTAATTTGCAACTGACTTTTTCAGTCACTATAGTGGCAACTGCTTTTTTAGTCGCAATTCAATTGTTGTATTGAGTGATTTTTCTTCCAAAAATTTACATTATTATTTAATATAATTGTTGTTTAATTAATATTATTCAATTTAATTAGTTATTTATTTTTTATTTAATTGATAATTCTTTATATGAATATTAAAACAACTTAACTTTTTTTAAAAAATTATGTAACAATCAAATAATCACATAATGCAATTAAAAATTAAATAAAATAGATTTAGATTAATATAATGTAAAATTTAATATATATACCAAAATATGAAATTAAAAAATTTACAAAATTCAAAAATCAGATCTGGAAAAGAATTCAAAAATTTTAAAACTCAGATCTAGAGGAGGCGGAGGCGCGACGGGAGGGGTGGGGAGAGGAGTCTAGGTGGATGAAGGTAAGGCCGAGCAGACCAAGGAGGTGGTTTGGCGGGGCCATGAAGGAGACAGAGGAGGTGACGGTGGGAAATGATGGATGGGCAGGCCGAGGAGGCAACGGTGAGGAAGCTGGGGAGACTGATTCAGACAGTGACAACAATGAGCGACGAGCAAGCTGAGTAGATGATGACGAGGTGAGGTGGACAGGCAAGGCAAGAAATGATGATGCAGACAGCGGGGCGAGGTGAGGCGAGAAATGGGGCGAAACCGACACCATTGGCAATGCGGATGGAACATGAAGGACGAGAGTGAGAGACAAGTAAGAGGGTTAAGAGAGATGAAAGAGGAAAGCGAAAAAGGAGAGTGAGATGAGAGTGAGATGTTTGAAAGGGATGTAAGACAGTCGAGTAAGTAGAAGGGAAGTAGTTGGAGCAACTGAACTTTGCCAGTAGAGGTTCAGTCGGGTTGTAGTCGGAGTTCAATCGCAAAAGTCATGAATGCAGTCGTAGTTTAGTCAAAATTCAGTTGCTATGTTGATCATTTTTTCATTTTTTTCTCTTTATATTTTCATAAACAAATAAAATAGAGGCACACACACACACACCACACACACCCATATAGTACAACATATAAACAGATTGTATATACGAATATAATTATATATATAGTACAATTATAAATATGTGTATAAATATGTGTTTGTGTACATACATGAATATAATTATATATGTGGTACAATCATAAATATATGTAAGTTCATGAAATTTCCTCCATATACATAATTTCCAAAATTAAAATTAATAAATAAATTATATCACATACAGGAAAGTAAGAACCACAAGAACAATTCTCATATCTTAATAATTAAATAGACTCTAAACATACAAATGACCAAATTAACCCTTAAACCCTAAATTAAACCCTAAGACATAAAACCCTAAAACCCCCTAAGACTATAAAACCATAAATGCTTAATTCTATATGCCTAAATTGTAAACCTTAAATCTAATTATATACCATTAACCCTAATCCCTAAACCCTAAATATAAAGCCTAAACCTTCAATCCTAAATCTTAAACCATAATTAAACCCTAAAATAGATGTAAACCCTAATGACATACATACACAAAAACCTTAAACCCTAAACCATAATTAAACCATAAACTCTAATTTCATATACCCCTGAACCCTAAACACTTAATAGAAACCCTAATTAAAACTAAACCCTAATTAAACCCA
>SMDT01000228.1:0-196048 GCA_005392925.1 Aquilaria sinensis
GAACGGAACAGAATACCCTATGTGGAGGGTCCAAAACTACACCGTCCCAATAGTATGAGGACAGAACCAACACCTACAAAAACGGAGTCGGAATAGAAATTCAGAGCATTATGATTGTTATAAAATTTCAGGACAAAACATCACAATAAAAACATACCTAATCCTAACTTATTTAATCAAACATAATATATTACGTAAATAAGATAAAATTTGAATAAACAAATAAACAAGTAAATTAATAAAACACTTGGAAAACAATTTCAGAATAAAACTTGTAATTGAAAACTCTTATTTTGATCAAAAATTTATTTAATGTAAAATAGCTTTAAATTGAAATATTGAGAAATTACTAAATTGGAAAACTTAGCACTTTAAAGAAATAACTAGTTTCATAACCCGTCTAACGGACGGAGAAGTTGTTGATATAAAAAAAATGTAATGTAATCACGTAAGGGAAGAAATGCATTGAGACTGGGGGAAGAGACAAAAAAAGGAAAAAAATAATAATTATGACATCTTGTGCGGATAAATGACAGTCAGGTATGAGGAAGATGTTCAATGTCCGAAAACATAGCAGCAACATCGAAGTTCTCAATTAAATCAATCCTGTAAAAAAAAACAATTCTCAGTGTTATGGGGAATCATGTAAATAGTTAGGTATAATGTATTGACAGACATATATGTAAGGTGTTTTATAAAAAAAAAAATAGAATAGGGGAAAAGAATTACCATTCATGGGTTGCAATAATTTAGTACACAAAGTCAAGAGGTGTAGTGTAAGGACGGGATAAGGATGGGGTATCCTTCAGTTTCAACCTATTATGCATTAACATTGGAAAGGTGAAAGTAAGTGTAGTTTCGTAGAAAGAATAGGAAATATGAGTGGCATCATGCTTACAGGGAAGAAACAACTTCAAATTCAGTTATTGATAAGTTACCGTGATAGCATGGGTCAGAAGGAGAATGAGAATGACCAAAGCCACTGAAAAAAAATGATGAGTGTAAGAGAATAAAGAAGTATGTTAAAATCATGGGCAAAGAAGTTAAAACAGGCATGGTGGCATATACAGAGTCTGATTGAGGGGGCGAAATTGGTCGTTGATTTATGGGAAAGTGTCGTTCCTGTGGCTGAGAATGAGATGTCTGTATCATCTGGGCTGGTATCTAAAACACATAAGAAATGGTAATTATATTAGAAGGATGTAATCAATAGCACATAAGTGGACCCAAAAAGGTTTGAGGAGCATACAAGTTGTTCTTTCAGTTGGAATGCAAGCGCCTCCTCATCAGGTTTGATCATGTGAAACTTGCACAAGGTAATAGGGGAAGAAGGGTTTTGAAAGTTAAATGAAAAAAGTTCAAACTCAAAAATAAGCTCTTTATTTAGTGACTGTTGAAACCACTGCTGAAGTTTTGATGGTCCATCATCCTGTAAAATTTGTTAAAGGATGCAAAGATATTATTAATATTGAAGTGGGAGTAGAAGGCAGATATTGAATAATGGTGTGAAATATGTTTTGATTAGGTTAAAAGTAGTTAGTCAAACCGATTGTTCAAGTGAACGGAGAACTGAAGCAGGAGAGTTAAAGAACTTCGCAGTAACTAAGTCAAGCATTGTGAAGAGGATGTCGCTTGTGGAGTCACGCACTCGAACGATAGCCTTATAGCTGTAATGTAAGTTTAAATGGTCACATATAATATGGTGTTAAAAAAGAAGGAAATAATGAATATGGAATGGTTGGAATTAAATGGAGGAGAAATTAATACCGCATAGGTGGTGTGCGATTGACAATGTTGCACTGATCACAGAAATAAGTTCACCCGATCGGTTCAACTTTTCTGCAACACTTTTTGTAGGCTAAGTACCACCACCCTCTGTCAGTAAGCAAGGTAGAAACTACATCGCGGATAGAGTAGACATTGTCCTGGGGAAAAAATATTAGTTCCGATGTTAAGGACATAACATGCACTAATGTTGTGCAAGTGTAAGTAAAAAAAGAGCAATGTGTCTCACAAATAAAGGCCAGCGAGTAAGCAAATTCTTAACGCCTGCAATTGTTCTCTGGTGGCTGTAGATGACCTTAAGTTCAGTGCGTCGATTAGGTATAGAAGGGACATAATCACGTACAACATCAATCCCAATGGATGAGCTAAAATGAAGCAGTAAATATTTGTAAGTGAAAATGGAAAAAAAGGCGTGATAGGGTGTAGTTAAAGGAAAACAAACATAAGTAAAGCGCGAAGTTTCAGGGACATATGAGCTCAAGAATTGTCGGACCTCATCGATTTCAATATTAACATAGACTTTAGTACCAGATGTTGAAGCAAGGTTATACCGTCCTACATGTTAAGAAAAAGAAGACATAATGAAACGTCAGTAAAATAGGGAAATAAGAAGATGGGCGCAGGTTGATATAGTGCATACCTTGACATAACCTAACAGACGTCGAAGTGATAACCAGAATATAAGTTGTTTGGGCACCCTTCAATGTATTAAAGTCAACCAAATCATCTTGATCTCCCCACAAAGTTATGTCAATGGTAAAGCCACTACATAATAGGTTAACATGTAAGCAACAATGAATTAAAGGGGACATAGACACACATTGGACACAAAGTAAATGTAGTATAAGGTATAAAGAAGAACCTCAAATTCTGAAGTGTTATGATACGCCTCTTTGTTGCTATGGCATCAGATCTAATAGTTTCAGTGGCATCACCAATGGCAATGAGTTTCCCGATGACATCTATGAATCATGAAAGGGTTATAATTGCTTAGTAAGTAGAATAACAACTTAAGTTATGACTTGATGAGTGAAGTGAGTCATACCCCATAATTGAATATTATCAGGGTGGCATAAATAGACCTGCTCGAAAGCAATAAACTCAAACTTGTACGCGTTAATTTGTGGTATAGGACCAGGGACGAAAATGATTTTTGTCCATGCATTCAAACGGATAAGATAGTCATTAGTGACAGCCCTATAGCCTTTATCGACCCTCTGAACGGTAAAGTTTAAGAGAACATAAACATTCCCTTCCTGAAACAATGACTTGAACTTAGCCGCAATTGGCACAGAAGCTGTTCCTTGGATGTGATCGTCCTGGGGAAACAAATGATAGGAAAAAGGGGGAAACATGGAGTCGAGTTAGATATAAGATGACAAACAACCAGTTTTGTAAACATTTAAGTCAATGCTGTTGATTTCTGTAGAAGTTAAAAGCGGATAAAGAAAAAGTACCTTCTGATCAAGCAATGTCATACCAATTCCATAGGACTTTAATGTGGTAACATTAATAGCATCCCAAATGAGTGTAAGACGAACCCTGATTGTCCATCGATAACTAAGGGGAGTCAAGTACCTGACTGGTGTGAATTGTGAATTCATTCCTGATAGCAACTAAAAGGAACTGATGTGAAATTGAGTAAAATGGTATAAAAGAAAGAAAAATAAACAGTAAATGAATAATGACATGCACCATGTATAATAATGTGAAGCTATGACGAAGAGTGATATAAACGTTGGAATACTTCACGATAGACGATATTTCGTGTGAGTGAGGTATTACGACCATCTGATTGAAGTAGAACACGAAAACCTGAAGGGCTGGTGACACGTGAAGCAGCAACATACAATTGACCATGGCTGAAGACTGGATGTGGGAGATAAAGGCCAATATGATTGAATGTTTGTCCTCAGCTCTTATTTATTGTCATAACAAAACAAACCTTCAATGGGAATTGCCTTCTGCTGAACATGAATGGTAAGGCAGTGTCGGAAGGGACCATTTCAACACGTGGTATAAAAAACCTATTTCCAGAGTTCAAGCCTGTGATAATTTCTACTTCGATGACAGTCTGCGACAACCTTGTCACAACCATGCATGTCCCGTTGCATAACCCCAGAGATTGATTCAAGTTTCGCAACAACATAACTAGAACACCGACTTTCAACTGCAGCTGATGGTTAGGGAAACCAGAGAACTTGAACATGTGAAGGTACTCAGGTGGGTACAATAATGAATGAGCTTCAAAATTATCCGAGGCAGGAGAAACCTTATCAGCACTGAGAAAAGTCTGGGTATCCCCAGGGAGCATACTAATTATTCGCTCATTAACTACATCAACAATTTCATTAGTTGATGAAAGAATGGCCCGTTGCTTTAAGTAGCTGACATCCTGAAACCTGGTAATCAAATCTGGGTAACTCGAGGCTATAATATCAGCAATCGGATCAGCAGATAAGGGGATTAAGAATTCAGGAGGGATATTAATCCAGGATGGTTCATCCTCATCATCTGATAACCAATGTGCTTCTAGTATGCCTTCCCCTAATTTTATGATCCAATTTATAAAGGTAGTGGCATCAGATGTTGTAGAATCAAGCAACCTCATGTTCTGTGTAAGCGAATACATTGTACAATGTTGCCAAAGAGAGGATGATAATAAAGATGCTTCAACAACATCTGCTCGACAACCGCGAGGAATGACTGGTAGGATCTGTCTGAAATCACCACCAAGAGCAACTGTGATACCCCCAAATAACTTAGAGCTAGCAGTAGGGTCAACAACAGATAATATATCACGAAAAGTTCGATCAACAGCCTCGAAAGTATAACGATGCGCCATGGGAGCTTCATCCCATATGACTAAGCTTGTGCTACACAGGAGTTCTGCCATAGGAGTGGATCTTTTAATATTGCAAACAGAAATATTTTCCACGGGGATTGGGATCTTAAACCGGGAATGAGCAGTTGTCCCTCCAGGCAATAAAAGTGCCGCAATACCAGAGGATGCTACTGCAAGTACGATTCGGCCTGCAGCACGCAGCTTTGAAATTATTGTTCGCCAAATAAATGTCTTACCAGTACCACCACTTCCATGGACAAAAAAAAGACGACCATCACAAGATTCAACGGAACGAAGCAATGAGTCGTAAATGTGGCGTTGTTCATCATTCAACTGACGAACCAAGGTAGCATGCTCCAATGCTAGAGCAGGCCGATCATAGTTTAACTCCTCTATAAGTAAAGAGTTACGGGACATCAGCCTATGGTCAGCTCGAGGGAATGGGAGAGTTGGGAATTCTCTTAAACTTCTCCCAAGTCTATTAAGCACATGTTCAATCTCACATAAGGCCTGATTTTGCTGTTCATCTTCAGTCATATTCAACTGCGAGTTGTTTAAGATTCTACGCTGGTGGTGTAATATGTCTTCAGACAAGGAAACAACATTACGTGTCCAGAGACCAAGAGGATCATCAACCTTGCAGAAAAGTAAGAAAATGACAAACAACTGCCTCAATTGGTTACCTGATGCCCACGCAGCTGCCTCACGCAAGCACTGATGCCATTCACCATCACCATCTAAAAGACCGAGTGCAGAACACGCTTCCCTATATGTTCCATATATGACTCCATGTACAGTTCGAATATCCTCATATGTTGTGGGTCCCTTAACAATGTTTAGTAGCATGCAGAGGTAAAATTTTTCACCCGCAGTTGGGTGGACAAAGTAAATCCTTCCGACACTACGGCCCTTGCGTCGGCACATCCACATTTTGTTTTGCCTATTCCAAACAAAATGTTCTGGGAATTGTACATATGTCAATGTACAAGCGAAAGCATCATGGGAGTTACAGTGCATCCAAGCCTCGAATTTTGTCATGCTTTCCTCCTGTGCATGGATGACGTCACGTAAATCATCATCGTCCTCATACACAACATTTTGCTGGCCAGGTAAATGAAAAGACAATCGCTCTACTGATGGATGATGCTCATGAATGAAGAAACCAAAGATACGCCAAATCGCTTCTGAGGCTGAAACAAAGCGACAGTTCATATATTGTTTGATCTCATCATACTGGTTACTATCAGATCGATTAGGAGCATTATCAACTGACCGATCATGTTCCATAACAACTGTCGACATGTCAGGGCCTTTGGTAACATATTTGCAGAGGTACTTAACACACATGTCAAGATTTGTAAGCTCAACGTTGACATGACAATCGTGCTTCACACAGAGGTCACGATTGTGAGGCACAACCCAACGATTATCCAACGGAATACCATGGACTACAGCGAAACGTTCATCACGCTGCCTACGGTAAAGAGGGAATCCATCCTCATTGATTGTTGTTTCATTCTGGAAGGAACGTGGGTAATGTTTGGAACATGAATTATTGGCCATGCAAGGGCAGCGTGGGTTTGCTACCCCACATGGTCCATGGAGCATATGCGTGACAACGGCTTTGTATCCAACAGGATCCTTATCTTTATCTGGAAGTTCTGTAGAGATGAAGCGATTTATTTTTTTAGGAGTGTTGATCTTATCTTCAGGATGTAGAAATAGGGCAATATGGGCATGAGGAAGACCTCGCTTCTGGAACTCAACAGTACAAAGATCTGTAAAATTTTAACAATTTAAGAATATGATTAGTGAAGGGGAGGAATAAATGTTTTCTCTGAAAGTTTAAGTATTCCCCTGAATGTGGGGGATATAGTACCTGTGACAACACGGCCGAAGTGTTTACGTTTTGTTAAATCATCTCTGAAGTTCTGAAGCTTCATCATGAAGACACGATCAACAATATCAGGTCTGTCCTCAGGAGGCTGGCCAGGGATAAGGTCAAGAAAATGTCGCATTTCTGGCCATTTTGGATTACATGTGAAAATAATGAATAGGTCAGGGTACCCCATAACTCTACATATGGCCATTGAATCCTGATATATTTGCATCATATATCGGGGACCCCCAATGAAGGAAGATGGCAGAATAGTCCTCTTGCCATATAAAGAAGCATCAGTATCACCACGATTAACCGCATCTTGTAACCCGCATAATATTTCAGCACGAAATCGATCTCTGTTTCTTCGAAGCCAACGAAATCGAGATTCAAGAGTCACACAATAAGCATCCACAGCATATTCATGAAACAAACGACCACCTAAAAGGAGTAATGAGTAAACATTATGGCGCTGTTGGAGCTGATATGCGTAGAACTCCCTAGGAGTTACAGTCCCAATAGAGCGAAGCTGGCCATCCTCTGTAACATAGCTTATATCCAAATGGTAATGGTCCTCTCCATACACCAGAAATAGGGGGAAATGTAACGCACACCGTTTTGGGTGAAAAAAATCTATAGTACGAGGTTCTGAATTCCATGGGTAGACCAATATGTCTCGATAATTGCTATTTTCCTCATCAATGCCATCAAAGAGACCAACAACCTCATTTGAAGTTGGGAGATTGTGTTGTCTATCCCTTCCCCTAGAACTAAGAAGCCTGATGCGCACAGGGGGTAGTGTGGTGTCATTGAACCGATCTCGAGCCATCCGAAAGAACCTAACCAGTTGATTATGCTCATTAAACACGTGTATTAAGCCATCTATGATCTGTCGATCATACTCCGTATGTCTTCCATCTCCAAAACTCATAATTCGATTGTAAGTCTCATGCTCAGTGTCATACATGTACAACTGAGCAAACCGAGGACGATCTCCAGTGTCTGGATATAATGATCCAATTCGATGGTAATTCATCCCACAAGATCTGAACACTGGTGGACCCTGTCCATCATGCGTACTGGAATCAACATATGCCCCAGTAGAAGTGAAAGAAAATCTAGAATTAATTTCTCGTATATGCCTCCGAAAGTACCGCGATAACTGGTCTCCATTATAGTAAAATAGTTGATGTATAAATTCTGGTGGGGACATAGATAGAGGAACTGAAACTTTGCCTTTACGACAGCAAAGGGAGAATTTAGGGTTGGAAGTGCGTTGTCCCTTGTTACTTCTCTCTTGGTACCACATAATAGCGCCACAATGGGGACAGACACAAGTGGGGGGGCCTAAATCTTCATATTCAGAACATGACCCTACATTGTCATACAACATTAAAGAAGGAATATAGAGGATAAATGACGAGGTGTGGAAAAGAAGTCAAGAAGCATACACTGTTGGCCGTCTGATTGTAATTCATCATTTTCATGTCGAAGCTGGTTGGTGTCATCAAGAGGAACTATAGGAAAACATCATAATAGTTTAGGACATATTTTATTGGTATGTAAAGGATTTTCCCAAGAGGATGGGAAGTTTGTTACATGTGTTTTATACCTTGAAGATCAAAGGCGACGTCATTGAATGACGTGGTTGGGATTTCTTCATTATGGGGAGGGAAGCTCGTGCGTGTTCTAGATCGTTTTGCCGCAGCTGTAGAGCATTCTCCCACTTCACAAGATCTACGAAGTGGTAGGACATCTGGCATCTGAGGTAGAACAGGAGTGGCACAATAAGAGTGCGACTGGGTAGGATGAATAGTGGGATGAACTAGGCGCGAACAGAATGAATTGTATTAGATATATCAGGAAATGGAATTCTCCGTTGTTCGAGAGATACCGGAGGGACGATATTGGGAATTAAGGAACGGGAAGGCCTATTTCCCATAACAGAAGAATCAGAATTACTGTTCATGGCAGGTCCATTTGAACGGCGAGAGTCTCGATGAGCACGCCGCAATTGAATGCGCTGAGCTCTGCGCGCACGACTATCCATATCCTTACAAGTGTAAGGGTATGCAATTACGAACGTATAACTAACAACATAATTTGCCAATTTGGTTAATTGGCAAGAAAGTGCAATCAATAAAGGGCAATTAAAGGAAAGGCAATAAGTAAGCAATAAAGAGGAAATATGAAGCATCGAAGGGAAAGTAACAGTAAATGTAATAAACAAAAGCAATGTGAAAAAGAAAATACCAAATTTAAGATAATGTTAAAGGAGTGGGTAGTATAGATCACATACTCAAAAGTCTATAGAAGGTAATAATAGTACATCAAGTGGTAAGTCATCTAACTAAATGTCAACAGTGATGTATTCCAAATGACAATCGGAACTAATAAAGGTAGTATTAAAACAAAAATTAGGGCAAGAGTTCCAGTCTTACATTCTTCTCTCTCTCCCCTACCTACTGCTTGCAGTAAACTATCAAATCTAACGGATGAGATATTATTTCACATTAACACATGTATTTTTCTTTATGTGTGGTAAAAAAGTAGATATTTAATATTAAAAAAAATGCAATATGTTTGTTATGAAAAACTGTGTAAAGAAGTGTGGAACTCATATATGGTGATGAACTATTTTCAGAAATTTAGTAACAACATCACATTATTGAAGAAGTTCGATAGCAGTGAAATTAACAGGATTAAGAGAAGTATAACTAATTTTTTTAAATGTATGAAAAATATTGTTAAAAATATTATCCCAATTGAATATAGATATATTTGATTTTTTTAAGTGTTACGAAGAAGAAAGGTAGGGGAAATGGAGGAAAAGTATTAAGAATAAAAAGGTAGTAAAGGTACAAAAACTGAATAAATAGTTATGAGAAATATCTGTAAAAGTATTTAATTTTAGTTGTTAATATATGTATCAATGAAATAATATTATCAGAAAAGAAATGACAGTAAAAATAACACATGTATTAATGAAGTAATAATAGGAAAAAATAAATGATTATGAAAATAAGATAAGTATTAATGAAATAGTAATAATAGCGGAAAAGAAATGATTGTAAACTAATTAATTTAACAAATTAGTTATTTAATGTTTGAATTTTATACCGTTAATATTTTTAATTAATTTTTAAACCTTACTAAATAGTTAAAATTAGTTAACCTAATATTTAATAACACACTCAATGTTGAGAATTAATTGAAAAAATTTAAAAATTAGGAGGAGGGCCTAAATGTAAACCCCGTTAATATTAGGGACTATATGGTAGGAGCTAAGGAGATGTGGGTCATAAGTGCAACACGGAACAAAGATAAGGGGTTTTTGTGTAATTTAATGGATAGAAAAGGGTTAGGGTTTCTTCTGCCCGCTACCGTCTCTCTCGCTCTAGTCTCTCTCCCTACTGTCTAAAAAACGGTCCGCCGTCCTCTGCTTTTGGCTAGGTTAGATCTCCACTTCGGCGTCCGGTTTCCTACTCATTTTAGCGGCCTTCTTTGTCTCGGCCTCCACTCGGTTAATCTCTCCCTTATTTCCAAAAAAACACCGCCGTCTTCTGATTCTCTGATTTTGTTGAAGTTGGACCTCTACACCACCTTCCAGTGACGGCAATGCCTGTTTATGTGCTAACCGGACGTCCTCTACTATGAGCTCTAATTTTACGGCCGTTATGCACTTTCCGACGGCGGTGCCTTGTACCCGGTGATTTTTTTTCCACTTTTTTTTTTTTTTTTAAATACATGATTCAAAAGTTTTTCTACCTGTTTTTTACAAATTTTCTTAAAGCTAACAATTTTTTGCTATAACTGTGTGGGTCAAGAACTAAAATAGTTTTTTAGATCTATGTCTAAACCTTTGGTTTCCTCCATTGTTCCTGTGCTACCGTTTCACTTTGCTTTTCCCTAACATTTTTTTCCCTATAGAAAATCTCAATTTTCTGGCGATGTACATTTTCCTCACCCCAAAATGAAGGCGATTGATACAGATCTGGCGATATAGTAAACGAAAAGTCTAACTATAGATGGAACATTCATCCGAACCATTTTTTGTATATTTGAGTTTAAGTGGCCAGATATTTTTTTCCGCCCGTTCTTTCTGAATCCTTTGCTTTCGTGTTCTCTATAAGTCTTTCTACCCAAAGGTTTCACTAAAAAAACTTATGGTTTTCCTGGATCTATCTAACGCACCCTGGTGCCACCTACCACGACGGTGCGTGTATGTCACGTGACTCCTTTACTTGCAGTGAGGTAACGATTCTGTGTTTGTGAGCTGATTCTATGTTGTTAAACATTATTGAATTACCTTTTTTCGTTATCTTCAATTTTAAAACCCTAACCCTTAATTTTTTCTGTGACTTGTATTTTGCGAGATGAGAATGTTATTCGCGAATGATGGAGGATTTTGGAGCAAAGGTGGAAAGCAGTGAAGAGCAGATGCAGAAAGGTAAACCTAAACTCAGATAGATAGATATCGATTAAGTGTGCGTGTCTGTTGGATGATTAATTTGCCTGTGTGAATGATTGTGTTTGTAGGTAAGTGTCACCGAAACCTACACTCCTACAATACCCAGAAAGTGTGAATCCTAAAATGTTAATGAAAATGTAAAGGTCAAGCAAACATGTAATGTGGTTTCTAGGGTAGAGGGGAAGTACTTAAATGGGAAACCCAGACAGGGAAATAACGTAAGGGAGAAAGTACTTAGCCATTAAAAAAAGATCTAAAAAACCAATAAAAGATTGTCTGAGAAGCCTAAACATGGTGATAGGTAAAATAAGGCAACAAAGTCTTTATAGCAAAGTATAAGTAATTAGTGAAGCTAGTTAAAGAAGCCAGTAGAAGGGGAGGAAGGTTCGGATGGGTCACTTTCCATGGGTGTCTCATTCGAACCTTCATAAATAGACAGCCTCCCCTTAAGGTCAGCAACCTTTTCCTCCAGGTCATGAATTTGGTCGATGTAGACATTCCTCATGTAGGATTGATTGTACCTTACCAAGTCTAGCTCATACTTTAGTCCTTCATTCTCTGCCTCTGTCTGTGTCAGCTTCTCCTTCACATCAATATAATCTTTAAAATTGACATCATTAATGTAAAAGTTCTTGAATAACTTGAGCCTTTTAATCCCTGCCTCGGCTGCTGATTCCATTGCAGTTTCTAGCTTCCTAGCCAATGACCCCTCGACTTTCAGAAAGTTTTTCTGACCTCCCTCTGACTGGTCAAGTTCAATTTCTACAAAGCACCTTATCTTCCCTCCCTCACACATGTAAGTGTAAGAAGGCTTAGTCTTCCTAAGCTTCTCACAAATGTAGTCAAAGGATGTCACAAAAGGGATGGAGACAATCTCTACCACATCCATTATATCTGGAAAATTAACTGTCATTGTTAAAAAGATATGAATTTTAAGAAAAGGGTCAGTACTGTTTTGGGATATAAAAAATATGTTACTTTCAAAAGCAGGATAGTTTGGGACATTTACATCCGAAAGAAAGGAGTATTTTTTAAATAGATTTTGAACTGGGTTGTCACTGGAAAATAAAGGTCGGATTTGATTAAGATAAAAAATAGTTGATGATTGAATATATGCATCCCAAGGAAACCACATTACACATTCACAGACAAGCAAGAGCATGCCATAACCCATACAACCTAGTTCCAACTCCTACCATTCTAAACATTCATCGAATGTACATGGCAGAGAACATGAACACACAGCAGAACACACATCATAGTGTATTTAGTTAGGTTGGAACCTGATTAGTCAATGAAACCTCTTCCTCCTGTAAATGTAATTGGTCAGTGGAATACCTGAACTGATATCCTGAAAAATAGAAAATAAGACTGTCAGTGTAAAATAATGTAAAAAGGATTGATTGTGGCCAAAATCATGAGTACCTTAATCGAAAGATCCTGCTTGATTTGCTGCCTCAAATGAATGGTTCCATTTATGTGCTGCATTAACAGATAAATATAATATTATTTTCTCTTCCGCCAGTAACTGAAATGGTCTTGCAAAAAGATAATGAGTGACAACCTTAGTTGATAGTGCTATTTTGTCATGTAGTAATTAAAATGCTCCTTTCTCCTGTAGTAGCCTCTGAATTGCCCCTGGTAAAAATAAGAAGATGTGAGTTGATATTGCTATTTTGTTCATTCTAGCGTATATAAAAAAACATATTCTGAAATCAACAACTCCTGCAGGTTAATGCCTTCCAACGGAGAACCTAGATCCTTCTGATTATGCTCCCACCAAATGTTGCTGTTGACGCAAAAGGGACGTTCTTGGTAGCCTTCCTCCACAGAATGATGCACAAACAAAAGGCCAAGCGCTTAGCCAAGTCAGGTGCAGGTGAATGAACTGGGAATGAAAGTTGTGGCCTTGTGGGAACCAGTTACTGTACATCTTTTTTTTTTTTTTTATAGTCTATAAAATGAGGTTACAAATGCTGTAATGCATGAATGGGGTAGGTAGTGGGTTAAGTGATGTTTAACTGCAATTAAACGGTGCCTGTTTTCCTCCACCACCTTTAATTTCGGTAGCAGTTTTTCTTAGTGAGTAGATGTGTGGACGTGAGTCGAGGAAAACTGAAATGTTTGGCAAGAAGTATAACAGACAGCGAATCAGTTGTGGCAGTCGTGTAAATAAAAGTTTTTTTAATCCAATTAAACCAATAACATTCTGCCAAGTGCAATCAATTGGGGGTAAATTTTGAACTTGTCAGGTGTCACTTTATGGATGATTGAAACTGACACATGGCATCACCGAAAAAATTAAAGAAATGTAAAACAATGTTAAAAGACAATTTTGGCAGCCATCCTGCTTTCACACACACACACACACACACACACACACACATATATATATAATTAAAATAATTTAATTTTTAGAATAGTAGTAGCCACTTACCTCAATATGAAATTTTCCAACTCCTAAAATAATTATTTAGCCACCTAAAATAATTATGTAAAAATTTATGTCAAAACATAATCAATTCAAGAAATAGCCAAAAATCACTTGCTAATAGTTACCTAAATGAAAGTTTATGGAACCTAAGAAATCACTAAAGTATTGTTAGAAGCCTTAGGGATTAATATTGTAATTAACCCGATTATAGCATACCACTTCCAGTGACTAAATTGTAACATTTTATACTATTGGGTGTCGATGAACCTACCTCTAAGCCTCAAGGATCTAAACTGTTATTATATCAATTTATACTCAGAAATACGATACCTCGTCTTCTCCGATTCGCACCTTCTGTTACTCTCTAATTTCCACCATGCCCAGCCAAAACCTCCATAAATTTGTTTATAATTCACCTGAAATAATTCTAATTATCAATTATCTCTTTCAATCATTAAGAATAAATTATACTTAATCAAATCATCAACCCAAATCCTTTTATAAACTCTAAAACTAACTAAATTGTATACAAAAAATAATTAACAAACACTCACTAACGATTCTCCTCTTGCATAAGAAATTTGTAGGTTGCTCCCACTTGATCCTCAATTGATAATTTCTTCTTTACTTCTTCTACACAAATCAATAGCCACATAAGAATGTGAGAGAAATACCCAACCATAGTTTTTTCTTATTTTTCACTTTTTTATAAC
Source organism: Aquilaria sinensis (assembly GCA_005392925.1). Lineage (NCBI taxonomy): Eukaryota > Viridiplantae > Streptophyta > Magnoliopsida > Malvales > Thymelaeaceae > Aquilaria > Aquilaria sinensis. Next base: position 14,128 of record SMDT01000228.1, read on the forward strand.
TTGTTTCACGGCTTCTTTTCCTTCTTTCTTTTGCTGTATCTCTTGTTATTTTCTTTTAGTTCCCTTGCTCTCTTTTTTTTCTTTACTTCTTATTTTTATTATTATATTTTTTTCTTCTCTTGGCCTTAACCTAAATAACCAAAATAATAAAATGAATTAAATTGGGTTGGGTTATTACAGTTGTACAATGCATATGTATGAGTTATGATAATCAGAAGAAATGATGGAGGTGCTGTGATCTAGCCACGGGTAAGTTTTATGTCTTAAAAAATGCGGTGTTTGATGAAACATCGTCATGATGGCTTTCACAAGTGGCAATGCTTCTGAAACCAGAAATGGCTCAAGGGAAGGTGTAAGAAAAATAAGAAGAAAAGCAAGAGTTTTAATGTAACTAACTATAAACACCAACTGACAATGGTGAAAGAGATTAGTCACCGAAGATAGAGAACTTTGGAAAACAATGGTGTATCATGTTTACCAAAGACGGAACAAAAATGATCCGAGCCTAGACAAAGAAGTTTCAAGGCAAGAGAAGGAGTCTCAAGTTAAAGATTCCAAGGTTCAACTTTGTCGATTGACCAAAGAGCGAAAACCAAATCCAAGATATGCAAAATTAGCTACAATTAAAGAAATTCAACTAGTTAGTTTGTGGGAGCAATATCCTCATGGAATAACAAAGCTATGCACTTTGAAGACTGCTCAGCATGACCACAAGCTGAAAGAAGTCATTGTTGAGGGAAGTGTTGAACGTCAACATCAACTAAAGAAACTATAACAATGAGGAACATCACATCGTGAATAGAAAACGCTTGCTCATTAAACAAGCACAAATAACCGACAAACTAGAATGAAGTAAATATTTGTTTCTTGTTACTAGCTGCCTTAAATCCAGTATAAATAGAAGAAGACTCCAACTATTGTAGTGAAAGAAGATGAAAGAAAACAGAGGTGTGCGAATGCCATGCCTTAAAACTCGCCTTAGGAGCTTTAGGATGATGACACGGCGTGCACGCAAAAAAATAAAATTCCCTCAAATATACAAGACTAAAAATATTTCAAATAAATCTAAATAACCATAATTTATAATCCAAACTTATTACTTAACATTTTGCATCGAGCGGTAGAGCAACTACAATTTAAAATCTCATACGTAATATCTCTAACCTAAAAGTGCCTATCACAACTTACTTTAATGCTATCTCAAACCTTGAGCTATTATAGTAACTCCCTAACTAGCTAACTTTGTATTTCTTTTTATCTGTGTGCATGGGAAAATAGAGGGTAAGCATGAATGCCTAGTAAATGGCGAGATGCCCACTATTCCATAAAACAAAAAAATAGCTCATAAAATATATATAACATAGGGGATCGAGCAGAAAACAATCTTGTTGGAAAGATCGTAAATTCAATATAAATAAGAAAATATAAAAAAATATATAAATAAGTTAAAATATTCATTTTGTAGAAAATTCATATTCATAAAAATCAAAAAGTCATTTAGGTATAAAAAATGAATACAATTAACTTTATCATAAAACATAATAAAATAAACATGAAATTCATACATAAAATCATTAGTCAAATAAAACAATTTAAAACAGGTAACAAAATATAATATTTATTAACATAGTAAGTGAGACGATCACTGTAACTACATTTTAACCACTGTAGTACGTCATGTCATAATAACTTCACTTAATCGCTGTAATAAGTCATAAACTGACCAAGAATCGGCATCAATGGAGTGCCAAAAAGGTCTAGTCCTAAATCGTACACTATAAATCATACTTACATGATATCCTGTAAGAAGGGTCATGAACTATATTTTTCTAGTAGTTAGGCACAGAAGCAACACCTACTAAAACAGAGTGAAAACATACATATTCATATTCATGAACTTTCAGAATCCAAAGGTCCATAAAAAATCAGAAAATAATATTATCATAATAGCATAAGTAAAACATGCTTGATCCCGTAGTCATTAAAGCACAACTTACATACTTAGAAATATAGATAATGTACATGTAATTATTTCCACTATATTTAAGCAAAAAAATTTTAGAATAAGCTTTCAAATAATAAAGGTAAAATCAATAGAAGAAGTCCAAAGATCAAACTATTCATACTTTAAAATCAAAGTTTCATAGAACTAGAATTCAATATAATTCAATATATTAAAATCAATAAGTGGATAGAAAAATAATAATTTAAGTTTAGAATGGTGGACGGCTACTTACCTCGAATTCAAACTCCTAAAATAATGGCTTAATCACCTAAATAATTGTGCAAAAGTTTATTACAAAATCCAACTAATTTAAGGAATAACCCAAAATTATTCTCTGTCAGTGTACTAAACGAATATTTCTGGAAAATAAGGACTGTCTGAACCCTTGTTCAATGCCCAGGGATCAATACTATCAATAACCCGAATCCTTCAACTTGTAGTGACCAACATGAAACATTATAAGCTTCAGGACCTCGATACACCCGCCTCCAAGAACTAGGGACATAATGTATCATTAAGCCGATTTTTGCCCACAACCTAACATCCTCGATTTCTCTCTTGGCAGCCTCTGCAACTCGTCGAACACCAAGAAACCAAGCCAAAACCTCACCAAATTTATCCTTAATTTATTCAAAACAATTTCAATCATCAATTTTATTTTATAATTTCTAAAACCTATCAAAATGCTACCTAAATAATTTTATTTCTTATTGAATTTACATGAATATTTTTGACGTAATATATAAAAGAATACTAAATTAAAACTCACCAAATTTATTCATTTAAAGAAAAAAATCCTAAATTTAGTCTTAATCTTCGATCCTTACATCTTCTCCCTTTTTAAAAGAACTATAACAACATTGGAGTAGAAAACTCTATTTTTATTTCTATAATGGTATATATATAGCTCAACTCTCTCCTATTATATTTCTAACTCCCTTTACCTCTTTTTATTTTTTTCTTGTTTTCTCTTTATTTTCTTTTTTCTTTCCACCTTTCTCACTCTTTTTTTGTCTTCTGGTTTTAAGTCCCCATTTCCTATGTTTTTTTTTTCTCCTGGTCTGAATTTCCTTTTATATATATATATATATCCTATTTTCGTAACTTCATTTTTCAATTCTTCCCTTCGTTCCTTCCCTATCTTTTCTCCTTTAGTTAACTTTTTTTATTTTCTTTCTTCTACGTTTAATGACAGGCCCAAATTAAAAGAATAGTTTTTTTTCTTTATTTTTTTTATTTTAATTTGGTGTTTATGCAATTAATCCAAACAAAGTATACTTAATAAAATTTTGTGGTTATTACATCTTTTTCATCTAAAATAAGTTTTATCCTCGAAACTTGTCTTCAGTACTTTGAATATATCTCTAACACAAGTTTATACTCTAAAATAAATTTCAAGGCTGCTACATCTTTTCCCCCTTAAAAAAAATTTCGTTCTCAAAACTTACACCATTAACTTTAAATTTTTAGTGTTTACCATGCATCTCTTACTCATGTTCCCATATCCAATCACTCTTTTTTTTACAAGCAACTTTATACACATTAGGTCCATATTCTAATCTTAGAAGTCAGCTCATCTTTATCACCACAGCATGTCCACTTCTATATCATTTGGTTTTCCAGCAAGCTTCTGCTGCGTTACTCTGATATTTAGACCATAGATATCAATTAACAACATTCTTGAAGACCTTAATGTCTATAATTCTATTTATGTGCTTCTATAAATTCTGTCGTCTATAGTCATTTAAATTTAAAAGATCATCAACTTAAACCTCCTTTTTAATCCATTGTAAAACCTGCAATTTGAATAGTCCTTTCAACTGACCATAATAAGATATCCTAAATATATAACCTTTTTGGACGATCTTGAAAAGGAACTTAGTCCTACATGTAGGAATCTTGCCTTCTACTTTATGATAAGGGATAACTATGATTATACAAAACTATTATTCTAAGTGTAACAAAGCCTAGACCTGCAACCAAACCCAAGACCTTACAGATTATTGAACCTATTGCTCTGATACCACTTCTGTCACGTCCCAAAACCCACCTTAAGAGATTGGGGATAATGACACACTACACATTTGAATAAATAAAATTCCTTCCAACATACAAGGCTAAAAATATTCCAAATAAATCTAAATAATCATAATTTATAATCCAAACTTATTACTTGACATTTGACATTGAGTGGCAGAATAACTACAACTTAAAACCTCATATATAATATCTTTAACCTAAGAATACCCATTATATCTCACTTTAATGCTATCTTAAACTTTGAGCTCTTGTAGTCACTCCCCAACTAACTAACTTTGTATTTCTTGCTATCTGCGTGAGTGGAAAAAGAGAGGGTAAACATGAATACCTAGTAAGTGGCAAGATGTCCACCATTCCATGAAACAAAAAAACAATTCATATATATATGTGTGTGTGTGCGGATCGAGCAGAAAACAATATTTCTTATTGGAAAGATCATAAATTCAATATACATAAGAAAATATAATAAAAATATAAATAATTTAAAATATTCATTTTTTGTAGAAAATTCATACTCATAGAAATAAAAAAGTCATTTAGGTATAAGAAATGAATACAGTTAACTTTATCATAAAACATGACAAAATAAATGTGAAATTCATACATGAAATCATTAGTCAAACAAAGCAGTTTAAAACATATAATAAAACATAATATTTTTTAATATAGTAAGTGGGACGATCACTATGACTACACATTAACCGCTGTAGTATGTCATCTTATAATAACTACACTTAACCGCTGTAGTACGTCATAGACCGATTAAGTATTGTCATCAGTGGAGCGCTCAGAATGACTAGTCCTAAACAGTGCATTGCAAATCATACTTACACAATATCTTGTAGTAAGGGCCATGAATTACACTTTTCCAGTAATTGGGCACAAAACCAAATCCCACTAAAACAGAACGAAAACATACATTTTCATATCCATGAACTTTCAGAATCTAAAGGTTCATAAAAAATCAGAAAATAATATTTTCATAATAGCATAAGTAAAACATGATTGATCCCATAATCATTAAAACACAACTTACATACTTAGAAATATAGATAATGCACATGTAATTATTTCCAATATATTTAAGCGAAAAAACTTGAGAATAAACTTTCAAATAATATAGGTAAAATCATGAAAAGAAGCGCAAAGCTCAAACTATCCATACCCATTTCATTCTAAATGATTCCAATCATCAATTTTCTCTTATAATTTCTAAAATCTATCAAAATCCTACCTAAATAATTTTCTTTGTTTCTTGAATTTATGTGTATATCTTTGATATAATATATAAGAGAATATTAAATTGAAATCCACCAAACTTATTCTTTTGAAGAAGAAAATTCTAAACTTGGTATTAATCTTTAATCCTTGCATCTTCTTCTTCTTGAAAAGAACCATAACGGTATAGTAGTATAAAACTAAACAATATTTTTCTTTACCCAATGGTATATATATATAGCTTAACCCTCTCCTATTATATTTCTAACTCTCTTTATCTTTTTTTTATTTTCTTTTATTTTCTCTTTCTTTCCACGTTTCTCACCCCTTTTTGTCCTCCGGTTTTAAGTTCCCTTTTTCTTATCTTTTTTTCCTCCCAGTCTTAATTTCCTTTCCACATTCGTTCTCGCCATATATATTCGTAACATCTTTTTTAAATTCTTCCTCCCTTCGTTCCTCCACTATCTTTTCTCCTTTAGTTAACTTTTTTTATTTTCTTTCTTCTACATTTAATGACCCGACCACATTAAAAGAATGATTTTTTTTCTTTATTTTTTTTATTTTAACTTGATGCGTATGCAATTAATCCAAATAAAGTATACTTAATAAAATTTTGAGGTTGTTACATCCTTCTCTCCTAATATAAGTTTCATCGTTAAAACTTACCATTAGTACTTTGGATATGTCCCTAACATAGGTTTATACTCTAAAATAAATTTCAAGGCCGTTACAGTGACAGTAAAAAAGGAAAACAAAAAAAAAAAAAGAGAAATATGTGTGCTCGAATGAGGTTTGAGTGTGTGAGAGAGTCCTACTAAAAAATAGAGTTGTAATATTGGTGTGTGTAATATGTTTAGCCAAAAATAATAGGCAGTGTATGCAACAACGTGCAAGCAAATTTTGAGAAAGCTAATTTATATAGCTTGCCAAGCAGCCTGTTGCTATAGAAAATGACACAGAAAGGCTCTAGTCACTGCAAACAATTGAATTACTGACAAATTTTTAATAGCAGAGCACTGCGCGGTCGCGATAATATGGCTTAATAGCAGGCATGTTAAAAAATATTTTATCCGGCCCAACCCTCTTTGAACTCGGTTACTTAAACTGAAACCTGAATCCTACCCTATTTACAAAACTCTACTTACATTTTTTTTAAATTAGTATATTTATATTTAAAATATAATTTTATTTTAAAAATAATTGGAAATAAAATCACATGCTAACATAAATTATTTTATATTACTTTAATTTATAATTTTTTAAATATTAATTAATTGTGAATATATACATTTTTTTAAAAACATATGTAAATATATGAAAAGGAAGTCTAAAAAAGTTAAATACATACCTTAAAATGGGTTGGTGAGTAGTACCTATTTACCCAAACCCAATTAGTTGATGGAAGGGTTTGAGATTGGTTATACCCGCCTTAAACCTTGCCATTGACATCTCGTCTCTCAAACAGCACATTAGGATTTGGCAGCTATAACGCGGCGCTGAAATCATAATAAAGAAACAACTGATGTTGCTATAAACAATTAACTCACTAGTACGTGTGCAGTTAACAGCAAGCATCTAAACACAAAGGCATGTGTAATATTGGCAAGGAATAAACAAGTTATAAAGAAATGGATTACAGTGATGCAGCAAATACAAAACCGGAGAGTAAGGCTTAAAACTTCTTTCAAATCAACAATTAAAATTGATGAAAATTGTACGCAAGCATAATTGATAAATGTGGGGAAAAAAATTCTTAATCACCCATCATGCACAGTAAAATAACAAATATGATCAGACAATCACACACAAATTTAATGTGGTTAAACTTTTAACTAGCCTACATTTATAGATAAAAAGAATTCACTTAAATAAAATATAAAAATTATAATAAAGGTATATCCTTATTGCTCACGCTAACTTATGGATTCCCTACACAGTGCTGATAATCCTAATATCTTATTCTTACACAATTATAAAATATGAAAATCATAAAAAGCTTCTCATTCCAGCCCTCTCTAACCTTCGGATCCCTCCCTCCTAGAACCCTCACATCTTGCCTTTTTACTACATTGATTTTTTTTTCATACTCAAAAGCCTAACACAATAAACCTTTTTATAAGCTACATACAAACCCAAACCACATAAAAATAGAAAAACTAAACCCCGAACAAATAAAAAAACTAAAACCAAATCCTAAACAAACTAACATTTTTAAGCTTCTTGGATTTAAGCTAATAAACCCAACAATCTCCACATTGGCTCAAATCCTCCTAAACATGAGCACGTGTGATTATAACCTTGAACAAACAACCATGATTAGGAATAAAAAACACCACTAAGGCACAAACACAACAACAAACAAAAATAACCATGAACATCACAAACATTAACACACACAAATAAAATTTTCAATCTTCAAACTTGTATTAAGTCGTTGGTATTATGCTGCAACCACTGTCAAATATCTTTATGATGATTCCCTAGGTCTCCACCAAACAGTCTAAATGCTCCATCATGCCAAGTATCGAACCAAGCTCTGATATCACTTGTTGGGAAAAATTTCTCAATCATTCATCACGTGCAGCAGAATAACAAACACAATCAAACAAACACACATGAATTTGACGTAGTTCAACTCTTAATTAGCTTACATCTACAAATGAAAGAAATTCACTTGAACAAAATATAGAGATTATAGTAGAGGCATGTCTTTAGTGCTCACGTTTGCTTATAAATCCTCTGTACATTATTGATAACCTTAATATTTTGCTCTTCCACAATTATAAGATATGAAAATTATAAAAAGCTTCTCATCCTAGCCCTCTCCGACCTCCAGACCTCTCCTTTGTCTTTGAATCCTCATATCTTGTCACTTCACCCATTGACTTTTCTCTCATACTTAAAACCCTAACATAATACTTTTTTTTATAGGTTACACACAAACCCAAACTACATCAAAATAAAAAAATTAAATCTCAAATAAATAGAAAAACTAAAGGGAAAGTTACAAAACCCCCCTATGGTTTGGTCAAACCTACAGTTTGCCACCTCTATTTTGAGAAACCTACACTTTGCCCCTATATTTTTTATGCTACCTGATAACAACTTCTAAAACTATATTTAAACTGTATGGTAATAATGCCCTAGTAATTTCAAGATTTTTGATATTTTTTTCACAGCAAACCGACCTTTAAAAAATACTGATATATAATTACAGGTGGGAAAGTAAATTTACAGAAAGGAAAAACTAATAGTTTAAATTTTCTATTAGCTATAAAAAAAATATTAGACAGATTGAAATTACTAGAAGTTGATTATTATAGAGTTTAAATACAGTTTCAGAAGTTGTTATCAGGCAGTATAAAAAACATAGGGGGTAAAGTGTAGGTTTCTCAAAATAGATGGGGTAAACTGTAGGTTTGACCAAACCACAGAGAGGTTTTTTGTAACTTTCCCAAAACTAAAACAAAATCCTAAACAAACTAAAATTCTTAAACTTCTTGGATTTAATCCAACAAACCCAACAATAAACAATACTTTAAGACTTAGTCATGATGAGACAAGGCAATATTAGAGCGGTTAGGGTTTTGGCCCAAGCCACTTACACAATGAATAACTATTTTAAATATTGAACCTGTATAAAACCCACATTTTAATGGGTCAAATCGGTGCAGGTCAGTTGATTTAATTGTCAGGTAAACACCCCTTTAATTATGTTAAACTTTAGTTTAAACTTGCAAAAAAGTCTTGGTCTTTCATCTTTGAAAGATGATTCCATTAAAGTTAATCGTCGGACCAAATTAAATTCACCCCTAATTAAACGGAACCAAAAAGGGGGGTAAATAAAAATCAGAAAAGACGTGTGGAAAATGTTGAGCACCCAGAGAAGGTTAAGTGCTACAGGACCAATAAGCAGCCAGAGAAGGTGGAACACCTGTCTCTATTATGAACAGTAACTCCAGTAGCTGGACAGGCTACCCAAATAGGAACAAACTATAATACCCACCCTCGAAAAAGGGTACCGATGCCCCCCGATCTTAATCGTTCATCTCGGTTTTGCGGAGAAACGAGAAACCATATGACTGGGGTAACAGGGGAGGGAGGGGAAAAAAAAAAGTGATAAAAAATTTTAAAATGTAATAAATATTTTTAAAAAGTAAAAAAAAATTTTAAAAGTGAAATTTCTTTAAAAAAATGATTAACTGTAAAAAAAAAGTGATAAAATTTAAAAAAGTGAGAAATGTTAAAAAATTGGTAATTTTTTTTAAAAAGCTATTAAAAACAAAAAAAGTGATAAATAATTATAAAATGAAATAAATAATTTTTATTTGCCTTTTAAACATATTTGCCAATTTTTTAACATTTATCACATTTTCTTTATTTTATCGCTTTTTTATACATTTAATCGCCTTTTTAAAATTTTATCGCCTTTTTTTTACACCTTAAACGTGACCCGGTCACAACGAAGGTACCTTCGACGTGACCCGGTCACATTTTTAGGTTACCTTCAAAGTGACCCGGTCACAACGAAGGTACCTTCGACGTGACCCGGTCACATTTTTAGGTTACCTTCAAAGTGACCCGGTCACAACGAAGAAGGTTACCTTCGAGGTGACCCGGTCACAACGAAGGTTACCTTCAAGGTGACCCGGTCACATTTTTAGGTTACCTTAAACGTGACCCGGTCACAACGAAGGTACCTTCGACGTGACCCGGTCACATTTTTAGGTTACCTTCAAAGTGACCCGGTCACAACGAAGGTACCTTCGACGTGACCCGGTCACATTTTTAGGTTACCTTCAAAGTGACCGGGTCACAACGAAGGTACCTTCGACATGACCCGGTAACATTTTTAGGTTACCTTCAAAGTGACCCGGTCACAACGAAGGTACCTTCGAGGTGACCCGGTCACATTTTTAGGTTACCTTCAAAGTGACCCGGTCACTTTTAAGGTAACCTTCGATGTGACCCAGTGACATTTTTAGGTTACCTTCAATGTGACCCGGTCACATATTTAAGTCACCTTCAAAGTGACCCGGTAATAACGAAGGTACCTTCAACGTTACCCGGTCACATTGAAGGAACCTTCCACGTGACCCGGTCACATATTTAGGTTACCTTCAAAGTGACCCGGTCACAACGAAGGTACCTTCAACGTTACCCGGTCACATTTTTAGGGTACCTTCAACGTTACCCGGTCACATTGAAGGAACCTTCCACGTGACCCGGTCACATATTTAGGTTACCTTCAAAGTGACCAGGTCACAACGAAGGTACCTTCAACGTTACCCGGTCACATTTTTTGGTTACCTTCAGACTGACCCGGTTACAACGAAGGTACCTTCTATGTGACCCGGTCACATTTTTTGGTTACCTTCAAAGTGACCTGGTCACTATGAAGTTACCTTCGAGGTGACCCGGTTATATTTTTCGGTTACCTTAAAAGTGACCCGATCAAAACGAAGGTACCTTCTATATGACCCGGTACTATTTTTAGGTTACCTTCAAAGTAACCTAGTTATTTTCCCTATTTTTTTTAAAATATGTTGGAAGAAAAAACGTTATTGAAGTGAATAATAACAATATTATAGAATAAAAATGAGTTATGTATAAGTTTTTAAACATATAGGTAAAGTTGTCAAGTTAAATAAAATATTAGAAAAATATTGTAATTATCCCATTAATATGTGTCCCACGTATTAAATTTTTCTGGAACTATATTTTAACTTTGTTCCCCTCACCAGCAACATTAATTTTACTTCTTCAACCACCGTTTTAAATTTTAACCATAATTTCACCTCCCCAACCACTCTTTTAAATTTAACCATCTACCTCAATAACTTCATCATTTATTATCTATACTATAACTACACTATTTAATCTTCCTCATTTCTTACAATTACCGCAACTTACATCTCTTCCCTCTCCTCAATTTCCTTATTCCTACGTTTCATATAGAAACAAACAATGTCTCACAGTGGTACGTGCGATTATATTAAGCAATTACCATGCGATTTCAGTAAATCAATGATCAAGCGACTAACTCCTCGCAAAAAATTTCTTCCTTCCACAACCATCTACTTTGAACCAGAGTCTCACGTTTCTCATCCAGCACATCCAGTGAGTTTATATTTTACTGTAATTTTATTATTTCGAATTTAACTGCTAATTTTGCTGTGCTAAATTTGCTGTGATGTTAGTTAAATTTATTTTCATGTTTTCATTTTAATTGATAAATTTACTGGTAAATATATTGGATAGTTTATATTTAAGGGAATCTATATGTATGAAGTGAGAGAAAGAAAAAGTATGTTAGGTTAATGTAATACAAATTGAGGTTAAAAATTAAAAATTAAAAAAGCGATGAAAACGGGAAAAAAGCGTTAGAAAAATAAGAAAAAGCGTTTGGAAAAAATAAAAAGCGTTCAGGGAAAAATGTTTAAAAATTAGAAAAAGTGAAAAAAATAGAAAATGATAAAAATTTTAAAAAGCTATTGAAAATTAAAAAAAAAAAAGCGATTAGAAATTAGAAGATAAAAAATTAAAGAAAACGATTAAAAAGAAGAAAATGATAAAAAATTAAAAAAGTGAATAAAAATATAAAGAAAGCTATTACTAATGGGAAAAGTGAAAAAAATAAAATTTGAAAAGCGATAAAATATAAAAAAATTTATTAAATATGAAAAAAATTAAATGAAAACGAGGAAAAAGCGTTAGGAAAAAAGAAAAAGCGTTTGGAAAAAATAAAAAGCGTTTAGGAAAAAATGTTTAAAAATTAGAAAAAGCGATAAAAAAAAAAAAAAGATAAAAATTAAGAAAATGATAAAAATTTAAAAAACGTGATAAAAATTTAAAAAAGTGATTAAAAATAAAAAAAGTGATTAAAAAAAAAAAGCGATTAAAAATTAAAAAAGGCGATTAAAAAATTAAAAAAAGAGATTGAAAATTTAAAAAGGCGATTAAAAATGAAAAAAAAAAAAATTAAAAAATGTTAAAAAATTAAAAAATGTGATTAAAAATAAGAAAATTATAAAAAATAAAAAAGTGAATAAAAATAGAAACAAAGCGATTATTAATGGGGAAAGTGAAAAAAAAAATTTTGAAAAGCGATCAAATATAAAAAAAGCGATAAAAGTAAAAAAAAAGCGATTAAATGTACAGAAAAGCGATAAATTAAGAAAATGTGATAAATATTAAAAAAATTGACAAATATTTCTAAAAGGCAAATAAAAAATTATTTATTACATTTTATAATTATTTATCACTTTTTAATTTTTAATAGCTTTTTATAAAAATTTACCAATTTTTTAACATTTCTCACTTTTTTAAATTTTATCACTTTTTTTTTTACTGTTAATCATTTTTTTAAAGAAATTTCAATTTTTAAACTTTTTTTTTAATTTTTAGAAATATTTATTGTATTTTAAAATTTTTTATCACTTTTTTTCTTTCCTCTCCCTGACCTGTTATCCCAGTAACACGGTTTCCCGTTTCTCTACCAAGCCGAGATCAACGGTTACGATTGGGGGGGCATGGTTACCGCATTTTCGGGGGTGGGTATTGTAGAATCTTCCACCCAAATAGACGTTTGAAACAGGGTCCCAAAGGAGTTGCATTATAAGTTGCGAACGAATCAACTGAATTTTCCTATAGCCAAAAGCAATTACAAAGTAGCTCCGCCACAATGTTTTCGGAACCAAAAAAAATGCCTTGCTTTCCAATTTGCTCGGCTTTGAGCGTGGTAATATTGTTGCTTGGTGTCCCCGCAAGCAGTTTTGGCTTCAATAACGAGACAGACCAACAAGCTCTACTTGCTGTCAAGTCCCAAATAACCGATGCTTTCGGAGTCCTAAGCTCGTGGAACGGTTCAATTTGTTAATCAGATGTCCCTGGAGCATGAAAGCAAAGCTGGACAGAAACGTGCAGAAGGAGGACTCTTCTTTGTTACACAAACAGTTGCTGGAAGATTCACTAAATCTATTTGTTATGATTGCTTAGGTACATTATGTTGTTAGTTGAGTTATGTAAGCTGTTTTTCAGCTAGTTAGTTGCAAAAGATTAGGAAAGTAATCTTATCTTCTTATGTATTTAAGTTTGATGAAGTAAATAAAAATGAAAGCTATTCCAGCATTTGTTTTAGCTTCTAAAAACCAACGTTGCTCTCCTGCATTTTTCTCCAAAAAACCAACAAATTGGTATCAGAGCACATTTTCTCAAGGGGACCTGAGCACAAAAAAACCAGTCCAAATGGATGCTGAAACACCCTTCAACGTTCTTGCACCTCCAGTCTTCAATGGTTCAAATTTTCACGCTTGGTCCATCAGAATGCAGGCCTTCCTCGAGGCCAATGACTTGTGGGAAGCCATTGAAGAAGATTATGAAGTACTCCCACTGCCAGAAAACCCAACCATGGTTCAAATAAAGAACCACAAAGAGAGGAAGCAAAGGAAGTCCAAAGCAAAGGCCACATTGTTCTCAGCCGTGTCATCTTCAATCTTCAACAGGATAATGACACTTCAATCTGGCAAGGAGATATGGGACTACCTGAAACAAGAATATGAAGGCAGTGAGAAGATCAAAGGCATGCAGGCATTGAATCTGCTGCGAGAATTTGAAATGCAAAGGATGAAGGAGACGGAACTTGTCAAGGAATACTTTGACAGGCTTCTAAACATAGCAAATCAAGTAAGGTTGCTGGGCTCAAAGCTTGAGGATGCCAGGATTGTGCAAAAGGTTTTGGTCACTCTTCTAGAAAAATTTGAAGCCACACTGTCTTCACTGGAAAACTCTAAGGATCTGACCAGCATCACTCTAACAGAACTCTTAAGTGCTTTGCAAGCTCAAGAACAAAAGAGACTTATGAGACAAGAAGGTTCTGTGGAAGGTGCTCTACAGGCCAAGACACCAAACACAAAAGGCAAGGCAGATAAAAGAAAAAAGGAAGGATCAAAAGCAAGTTCAGCTGCCAAAGGTGGAACCAACCCAGTTCAGAAAAATCCATGTCCCTACTGCAAGAAACTCAATCATCCACCTGAGAGATGTTGGTGGAGGCCAAACCGCAAATGCAATAAGTGTGGTCAATTAGGACACATAGAACGAATCTGCAAGGAGCAACAGTAAACAGGAGAGGCAAAGCAGGCTGATGGTATGGAAGAGCAACTGTTCACAGTGAGCTCCTTTGCAAGCATAACAGAAAGTTGGTTAATAGATAATGGCTGCACCAACCACATGATGCATGACATAAAGTTGTTTAAGGAGCTGGACAGATCAGTGTCATCCAGAATAAGGATTGGAAATGGTGATTACTTAGAAGCAGAAGGCAAAGGAACCATAGCCATCAAAGGACACATAGGTTTGAAGTTAATTTCTGATGTACTCTATGTTCCTAACATAGATCAAAACCTGTTAAGTGTTGCCCAGCTGCTTGAAAAAGGCTTCAAGGTACATTTCGAAGGTGGTTGCTGCGTAATAAAGGATGGGGCAGACAAGGATATTTTCAAAGTCAGAATGCAGAACAAGAGCTTTGCACTGGACTTGGTAAAAGAAGATCAAGCGACAGTAATGGTGACAGGAGGTGACACCATGCTATGGCACAGAAGGTTAGGACATTTTTATCATGGTGCTCTACAGCATCTGAAGAAGAGAGAAATGGTTGAAGGCCTGCCTGCACTCGAGGAAAACCTACCCTTGTGTGCAGCATGTCATCTTGGGAAACAAAGTAGGCTACCTTTCCCACGAAGCAAAACATGGAGAGCAACCAGGAAGCTTCAGTTGGTACACACTGATGTAGGTGGCCCTCTTAAAACTCCATCCCTAAATGGAAGTAAGTACTATCTGACTTTCATTGATGACTATACAAGGATGTGTTGGATCTACTTTCTGAAACAAAAATCAGATGTTGCTGATATTTTCTGGAAATTTAAGGCCTGGATTGAGAATCAAAGTGGCACAAAATTACTGACTATAATGTCAGACAATGGGGGAGAATACACCTCAGCAAGGTTCAACCAATTCTGTCATGAAGCTGGCATAGAACATCAGAAAACTGCTCCTTACACCCCTCAACAGAACGGAGTAGTTGAAAGAAAGAATAGAACAATCATGGAAATGACCAGATGCCTACTTCATAACAAAGACTTGCCAAAGAAATTCTAGGCAGAAGCAGCAAACACTGCTGTGTTCCTGCTAAACAAATTGCCCACCAAAGCAGTAGAAGGAAAAACTCCATTTGAAGCTTGGTATGGCTTCAGGCCAAGGGTTCAAAACTTGAAAATTTTTGGCTGTCTATGTTTCTCTTATGTACCTCAGGTAAAGAGAGACAAGCTGGACAAGAAGGCAGAAGCTGGGATTTTTGTGGGCTATAGTCAAACCTCAAAGGCCTACAGAATCTTCCTCCCACAATGCAGCAAGCTCACTGTCAGCAGAAATGTGGAATTCTTTGAAAATGAAAAGTGGAGCTGGAACAAAGAAAAGGAAGACGCAAAAGAGCTTTCATTCGAGGAGGAGACTGAGGATGTTGATGACCCTCCTGTGAGAGGAACCAAGACATTAGCTGAGATCTATGACAGCTGCAATGTAGCTGTGCTTGAACCAGAAGGGTATGAAGCTGCTGCCCATGATTCTAAATGGGTAGAGGCAATGAAGGAGGAGCTAAGGATGATTGAAAAGAATCAAACCTGGGAGCTAGTGGACAGACCATTACACAAGAAAGCAATAGGAGTCAAATGGGTTTACAGAACCAAACAAAATCCTGATGGTTCTGTGAACAAAAATAAAGCCAGACTAGTGGTGAAGGGCTATGCACAGATATTTGGAGTGGATTTCTCATAAACATTTGCTCCTGTGGCAAGGCTTGATACAGTAAGGTTGCTGATGGCTTTGTCTGCACAAAAGGGGTGGATAATACATCAAATGGATGTCAAGTCAGCCTTCCTAAATGGCTATCTGAAGGAAGAGATTTATGTTGAACAACCAGAAGGTTTTTCTGTCCAAGGAGAAGAGGACAAAGTATATTTACTGAAGAAGGCTCTGTATGGTTTGAAGCAAGCTCCTAGGGCTTGGTACAGCAAGATAGATTCCTATCTAATTAACTTAGGTTTCAAACAAAGCCTCAGTGAATTCACCTTATCTGTAAGGAATGCTGACACTCAAATGCTTATTGTGTCTCTGTATGTTGATGACCTCTTAGTGACAGGAAGCAGCAAGGAGATAATAAGGTGGTTCAAGGACAGGATGATTGAGGTGTTTGAAATGACAGACCTTGGAGAGATGAAGTATTTCTTGGGTATGGAAATAAAACAGAAACAGCAAGGAATTTTCATGAACCAGCACAAGTATGCCCTGGAGATACTGAAGAAGTTTAAAATGGGTGAATGCAAGCCTGTCTCCACACCAATGAATCCAAAAGAAAAGTTCAGCAAGGAAGATGACCCTGAGAAGGCAAACGAGGCTGTGTACAGAAGCCTCATTGGCTGTCTTATGTATCTAATAGCAACAAGACTTGACATTATGCAAGCTGTGAGTATTTTGTCCAGGTATTTGCATTGTGCGAGTTCCATACACTTTCAAGCAGCAAAAAGAATAGTCAGATACATCAAAGGCACAACAGATTATGGTTTAATGTTTGGAAAAGTTAAGGATTATGCTTTACAAGGTTATTCAGATAGTGATTGGGCTGGGTGCATTGATGATATAAGGAGTACTACTGGTTACAGCTTTAAGCTTGGAACAGCTGTATTCTCTTGGTGCTCAAGGAAGCAAGATGTGGTGGCTCAATCCACAGCTGAAGCAGAATACGTGGCTGCCTGTGCCACGACTAATCAAGCCCTTTGGTTGAGAAAGCTAATGAAGGACCTCCATGAAGAGCAGAATGAAGGAACTACAATTTTTGTAGATAACCAAGCTGCAATATCTATGTCCAAAGATCCTGTGTTTCATGGGAAGACTAAACATTTCAAACTGAAGCTGTATTTCTTGAGGGAAGTTCAAAAGGAAGGAGAAGTAAGGCTCATTCACTGCAATACACAAGATCAAGAGGCAGACATTTTCGCCAAAGCATTACCTAAAGCTCGGTTTGAGGATCTAAGGGAAAGACTAGGAATTGTGAGCTCCAAGGACAAGGAGGAGTGTTAATCAGATGTCCCTGGAGCACGAAAGCAAAGCTGGACAGAAACGTGCAGAAGGAGGACTCTTCTTTGTTACACAAACAGTTGCTGGAAGATTCACTAAATCTATTTGTTATGATTGCTTAGGTACATTATGTTGTTAGTTGAGTTATGTAAGCTGTTTTTCAGCTAGTTAGTTGCAAAAGATTAGGAAAGTAATCTTATCTTCTTATGTATTTAAGTTTGATGAAGTAAATAAAAATGAAAGCTATTCCAGCATTTGTTTTAGCTTCTAAAAACCAACGTTGCTCTCCTGCTTTTTTCTCCAAAAAAACCAACACAATTCACTTCTGCAACTGGAATGGCGTGAAATGCAGCCGCCGGCATCAAAGAGTGGTTTCTTTGAATCTCTCATCTCTGAGATTGGCGGGCAACATCTCCCCTCATGTTGGAAACCTCAGCTTCCTTAGGGACATCGACCTTGGAAACAATAGCTTTCACGGTACAATCCCGGAAGAAGTTGGCCGACTCTATCTCCTGCAGAATCTGATCCTGTGGAATAACTCCTTGGAAGGTGAGCTTCCTCGAAACTTTACTCGATGTTCTAAACTTGAGGTTATTCTGCTCAATTCTAACAAGATTGGAGGGGATATTCCGCATCAACTCGGTTCTTTAACTCGTTTGAAAGAACTTGGTCTAGCCGTTAACAGTTTTGTTGGACAAATTCCACCTTCACTTGGAAACCTCTCATCTCTCCTCGAACTTTCTTTAGGGGTGAACTCTCTGGGGGGAGCATCCCTCTTGAACTGGGGCAACTCTACAACTTACGATTTCTTCAGCTAGGTTTGAACAATCTGTCTGGCACTGTTCCAGAAGTTTTATATAATATCTCATCCCTGGAGAAATTCGGTCTGTATGGAAACCGGTTACATGGACGAATCCCTGCTGACTTGGGCTTTACTCTTCCTAATCTCCAGGATATTTCCATTGGAGAAAACCTCTTTTTTGGTACTATACCATCATCTCTAGCCAACTGTTCAGGACTTGTCAAAGTTACGATGAATACAAATGCTTTGACAGGATTGATACCTGATAACTTTGGTGCCCTTCAAAGGTTACAATTGGTATGTTTTGATTACAACCAACTTGGAAGGCCAAATTCTAACGACCTAGGCTTCATTACCTCCTTAGCGAATTGCACAAGCTTACGATTACTGTCCATGATTCAAAATAATCTAAGGGGACCACTGCCAGAATCAATAGGAAACCTCTCCTCTAAGCTCAGCTATTTGAGACTGAGTCATAATAACATAACTGGACGAATACCTTCAGAGGTTGGGACTCTTGTTGGCTTGGAGAGACTTGGACTGGGAGCAAACATCCTGAGCGGCCACATACCAGACACCATTGGAAGGCTTCCTAAGTTACGAGAACTCTACATTTTTGAGAATAGAATGTCAGGGAATATCCCATCATCTATAGGCAATCTTACACAGCTAAGCATTCTAAATCTAAGAGATAATCTGCTTGAAGGGGTGATACATGTATCTCTGGGCGATTGCGCTTATTTACAAATGGTTTACCTCTCCAACAATCATTTAGAAGGTGACATACCAGCACTTTCTTCCTCAATAGTGGGGCTTTTCTTAGGGAGAAACAATTTATCAGGAACATTGCCATCTAAACTCAGCAACTTGAGATATATCAGCTGGTTGGATGTCTCAGAAAATAGACTCTCCGGAAGAATCCCTTCAGCTCTTGAAGCTTGTCAAGTATTAGAATTCGTATACATGAGTGGGAACACTTTTGAAGGGACCCTCCCTTCTTCATTTAGTAACTTGAGA
This sequence comes from Aquilaria sinensis, assembly GCA_005392925.1. Taxonomy (NCBI): domain Eukaryota; kingdom Viridiplantae; phylum Streptophyta; class Magnoliopsida; order Malvales; family Thymelaeaceae; genus Aquilaria; species Aquilaria sinensis. The sequence goes on from SMDT01000228.1 coordinate 33,339, forward strand.
AGTTTGCAAGTCCTGGACCTCTCCCGAAACAATTTATCTGGCCCAATTCCGTATTTTCTTGGGGAACTGCCTCTTACAAATCTCGACCTCTCTTTCAACAAATTTGAAGGTGAAGTTCCAACAAATGGAGTGTTTAAAAATGCCAGTGCATTCTCAGTTCTTGGAAACAACCAATTGTGTGGAGGAATTAAGGAATTACAGCTAGCAGCATGTCCTACAAAAGCTTCAAAGGGGAAAAAACATTTTTCACTCGAAGTGGTAATTGCAATAAGTACTGACCCCTTCATCATTTTCCTATTAGCATGTTTCATTCTAATCAAGTACCGAAACAAACAGTCTGGGAAAAAACCATCTGATGCATGCCCGTCCGAGAACAAGCATCCAAGACTCGCTTATGCAACCCTCCTTGAGGCAACTGATGGCTTCTCTTCGACCAACTTGATTGGTAAAGGAAAATATGGTTTGGTTTACAAAGGAATTCTCAGGGATGATCACGGTACTGACCAATCAGTTGCTATCAAAGTATTCAATCACGAGCAGGAAGGAGCCAATAGGATTTTTGTGGCAGAATGTGAAGCATTGAAGACTATCAAGCATCGAAATATTGTCAAGATCATTACATCATGCTCGAGCATTGATTTTCAAGGCAATGATTTTAAAGCTTTAGTCTTTGAGTTCATGCCCAAAGGGAGTTTACAAGATTGGTTACATCCAAATTCAAGTGAGATGCCACACTCAAGATGCCTGAACTTTGTTCAAAGGCTGAACATAGCTATCGACATTGCCTCAGCTTTACACTATCTTCACACTCAATGCAGCACACCGGTGGTTCATTGTGATCTAAAGCCCAGCAATATTCTTCTCAACAACGACCTCAGTGCTTGTGTTAGTGACTTTGGGCTGACAAAGTTCCTTTCCATGGCCAGAGAGAACTCAGTTCATGATCGTAAGCTGAGCAGTTCCATTGGAGTTGGAGGAACAATTGGGTATATAGCCCCAGGTAAGCATCATTCATCAACAATTCCAGCTCTTTTGGAAAACCAAGTTAACTGTTTATGATATTTCACTTTATCCAATTTTTGGCTTGTTTGACTATTTCTTTTTTACTGTGATCCAGATCTTGTCAAATTGGCTCAAAATGCTATTGTAATCGAATTAAAAGTTTCATTCCAACTTTCCAACAGTTGTAAAAAAGACAAAAAGGGAGTAACTGCTAGCCAGCTCATGACTTGCTGATTTCCTAACAATGTTTTTGTTGGCTTTGTTCTAAAGAAAACTTTAATTTTGATGATGACAAATAATTTGTGTCAATATTTTTAATCTCATTTGTTTGGTAAAAATAAGGTTAATTGAAATTATGCTTAATTTCCAAGTGTGTTAAGTGTTTATCAAATAAATATGTTTTAAAAGTATTAAGGAAAAATTGTCTTTGAAAAGAAATTAGTAAGTTATTAACTTAGGTTAATGTTTGAATCAAGTTTTGATGTCCAAATTACAAGTGTTTTGGAGTGGTTTCAAGTTTAATCCATTAAAATCAAAGTTTAACAGGTATTTGTTTCATCTAAGTTTAACTTGCTCCCAAGCTTTACACTTTAACACGTTAAACTGAGTTAATTCAAAGGATAAGTTTCCTGTGAGTTTTCAAGCTTCAGCAGACGCGTTAAAACTCGGTTTTAACCTGTTAAACTGAAGTCTGAAGGCTTGGGTTCAAATGTCTCAAGTGGCGCATTTTCAGCCAAAATTTCAAATGGAGCTCGGGCGAATCAGAAGACGCCACCTGTACACGTCTGGCACGCATTTAATGCTCTGTCTCCTGGTGCTTTTGACCGTTGAGGAGAAAAGTCGAGTTTAACACGTTAAACTCAGGACTTAACACGAAATCTGGAAATGCTGCGTTTTTCGTGTAAAACAGAGCAACGGCTCTCCAGTTTTTAAGGAAACTTTTCAGGCACTTCCAGCAGGGCATCAACGGTCTAATAGCTTCCTAAAGAGTATATTTACACTAAGAAACATGTTGTAAACATAACTTGGCAACTAGAAAAAGGAATCATCCATCAACGAGCAGAAATTAGAAAAGTTGCCAAGAACTTGTGCTTGTGCTTGTGCTTTCATTGGCTTATCTAGCATTGGTTGCTTTGTTCTTACCTTGTAACCACAAATTGTTGAGCTTGTCTTGAGTGGTTGAGTGATTTCCTTGTAAGGGAAAAAGGGTTAGAAGGGTTTCTAGTTAGCCTTTGGCAAAACTAGTGAGAGGTGAAGGTAGAAGGATCTACCTAAGTGTTGTATGCCTTTAAAGGCTATTGTGTAGCATTGTGTTTCATAGTAGAGAAGAAAACTCTCAAGTGGTAAGCTTGAGGAGAGGAGTAGGCTCTCAAGAGGAGAGAACCTCTATAAAAATTCTCTTGTCCAAGTCTCTTCTTCTCTCTACACACTTGAGCTTTGGTGGGTGTTTTAAGCAACTTGTTTTGGTTTAACTTGCTTGTTTTCAAAACTACTTCAAAGATAGCTTTCAAAGCAAATTCTAGGTGGATTGTGGTAGTCATTTTCTGAGTAAAATAGAGTTGATCATTGTTCCTCAAATTGAATTTGAGTTTGGGGTTTCAAGAATTCATTTGTGCTTTATTTTTGGAACTCAACCAATTCACCCCCCTCTTGGTTGCACTTGGGCCAACAGTTTTAAATTGCAGAATATGGTGTCGGTGAAGAAGTATCAACATTTGGGGATGTTTACAGTTACGGTATCCTATTAATGGAGTTGTTCACTGGTAAAAGTCCAACCAGCAGCATGTTTACAGGACACTTCAACCTACATGATTTTGTTAAGGCATCTCTCCCTGGCCGTCTGACTGAGTTGATTGATCCTCGGCTTCTAGAACTAGAAGAAGAGACAACACAAAACATGGAAGACAGTAAACATGACATGGGAAACATCATAGAATGCCTGGTTTCAGTGTGCCAAATTGGACTGATGTGTTCTGCTCAGTCTCGAACTGAAAGACTGGACACTAGAGATGTTTTGGCAGAACTAATCAAGATAAAAGAGAAGCTTCTCAAACATCCAAGAGGAGGCCGAGGGAGAAACAGAGGCCGCAGGTGAATAAACCATGGTAAGATTCTTCCGTTCGTTCTCTTTTGCTTCTCTAGCAGATTTTATTTTGAACTGCATTAGTGAAGGCTCTCAAGTACTATTCACGCACTTGGTGACGTTGTTTCTTTTGCCCTCATCTGTGTATGAATCTTAAGTCCTCCCATCAACTCTTGTGATTTCATAGATCATTTGAATAATGTTCTTAACGATGGAAAATTCATCGAGAACCGAAACCATTGTTTATTTAATTACTTACTTCTCCACCAGCTAAATGACGAACTTGGAATCTAGCCGGTCAAAATTGTAGATTTTGGTATTGAAAGTTTAGGACCAAAATATTCCTCCCTAATAACTCTCATACAGATAAGAAACAACCGCACTAAGCATGGACAGAGAAAACCAACCCTAAACTCAGCAGGACACATAAACAATCCCAGAATTTTCTGAATTTTAGTAAGAGAAGAAGAATCAAGCACCCGATCAAGCAAAGGCGAAATCGATTCCCGATTCAAGACCCTGAGTCGCTCCCGCGAGTTGGCCTATGAACCACCGTTTTCGCCCACCGGGAGTCAATTTACGGAGACCTCAAACTCTGGTATGTCCATGGCAGCTAAAGAATAAGCTGGCAAGCAATCATTAAGAGGTGCAGCAAGTAGCAAGTTGGGCACATTTCAACCTAAACGATTTCATTAATCGACTGGTTGCGTGTCGAACACTTCATCACAAAAGAGAAAATTTTGCATTACAGGTAAATCATGCAGGCGCTATGGACACCTTATCAACTTCAACAACGTATTCTAAGGTTGCCGATGGTGGAATCTGAACACCAGAACCCAATTCTGCCCCATTCTCTCCGAACCCTAAACTGGGCGGAACGATCACTTTCCTCTTCCCTCCTGTCTTCATTGATCTCAACACATATTCTATGCCTTCGCACGTGCCCTTGCTGTAGGGTCTAGACCCCATCACAAGGGCCAGTGGCTTTTTGTTGTCTTCTCCAAATGTATCCACAAAAACCTGCCCACTGCCTTGGACCGCCCCCTTGAGATCTGTCACAACCAAATCCCCTGCCCTCGGAGAGGCTCCTCCACCAATTCTCAGCTCATAGTACCTGCTTTGGTTGAACAGTTTTGCAGTTGTTATTCGGCAAAGTTCAATGGAATAAAATGTAACCTTAATCAAACCTCCGGAGGGCAGTATGTGTTATTACTTATTAACCCATCCTAAATGAAAACAGCAAATTACCGTACCTGATGCCATTAGGTAGAACAACCTCTTCCTGCTTATCCAAATCCCTGAAATCAAATTCTTATGATCCGCAGTTCATACCGTTGAGATGTAATGCAGATTAATCCAAGTTATGTCAGAATAAGAAGTTGAAAAGAAACGTGATGTAGGGGAAAAGCAACAAACCTTATATTTGCTTCTTGCTGGGAGACTTCAAGGCGAGTCTTAATCTGTTCAGAGACAACTCCAAAAGCAAGAAAAGCTGCCCAAGCAAGGGCTGCGCCAAGCCCAAAACAGCGGGTCAAGGAGGAAGCTATCCAATCTGTAGTTTCAACTAGTGGTGGCCACTGGGCCAAGTTGACCCGGCCTGACTTGGACCCGGCACGGTTAAACCCGGGCCGGCCCAGAACGGATTGAACTCGGGTGACGGCGGGCCTTGTTTGGGCCTAGGAGAGGAGGGAAGCCCAAAGTAGGCGGACCGGTCCACTAATTCACACAAAACCTGGATGGACCGGACAGGCCCATGACCCGGCTGTGCCGGGTAGACCGTTCAACTTCCGTCAGCAGATTTAAATTTTTTCAAAAAATGGCAAATTTACACTCTCCCCCCCAAACAGCTCTAGAATTTTTTTTTTAACCCCCAGACTTTTTTACTCTCAGTCAACAGCCAATAACAGCTAGTTTTTAAAGGATTTTTGGGGAAAACAAATTTTTTCTTCTCCTATAAACAGGCAGCCTCCTTCCCACACTTCCTCACACCAATCTTCTCTTCTCCAATCTCCTACAATATTCTTTCATTCTCTCTACTATCTCTTTCCAAGTTTATTAATCTTCCACTAATATTTTCTTAATTGCCTCTTAATCATCTCTCCATCTCTTCAATTATTTTCTTCCACTAATGACTTCAAGAGGGAAGAACTCTGGCAATGGCAAAGGTGTTGCCTTCTCTTCATTCGGCACAAGGGTTGGTTCATTTTTCCGAGGACGTTTGTTCCACAAAAATTGAGACTCGCATTCATAAAAAATTCCCGACAATGATCCAAACATCGACATGGGAGCATACGACCTTGGCCTTGACGATAAACTCTCTGATGATGATGTTGAGGAAATTCCATCGACCCAAGTCGGTGCCGAGAGGTCTCAACTGATGTCATAAAGCGAGCAACCCGAGCGGAGTCAAGTGAAGAGCGGAAATTTAAAGGCTTTCGTTTGAACGCATTTTGATCAAGTTTGAGAATGCAAAACAAGGTATGCTAAGTGCAAACATTGCGACAACAAATTTGCACACAAATTGAACTCCGGGACGGTCACCCTCACAAGGCACTTGAGCAAAGTCCATGGAAATATCGGCGGCATTTCCGGTGGACAAATATAACTGACGGGTGTTGGCAACTCCGGCAATCCAGGTATTTTTCGATTTAATCCAAAAAATGTTAAGCAAGGTTTAATTAATTATATGCTGATTACTGAAAAACCATTTAAACAAGCTAAGGATGAACACTTAGAAAGATTCATCTAAGAAAATCTAAATCCTGCTTATAAAAAAAGGTCTAGGCAAACGGCTAGAAGAGAAAGTTTTAAACTTTATGAAGCTAGAAGAAGTGATTTACAAGCATATTTTTCTACTGTTGATCACTGTCGGCCATTTACATTTGATATGTAGACATCTCCAATAGGATAAAATTATTATTATGTAACTGCTCATTTGATAGATGATAAATAGGTTATTCAAAAACGGATAATTGCTTTCAAATATACGGAATCTAATCATACGGGTTGGAATATTTTTAACTACATTATTGAAAGTTTATGTGATTTTTTTTTTGCCGATAAAGTTTTGTCTATGTTTTTTTATAATGCTTCAAACAATGATATGACGGTGAGAGAATTGATAAAAGAAATAAAGCCACTGCTTGATGGAAAAAAATTTCATATTCGGTGCTTATGTCACATTTTGAATTTATGTGTCCAAAATGGTTTACAACAGCTGTAAAACCAAATTGAGCCAATTCGGAATACTTTACTTTTTGTTAAAACAAGAAACAAATTGGCTTGTGAATTTAAAATGCTTTGCATTGAAAATGAGGTGAATTTTCTTAGAAAATATTTAAAATCGATTGCCCCATTCAATAGAACTTAACATTTGAAATGTTAAATGACGCTCAACCATGGGCAAATCTTTTAACTCACTTTGTGAACTCAAAAGTTCAAGGCGACTGACTAACGAACGAGGTGTGAGAAAAATGTTTTAAGTTAGTTGAGTTGCTTAGATATTTTTATGAGACAACAAATTTTTTCTCTGAGGTTTATTAACCAACAGCGCACTAAGTAATGTTATATTTTGTAAACATCATCTGTATTTTCCACCAATACAAAGACGATGAGTTTTTGAAACCAACTATTGAAGCAATGCAAAAGAAATGGCTTGATTATTTTCAACAAATCCCACAAATTTATCTTGTTGCATGAGCATTAATCCAAATGTCAAAATCACGGGTTGTCTGCAATTGTTAGAAGCATATTATCATACATTTTTAGGTCAAGCACAAGTTTCTACACTTGCTATTTCTGCTGAAACTGACCACAATTTGAGAGATTTATATAAACTCTACTCCGTTAAGCATTCTGATAAGGTTAGGTCATCCGATCCAACACCCGCTCGACATTCTACCTCCTCATCATCATCAAGGTTCAACCCAGCGGCGAGTATCCTCAAACGACTGAGACCCACAAACCCGGGATTGGTAGAATGGGATGATTACTTCCACACTTCATTTGAAAACAATGAGAAAGACATCCTCGAGTGACATCCTCGAGTGGTGGAAGAACAAAAGAGGAAGATTCTCGATCTTGTCCATACTAGCGCAAGAGATTTTGGCAGTTCCGACCTCAACTATCACTTCTGAGGCTGCCTTTAGTGTAGGGAAATGAGTCATCTCGGAGAAATGAATAAGACTCACACTTGAAGCCGTTAAGGTTTGCATCTGTAACCAGGATTGGGCACTTGCTACTCTTAGGAAACAAGATATTAAAAGCTCCGATGATGAGGTCTCTTCTGATAATAACCAACAAGAGTGGATCGTAGGTTTTCATTACAATTTAAATAATGTAATTGATCTGATTATGCTGTTAAGCACAAATCTTAAGTTTTACCTTTTCATTTTTTTCCATGGAACGTTTTACCATTTTCAAGTGTAAGACACGTTTCAAATTATCTAAGTGCCATTTGATTTTTTTATTAATAAAATTTACACTGGCGGTGATGTTTCTTCTAAAAAGATATATATTTTATAAAATTATTATTAAACAACGATTGAAAACATATTAAAATGCATTTTTTAAAAAAAATCGGATTAACTCGGACCCGTCCGGGCCAGGCCCACCCCGCTTTGACGCGGGCCGTGCCCGGGACCAAAAACTCCAACCCAGGCCGGGTCGGCCCACCAGCCACCATTAGTTTCAACAGTGGAGGCTGCTCTGCGTGAGGGCTTTTGTTTCTCCACCTTAACTGGTGCTGGCTGTTGCTGCTGATCATATGAAGTTGTAGTAAGCTGTGGATATGGATCAGAAGACTCCAGCTGTAAAGGTGAATTGGGAGGAGGAGGCGTTTTTGATGATGAGGAGAAGTTGTAAGTTCTTGCTAATGGGTGAGACAGAGATGGTGGGCATCCAAAAATTGTTTCCATCCTAAGAATTGATGAAAGAAAACAGAAGTCTTTGAGCAGATGGCTTGGTGTGGAAGGGAAAATATCCGCTGCACTTTCGGTGGCAACGGCAACCTGAAAGAAACCCGGTCCCTACCTTATCCTTAATTTTGTAGGACCGGTCCCTCCTTGCATTTCTTTTTATTTTGGCTTTTTTTACCCTTCTAAGATGATCTTTTACCCTCCTACTGAAACCCTTTATGATATGCATGTATATGATGGAATTTGTAATTTATTTCCCTTAGCTTCCATTGTCCGCACACCTGTATCAGGGAGCTCCAGGAAGCCACCAGTGAAGAGCCAGCCAAAGCAATTTAGGGTCCACAATTTTGACTGCCAAATTATCCCAAAAGATCTCAAACCTATCCAAAAAATTTTAATAGCACTTTTTTGCCCTTTGTACACAAGTAGATGCAAAACCTTGATACAACAATTTTCAGTTTTCCTTTTTTGGTACAGACAAATACACATTTGAGATGACCCTGTCACTAAGAATACAATGTGCACAAAAATGTGGGAAAGAATCACATCACTGGAGTCGGAAGTCTAAGCCATCATCTTCAACCCATGTTCTCATATCTATCCCCAGCTGTCCACATTTACAACCTTCCACGCCAATTTCGCTATCAGTTACAAAAAAGCCTCCCTTTGGTCGTAAAGCTTTAACCTCAGCCTTCTGAAATCCTAGATGGTTGAGCCTTCTCCTGAGCATTATAAGCAGCTGCACCTGGTCTGGGTGCCTGCCCACTCGTTATAGGCTTTTGCAATGGCTTCAAGGCAGCCAGTATCTCTGCAAACGTTGGCCTCAATTTTGGGTCTCTAGAATATCAAAAAGAAAAAAAAAATCAGGATCTCTATAATATCAAAATGTCCTAGTCAGTTGATTTCAGTGCATCGAGTAATGGGAAAAAAAGATATACAATGACAAGCTATCATTGTCGACAAGAAATAAGAGTCATTTCTGATTGATGGTCATTGAACAAAAAATGATACGGTTCAAGATGAAAACTGTTGGCTATTTGCAATGATGATGGTGCTGATGATGAGCAGAACAAGCCATAGCTTATGGAACACCCAAAATGAACAATTTGCCAGCCAGCAACTTCAGCTATTCAAGTCATTTCCAATCCGGATATCAAGAAAGAGACATTGATTAGCTATTGAGGTAAAGCACATGAAAAGTCAGTCAGCACCAACATTTTTCAATCATGTCGCATCAAGCAATCAGATGAAAGGGATTTAAACACAATTTTCAGCCATATGATGAAGGTAGATCTCCATAACAAGAAATGAATCCGAAACTGTATCCTAAAGAAATTTTGCATGCAAGACATGAAAGTTTCCATTGGCTCCATGACAGGTAATATTGGTCGAGGCATTTGAAGGATTTAGCACTACAGGAACATTCTAGAAATTATATCTAAATTTCGAACGGGATGGAGAGAAACAAGACTCCCATGGTCAACCCCTACAAATTTGGGATGAACGTCTAGCTGGATTAGTTATTCCACTTATTACTCATAAAGTCATACTGCCCTCAGAAGCCACCAGAAAGATCCCATTGGTACTGTATCAATTCCATGTCAGGGGGCAGGTTGAGATCATTTTGTCTGCTCTAACATCTCCATAAATCAAGTTATCCAGAACGAAACTCTATTAAGATGACAGATATGAAAACTATGGCATAGTATACTCACGTCTGCCAACAATTCCGAATAATTTCTGCAATAGCAGGGTCCACGTTATTGGGAATTTCCAAACGGCGGTGTTGAAATCCAACTGCACCAACAACTTGCATCGCATTCATTCCTCCCCATGGCTGTTGCAATGTAGCCAACTCCCATAATATGACACCAAAACTATACACATCACATCTGCATGTCAAGGTAAATGATCAATGATGACTACAATGATGGTAACAGCTAGCATAGAGTGGGAAGCACATACTTTTCGTCAGAAGGTTCATTTCTTAGCACCTCTGGAGCCATCCATTCTGCCTGAAGTAACAGACACAACACCAAATCGGTAAATGAACAGGTCAAGTTGTAATCTACTCCTAGTACTAAAGTTTAACCTAATCAGAAACTAAAGAGAAAAGTGACCCACAGAGAAAAAATTAGCACGCAAGAAATGAAATCTGCACTCCACACATATTGGGCGTCTAGTTTCCATTCCCATTCTCCAACAAGGAGGAGGAGAATTGTTAACTGCTGTTTTTGTCCACTGTTGAGACATCTGACCAACTTTGAGGCTCACTTTCAATAGAATCTGATGTTACACAAGGCAAAACCTGCTATAGCCAAAGCCAACTCTCAATAATTAACAATTCTGTATTTTCTTCTTGTTTGCAGAAAGTGAATCCAATGTCTGGCACTTGTCCACTATGATAATAATACAGTGAGTTCTCCCCCATGTCGCCTTCCAAGTGAAGGGTATCTTGGCTGTTTGATGCAAAAGAAACTCCTAATTCTTTAACAGGCACCCCTTTTCTCTTGTGATGAATAGCTCCCTAATGACATGATGACATAAATTTAAGGACCCAACCAACTTCATAATTCCACACTTGGTGTATATATCATGTTCTATAGCTTCAAACCAACTACGAAAGATCATAATCTCCTTGACTCACCATCTATAACCTCTCACATTCAACTAATCAACATTTGTTTAATCGAATGCAGATTTCTCTTTTAACGAGCAACTCCAACAAACTAAGGATTATGTGAAAGATTTTGATTTTGCTTTTCTTTTTTGGAATAGAAATAACAAATAAGTCAACCTAAATGAGGTTGGAAGAACAATGATAATTCAGGATGAACATTAAACAGCAAGTGGCTACTACAGCTTACCGTTCCTGCAGTTGACCTTGAAGACAGATATGTGCTGTGCTTCATCCTTGATAACCCAAAATCACACACCTAAATCACGAAAGGCAATCATACAGTCAACTATACAAAACATGAAAACATCAACCCAATCAACATATGCAATGAAGAAATAAGAAAAAACCTTCACAACCCAATTTTTATCAACTAGAAGATTTGGGGACTTCAAATCACGATGTACAATCACTGGAGAGCAGTTATGCAAGTAATTCATTCCACGAGCCTGAAAGTTGAAAAGAGAGAAATTTTATCTCCACAAAGATATCAAAGACTATCATATGCAGGTCAAGACAATGCACACGACAAGACTCATCAATCATACAGCATCAAGGGCCATCCTCAAACGCCTGCGTTCATCTAGCTGATTGTTAGGCCTGTGAAGTAGCCTGTACAAGCTACCTCTGCAAAAGAAGATGCAAAAGATGTTAGCACACTAGAAGAGCAAATATACAAAATCTAGTAAATAAAGATGCTACTGTAGATAATCCAGAAAAAAAGAAAGAAAAGAAAATTTAGTAAAATGACAGAAAAGCCAAAAAAATGCTGTTGAGAAATTCAAATTTTTTATAAAACTCTCTTCAGTGGCAAGCATTTCAAGGCCGCTTGCTCCATAACCTCTTAAAGTCATTTTGTTGCCTAAAGTGTCCCAAAATTCCACCTATTTGTTTCTTCTGTCATTTTTGACAAATACAAACTATGCTGAACTGGATTAAATGATCTGCAATACTAGGTTTATAATCTTCTGGCTAAGGTAAAAATCCCAGAATAAACACTGAATAATATAGAGCTTTTTTTTCATTGGGGAACTTAATCAAAAAGGAAATAAAACTAGCGCATGACAACTTATAACAGATTATCAAAGCATAACCAAAAAAGCCCTACCCTCAGCATACCTGGGAAGAAACTCAGTGACAATTGAAAGATTTGGAGGACGAGTTACAGCTCCCATGAATAGAACAACATTCGGATGCCTGAGCCGTTTCATGATTCGGACCTTATTAATTAACCATAACCAAAATTATTAGCATTTATATGTAAAGTATTTTCTAGTACTAAGAAAATAGAAAAAGGTAATGCCCATCTCCCAAAAGATGCCATCTGAAATTCTCTTTTTATAAAATAAATAAAATAGACATAAATATATGCCACATATTCTATTTTTACCCTTGAAATAGCATACAAGTAATGAAGGTGTACTTGCTAAGGGTAGAGGAGTGTATAGGAATAGAAAACTAAGAAGGATAACGTGGCCAAAAAACCTTAAATGAGACAAGGCTATTTTTTCAGGTGAATAGAGCAATTGTATTTGCAATTTAAAAGAATTTTGCTAATGCAATATATATAGAAAAAGGGAAACAAACTCCATGGTAAAATTAACAGAAGTGGGATGAATAATAAACAAAATAACCATAAATAAGAGAACCTTTGCTAGAATAACGTGTAGGGCAAGAGTAGATTTAATCTCAAAAGTACTCTATTTGGTAACTATGCTAAGTTAATTACTTATCATAAAGAAAAATCGAGACATTCCTGGGGAAAACCTCTGGGCTTCCATGAAATAAAGGCAGGCCCTGAATCTAAATGGTATGTCCAACTAGATTATTAAAATAAGGCCAAAATGCGCATTTGGTCCCTTAACTTGGATAACTCTAATGAGTTAGTCCTTTATCTTTGCCTCACTGCAACTTAGTCCTCTAACTTTCCAGATTAAGCACCTTAGTCCCTCATGTGGGATGGAAAGCGTCGACGTGCAAACACATGATGTAAACACCGTTTGTGAGATGCTTGCGTGAATTAAAAATGGGAGACAACGCGGAGGAGGAAGTAAGTGAGGAGGGTGGCGACGACAACGAAGATGCCTAATCGATTCCGGAAAAGCTTCGGCATTCTTGTCCAATCGAATCCAGAAAAACTCTTCAGGCAATGACGAGCATTTCGACCCAAAAATGGATTGCTGAAGGTTGGGACAAAGGAGGCCGAACCAAAGTCATCGGAGGCTTGCTCTTCCACTGGAACACATCGAATCAAATCTATGGTATTCCCAGCCCAAAAGGCACAGAAACCTTCTTCCGGTCGTTTAAGAACTACAACAACCGCTCGCTGTTCACCTTCAGCAGTGCCCCGCTCAGCAATTCCGTGAAAACCTTCACCGTTTTCAGTTCTTGATTGAACTGGTTAGCCAAGGGCGTCGCCCCAATCTGCTGGTCCTTGTAATAAACTTCGGCATTGTGAATTGACTTCGAGGACTAGCACTTGGGTTCACAGTATTCTTCCGAAAGGACAAAGAAAGGGCGAAGATGGTGAGGAATCGAAGAAGAAACGAAGATAGTTTGAAAGTTATCTGGGCGTTCTTGAAGCCGGCAGGTTGGGCGAGGCCTGGGAAGGAGAAGTCATGGACGTGGGAGCGGGGACGTTGGGGCAGAGGCTGAGCCAGAAGATGAAGGCGATGAACAGGAACGATTGCCTCACACGAGCCCCAGGCCGCATCAGCAGTACATCTAACCCCGTTTACCCTTCCATCCAATTTGGACTATCTCGCTAAGTTTTACAAAGTTAAGGGACTAAGTCATACTGAGCCAAAGATAAGGGACTAACTCATGCGAGTTAGTAAAGTTAGAGGACCAAATGCGCAGTTCGGCCTTAAAATAAAGATAGGGCCTCATTCTCATAGAACAAGGATCCTCGTACACATGTGGAAGAATTTTTGGTTCTTATATAACTCTATAGTTTTTTATAGGCAGATAATAAAGTCAATCCCACAGTTCGGTTGCATATTTGAATATTGAAAATCGTGCAAAAAAATTTTCAATCCACCAAATTTTGTGATTTTGAAAATTTGCTCTATAAAACATAAGCCATTGAAACTTATGCATAAAAATGCAATTGTCAAATGAAAATGCTAGAGATTCAAAATTGCTCTAGAAATTGAAAAGTATGATCTTCATGACTAGATATTTAGAACTGACAGTTGATACAACTCTCTATGAAGTTATAAAAGCGTGAGATTTTTACATCTATCTCTTACACATGGATGGGCAAATTTAACTGATCCATATGGACCAGAATATCCACCAAAACAAAGCAATCTTTCAGGTTTTAGTATAAGATGAATGGGCTCATAACATAGAAAAATGATTTTAAAAATAGCCTTTACCTCACTTTTGAATTCCTCAAGTGCTTCACCATAAACATCTTGGTCCAAGAACCTCTTCACAGCAACTTCCTACAAGATAAAAGAAACAAAGTAAATTTAATCAATTTGTTTCTAAATAGCATGAAAAAAATTATGGAGGACTGGGACGACTTAAGCCAAGACTTATATGGCAAGAAAGTAGGGCAAATTCTAGTTTTTTTCCATTTGAAAAGTGTTCACTCATGTTAGATGCACTAGCAACCCCATCTCACAATGCAAACAAGAATTAAAATCATCTCTACATATAGAATTTGAAGATACAAATTAATGGTTGTAAACCATCAACCTAGTCAAGAAATATACCTAGGGAAAAGGGTATATTTTCTACCATCAAGGAGGAATATTTTCGGAGAACCCTGCAGATTGACTGCAAAATGTATATCTCTTGGTAATAAAACGTAAAAATCCTTACATTATCAGGACAAGATAACTTGATTCAAGTTCTCTTGCTATGAAGTGGAAGAGGTTAGGTGTAAAGGTTATTAGGCCCCAAAATATGACACACACCCATCCTTTTATTGAAGAAAATTTGCAGAGAAAGAACATGGAAAATTTTCCCACAACACATGCTCTTACAGTTTTGCTTCTTTTATCTTGCGAATACTTCCACATCTTATTGTGAATATCATGCCCTTCTGTTAACTTACTAGAATAAATGATCAGGCAAGAAAACTAGAATATATGTATTTATGAAATAAAAACAGGAAGTCAAGAACAGTTCAACTTCATAATATATAACTCACAGTTCCATGCCAGTCCCCATGATATACTTCTCCATATGATCCTACACATAGGTAATAGATTAGAATGAATCCAAATGTGCAATAAAGAAAATGGCTCAGGAGCAGACACAAGTTGCTTCAACAGATAGGATAAAAATGGCAGTACCTAGTCCAATGCGCTCACCAATGGTAATTTCATCCCACTGAATCTCATACTCTGCAACATCTTCTAGTGCAACATCAGATTTTACACTTTCATCACCGGCTGATCTATCTGATTTCCTCTCACCTTCTGAAGTTGATACCAGGGCATCCTGTTCTCTCCCACCACTACCCCTAGGTTCACAACCAGCAGAATCAGCATCTCCCTCACTGTGCATTCCCTGTTCATGGTGCTTAGACACAGCTGCAGTTGATGCTACAACAGCAGCAGCAGTGGCAGTCGCAGCAGCTGCTACAGGAATTTCAATGTTTGATTCAACATTTGACTTTGCTGCAGCAACTACCATTGAGGATGCCACAACAGCTGCTGCTGCAGCTGCAGCTGCAGCAACTGGAACATTTGCATATAGTACAGGAGCATCTTCAGATTGGGGTGAAAGTGAAAGAGGAAGTCCAGTAACTTCCCTGCTGTTAAAACGGCAACCAGTCCCCAAGCCTTCTACAGGAGGATCAAGTGGAGAGCTTGCTCTAGAATGCGCTTTGCGATGAGGAGGCAATGGTGGCAAGAAACGAGAACGTCCTGAATCAACTTGGTCCTTTCTTTCCTGGTCTCCAATTACCCTTTCCTTCTCATCTTTGGGCCCACTTGAGGATTTGGCCTCAACAGTTGCTGTGTCTAACTGATCAGGATAAATTTCGGTAAATAAATTAGGAGGGGCAACAAAGCCACTTTCAAGCAGCACGTCATGAAGTTTTTGTGCTAATTGCGGATTTTCCTTGGCAGCATCAATCATGTATTGTGAAACATCTTTAACTTTCATCCTATGAACAGCAGGGGAACTAACACCTTCCGTCCAAGAAGGAGATCTTGCATGTACATGAGGATAAGTCAGTCTGCCGGGAAGTTCTCTTGCTTGCATTTTCTTTACACTTCTATGGTTCTTGGAATCATCCAAGGACAGTGTCAATTGTTCCTTACTACTAACAGCCCCAGCTAAATTTGCAGAAGCACTTAAATCACTTGTGTCCTGACTTTCCTTTCCAACAGCAACCGAAGTCTTTGACTTGGATATCTTCTCTACCACACCAAATTCAGTATGTTCTTCAAACGAACTCCCAACACCACTGCTAGAAGAGGCAACATGAGATGAATCAATGTCTCTAGACAATGGACTAGCATAAGAGAAAGGCTGCACGTTCTCCGCATGAGATCCATACGTGTCAGAGGGAATAAGTGTACCCGGATCTGCCATTAGATCAACAATATATTCCCTGAAAGTAAGATCAACAAGTTCTCAACCATCAGGTTGATTTCTGAAACCCTATGAGAAGTCTTAACAGTAAAAGCCGCAATGTAAAAACTTGTCAGAATCAGACCAAGTATTCAACTAAAAGATCAACAAGACAATTTTTGAAGGAAAACAAAAGGTTGCAATAGGGAGTGCATAAAGAAAAAATTACTTCAGGTAATCTTCGGAGAGATTCCAATATTTTGGCACAAAATGTACCAAAGACAATCAAAATCAAGCTGGAAAAAAAAAGAATTCTAGATAAATAAGAACCCCACCAATGCATTACATGCTTATCTAAATCAAATACCATGTACATCACTGACAAAAGTAAATGCAAAAGTAAGAAATTGTTACAACAGAAATTGGGCTTATGGTCCACATGAAAATCTACCTTCTCTCCTCAATCTTTACAAAGTTAAGTGCTCCGTCACTCGAACCAGTGTATTGATGTCCTTTCACCAACCGGCATGGGATGCCAATGCTGTCAGCCAAAACCTGAGGAATCATGCCAAAGAGCAAGTTAGCAAACATTAATTCACAATCATAAGGAACAAACAATCTAATGCAGCTTGACAAAATTTATAACGGAAACTAAAGCAAGTAATTTATAGCATGTTTACCGACCAAATCAAATATAATTACTGAGCATAGCAGCCTACAATATTCTCTCATTCTTTGAGATGTCCAATATTATTAAAACATAAGCTTCAACCTTGAATATAATAGGTTTGCTGTAGGTACACATTTTCTCTGCTCATTTTACATGTATAATGCTAGTAAGACAATGTGCACTTGGGAATATAAAAAGAAAAACTACCTTGAACAATAGTGCACGATGACGAGCCAATCCCATTGTTAAAGAACCTAGTGGTAAAACCAAGCTACCAAGAGTTTCTTTTAGATACTGACTAAGATTGTTCCACGCTTGCAAAATGTAGTCAGGATCCCCAACAGGTCCTCCCATGTAATCAGCAACTAACAGAGCAAGCTTTTGCACCAAATTGCTGCTTAAAGAAGCTAACGACTCTGATCTTGATTTGACAGCCATTTCTAATGCTTTTTGTTCAAGTTTCAACAAATTGGCATCAGCAGCCTTATTTACCAAAACTGCTTCCCAGGAGACATTACTGGATACTGGTGTTTCTTGCAGATCAATGAGTGAAGGCATTCTTTGACAAGGTGATTCATTGAGGATTCCATAAACGTCGTAAAAGCCATCCAAGATCTTGTCATCATAGCTAAGATAATTGTAATTCTGTGAATCACGGACAAATCTAACGATATGAGCAGCGTTAGAAAGCAATAAACACATGGAAAGTAAACCTGAGAAATCAAAGCCAAAGAGCAATAAAAATTTTTATATGAACAATGATTAGAGTGGAACAACTGTTGGGGGGCAAAAAAAAAAAAAGCATTTTACTGATAAAGAATAAACTGAACCAAGTATCATTGATGTAATTAAACTTTTTATGAGTGGTGAGAAAAAAAACAAAACATTTCTTATGACAAAGAGAGACAATATGCAACCAAATAAAGGTAGAAAAATGATCAAGACAATGCTAATTTTATTAGAAAATAAGTTACTTTCACATATAGAATCTACAAATTCACTCCTGTAAAAACAGTACCCATAACTTATACCTCACATTTTAAAGACAGATTACTCTGGCACAGAGTCAAATCTTTCTACAGAGACCCATTTGTTTAAGGAACCACAAGAAGAAACTGAAATCCTAATAGAATAAAATAAGAAAAAACAAAAAAACGGAATGCGAGCAATATGTTCTTATCATAATTTGATCATTTTGTCTCATTTAGAACGGGAGAGATTCTAGTTTTCAACATTGTTAACTACATACAAGGAAATGAATAAGAAAAGAGAAATACAGAAGCTGTTTCCTACAGGACCCAAAAGAAAATGTCTTCAAATAAGATCTTTGTCAATGATCAAAGGCTGGTCCGCTTCCCAGAGAGCAGAAATGATCAATGTAGAGCATGTCTCTAAAACTCTTGAGCAACTTTATTTTACAAGATAGGAATACTAGTATTATAAATATGCCAGCATCTGAGCTCTCACTTTCCATGATAGATAAGCACAAGGTCAATAACAATGATCACAGCTATCCTGTGAGCATTTCAGAACTTATTTATATGAAAAAGCTTGTGAACCAACCTCTTTCTTCCTTTTAAGCATAGTTACCTTTATGCAAGCATTAACTAGCAGCCCATCCCAACTAGTGAGACAGAATATACAAATCAACACCCTATGTTTTAATACAGAAAGGAAAAGAAAACGGAATGGAAAGTCTAGTTCAATTTGGCAAACAAAGTGTAAGAAAATCTACCTCCAAATCACAGACAATAGGTAAATCGAATCACAACCACCAGAAGAATAAGAAATCAATCTTTCAACTACATTTTCCCCATTTGATAAGCTTCAGGACAATCTAAAGAACAAAACAGGAAAACTTACCCAGTAACGGTAAGCCAGGACTTCAGCTGGAGTATTCTCTGGAGCACAAGAGCCTAAACTGATTTGCTTGACTGTTTCAATCTGAAACGCCTCAGGATCTTCTCTTGCACTGAGCTCCATAGCCAACTGAATCTGGTACTCCTCTTCTACATCAGGATCTCTAGAGTTACTAGGCTCTGAATCACGCCTTACTATATCCAAAGCAGCTGATAAACCCCCTGAACTAACTGAGTCACTTGCCTCCATTCTCTTCGCTTTGCTAGCATTCGAAGAAGTTGGTGGACTAGGGCTTTTTCTACTAGAAACAGAGTTTAACCAGTTGGACAGTCCAGATAATGGTTTATTTTCCGGATTGTGATAAGACTTGGAGCTTGTGAGCCTTTCAGGGGATAATATCTTATTGGACTGGATTCCCTTTGAGGAAGTTGACCCTTCTAAGTTTTCAGACTGATTGGACATGATATGTAGTTTCTTCAAAAGTTTCTTCATAGTATTTTCACAATCTACCCTTATTGGATACTAAAAGAATAAAAATCTGGCCACAAATATCTCCATTGTCTTGAACCAAGCATGAAATCCAGACTCAATAAATTACATCAAAGCACCAAAGTTCAAAACTAACCAAAAGAGCTCTTTTTTCTCTAATTGTCGCACATGCCACAAACGAACCAGATCGAACCAGCACATCCAAAAGTCAAGACCTCCATTTGTAAACAAACAGCCTTCATACCTTGTCCAACATCAGAAGAAACACATGGATGCCGAACCTCAAAGACTAGCCCTTTCCTCTCTCTTCTCCTTGACAAAACCGAATCACACATATCCAGTAGAGAGCTTGACCCCAAGAAACAATCAACCACCGAAAAGTCAACACCCAGATTGGGAAAAAAACTATTGAACGGCTTCTTCAGATACTGAGACTGGATGAGAAAACGATAGAAAAAGGGGGTAGCTTGAAGAAAGGAGCAAGGTGATTGGAAGAAGCAGAGAGGCAAAGGCCAACTGTAGGAGCTGAAAAGGAAAAACAAGAATGACCCACTTGCAAGTTGCAAATAAAGGATTTCAAGGCCCCAGGAAAAGGTTGGATTGGTGGGGAACTCCAGCAAGTCTCCTCCTTCCCACTTTTCTTCCCCTAATACCCAAAAGCCAATGTCTTTTTCTTTCGCTCTAAGATCTTGAAATCTCGAACTTCAAAGCCTGGGGATGGTGGTGGCATGAGTTGGAACTACGTGGTTAGGTGCAGAGTGAATGGAATATTGAAGGAGTGAGAAATAATTCTTTTTTCTTTTAAGCTCGCAATAATTTTCAGATAATATATATTTTCCATGTGAATTTTGGGTTTGTCTTCTTCCCTGAAAGATCCTTTTGTGTTTGGTGACTTCGGCCATTTTTTAGTGTTCACAGCCGGCTATTTGCTGCCCCATTAAAGAGGCGGAATAAATCGGAAAAGGTGGTCGTCACGGTGATCAGGTTATTATATTTTGATCTCAAACCTCAATTTATGTCTTTGGGTGGAGTGGTGCATATGGAGGTGGGCGGGGTCTGGGACTGGACCGTTAGTCAAACCCGTCCTGCCCCGTCCAGGGAAAAACCCGTAATATTATGGGCCGAGTATAGGCTCAATAGGAGGAGGGAGACACAAAAAAGACCGCCTCAGACCAAACAAGCACTCAAACCGGCTCGACCCGGACCGGATTGCCCCACCCCGCCCCGCCTGTCGCCGCAACAGCTCCCTGCCAGTGAGGTTAACCTACAAAATTTTTTTTGAAAAAAAGGGCTAATTACACAGCAAGCCCTCCAACAGCTTTCTGCTCTATTTCAGCCCCCAAAATTTCATTTTTGCCATTCCCAACAACCAAATTTCAAGGACTTTTTGGTCAAACTAATTTTTCCCCTCTCCCTATAAATACCACTGTCATTTTCACTCAATCCTCACACAATCACTCAATCTCTCTTCTTCATCTACTATATTCTCTCAACCATTCTCCTTATTTTCTTAATCTCTTCCAAATTTCTTACTAATCTCTTCCTAATATCTTCATAATCCTCTCTTGATTTTGCATTAATCACTACTATTAATACGTGAGGCATGGCTTCAAAAGGAAAGGGCAAGTCAATAGATAGTTCATCTTCCCGCAACACCGGCCTCCGAGCCTTGTTTCGTCGCCAATCTCGGCCCGCCGATAAAGGCATTTCAATTCAAGAGTTTCATGATGATGATGCCAGAATCGATATGATGAATTACGATTTGGGTCTCGACGATCAATTATCCGATGATGAAGTGGAAAAGTTGGATGCGATGGCGTCCAGGAATCCGTCAACAGAACTGATGCCTACAAGTCATGAACCTAGCGTGGAGGAAACTCAAGCACAAGTTAAATCCACGAGACCAACTGCTTAGGTTTGAGAGCATTATGAGCTCATAAACGAATGGGAGTCGAGGTACGGGAAATGCAAACATTGCGGGAAAAAATTGGTGCATAGAAAGAATTTCGGCACTAGAACGCTGAAGCGGCATATTGAAAATCAACATTCTAACGTCCTCCCTATAACCGGGACTAGTTCTGGAGGACAAACACAACTTGAGTCTACAACCGGTGCCGGCGGACCAGGTATATTTTGTTTTAACCAACAATCTTGTAAAGAAGGTATCGTAAATTGGATGATACTTACCGAAAAACCTTTTTCACAAGCTGAAGATGTCCACCTAGAATCTTGGATAAAATCACAATTAAATCCTGCATTTAGAAAAGTATTTAGGGAAACTGCTAGGAAAGAAAACTTTAGACAATTTGAAGCCGGAAAATCAGATTTGCAAGCATATTTTTCTGCTCTTGATCATTGTGTGGCATTTACTTCTGATATGTGGACATCACATATAGGTCAATCATTCTATTGTGTTACTTTCCATTGGATTGATTCTGATTGAATAATGCAAAAATGAATTTTGTCATTTAAGGTTATTGAAACAAATCATATTGGTTATCAAATATTTAATTATATCTTAGAAACTTTACGTGATTATTTTTGTACTGATAAAGTTTTGTGCATTTCATTTTATAATGCTTCAAATAATGATGTTGCCGCTCGTCTTTTGAGTCAAAATTTAAAACCACCGCTCAACGGTGCATTCTTTCACGTTAGATGCATGTGCCATATTTTGAACATTTCTGTGCAAAAGAGTTAGAAGTTCTCCAAAATGAGATTTTGCCTATTCGAAACTCATTAAAATATTTGATGTTTAGACCTGCTATTTTTCGTGAATTTAAAAACTTTTGTATTGAAAATCAAAAACCATTTTCTTGGAAACGGTTTAAATTGGATTGCCCAACCCGCTGGAACTCCACATATTTGATGTTGCAAAATGCATTACCGTATGCAAAATGAATTTAAAAATGGGTTCTGAATTTCTTACGACTGAAATTTGGGAGAAATGTTTCAAAACCAGTGAATTGCTTAAGTTTTTTTACGATGCAACTGAATTTTTCTTTGATGTTTACTACCCAACAAGTCATCAAGTTTTGTTTCATTTAGTGAACATTACATATGCTTTACATCAATATAAAAATGATGAATTGTTAAAACCGACTGTCGAAGCCATGCGGGCTAAATGGCTTCAATATTTCTCAAACATTCCACCTATCTTTTTAATCGCTTCTTTACTGGACCCGTATGTAAAATTAACGGGCACAACAACACTGCTTGAAGGAATTTTTCATACTTATTTAGAAATGTCTCATATAAATGTTTTGGCTATGTCTGCTTCTGCTTCTGAGTACTTGCATTCTTTATACAAGTTATATTGTGAGCGGCATTCGGATAAGGTAAGATCCGAAGCTCCTCAAACCGAGCCTCCAAGGAGATCAATCTCCTCAAGATTCAACCCGGCGCTCCAAATGCTCAAACGACCCCGACCGATGACATCGGGATTAGCTGAGGTCGATGACTATCTCAACACATCGTTCGAGGCAAGCGACCTCGACATCTTGGAGTGGTGGAAACAAAAGAGATCAAGATTTCCGATCTTGTCGATAATCGCACAGGAGATTCTTGCCGTTCCAGTATCGACCGTCTCATCCGAGGCAGCGTTTAGTGCCGAAAAACGGGTGATAACAGAAAAACGGTCAAGATTGACACCCGACGCGGTAGAAGTATGTGTGTGCAACCGAGATTGGGGCCTCGCAGCACTCCGGCAGCAAGACCAAAAGAGTTCGGATGAGGAGGTAATATCCGATACCGAGACTTGAATTTTTTTTTTTCAATCATACATGTAGTTTGTATTTGATCTGATTATGCTGTTCAGCATATATCATAGATTTCTATTATTTATCATTTTCGGAATGTTTTTGTCATTTCAAAATGTAAGGCACGTTCCGATTATTTGTAAGTGCCGTTTGGCTTTTTAACTTAATAAAACTTACATCAGATGTGATGTTTTTTCTTAAAAATATTTATGACTTATATAATTAATAATTGTTCTATTATATTTATATATATATATATATAAACCAAAAAAAAAAACAAAACCCGCCCCGCCCCGCCGAGGCCCAGGACCGCCCTGGGACGGGCTCAAAACCGCCCCGCCTACAACCGGGCCGAACCCAGTTCTCATGGCCCAGGCCTAGGACCAACCGGTCCAACCCGGTTCCCACATCTAGGTGCACATTGAGCCTGATCGGCTTGGGATCAGCCCGGCCGGTCTTTACAGTGATTAGGTTATTATGTTTTGATCTCAAACCCCAATTTATGTCTTTTGGGTGCAGTGGTGCACAGTGGGCCAGATTGACCCAGGACCAACCCAACCTAATCGGGTCTGGGCCTGATCAGGTCATACCCAGGCATGGCAAGCAAAATCGGTGCTGGCCTGGGCCAAGCTTAATAATTCTTTTTGGTTTTTTTAAAAACATTTGTTGAATTATGATTTTAAAGAAAAATATCATTATTGATGCAATTTTTATTAATAAAAAGCTAAATGACACTTACAAATGATAATCATACGATAAAATATAAAATATACAATTAGTATTTGTAGTTTTAACTTTTAGAAATGTTTCAGTTTTGACTTTTGTCATTGTATTATTAATAAGAAGATATTGTAATTTGATGTCAAAAAGTAAGGTAGACCCATTTGTGGGCCTTAGGGTGTAATTTCCCTACTTTTTGGTAGAATCAAAAAGCTAATGTTTAGGCTAACCCGCTCATGTCCAGTCCTGCACAGCCTGAGCTGGCTCATGCCTGGCCCAGCACAGCCTAGGGCGAGCCAGACCTATGCAAGACTCCTTCCTCCTTTAAGCCCATAACAGCCCTATCTTCTTCCGTGCCTCTCCCTAGCTGAGTCGAGTTTGACCCCGGAGCGGGGCCCTAGCTGAGCTTGATCGGCCCCGATCCACTAAATACCTCTATTTAAGTGACTAGGGTTGTTTGTATTTTGGATAAAATCTAAATTTAGTCCCCTAACTTTGAGATTCGTCCTAATGTGGTCTCTTAACTCAAAAAAGTGATTATTAAAGTTCATTAACTCAACTAGCGTGTCCTATTCTTGTCTCTGCCATTAGTTTAGGCTTTATTTCTGATGGAATTTACCTACGTGGCATCCACACTGCCACGTGGCTTCATCCTTAACTAAAATGGATGACCAAACTGTACAGAAATGAAAATTGAAACCCAAACTGATACAAACAATATCTTAAAGACTAGAAACACAAATAACCCGAAGTTCTTCTTCCCCAATTCTAACCAAAGCCCAACCGCCGTCGCTGACAGTTCCTAGCCCGTCATCCTTGCTCCGCCTGACGCGTCGACTAGCTTGATTTCGTAGTTCAATGTTTTATTCGAAGTAATGGAAATCTCCCGCTCACATGCCTTATCGATCAAAGTGACTCCAATGACTCCGACGATTGAAACCCAGAGCATCAAATGCGAATCCTACGGCTTCACCGAGGAGTGCATGTCAACGTACATCCTCCGTCTCTGAGAACGGTACCAGGGCCATTGGATTTGTGGGCTCTGCATGGAAGCCATCAAGGTCGAGGTGCTAAGATCGAATTCGCTCATCTCCACGGAGGAGGCGCTGGATCGCGACATCAGGTTTTGCAAAAAGTTCAAGTCTTTGACGTGACTGGACAATATAGAGCACCCCATCAACGCCATAAGTCGGGTCCTGCGTTGTAGCCTAGACTCGCTATGGCCTGTTTGCTCTAATTTAGTGGAAGCTGCATGAGGCGGAGCAAGGATGGCGGCCTGGGAACCGTCGACAACGATGGCTGGGCTTTGGTTAGAATTAGGGAAGAAGAACTTCGTGTTATTTGTGTTTCTAGTCCCTAAGATTATTGTTTGTATTAGTTTGGGTTTCAATTTTCATTTCTGTACAATTTGGTCATCCATCAGAAATAATGCCTAAACTAACGGTAGAGACCAGAATATGACCCGTTAGTTGAGTTAAAGGACTTTAATAGTCTTTTTTTGAGTTAAGGGACCATATTAAGATGACCCTCAAAATTAGGGGACTAAATTTGGATTTTACCCTTTGTATTTTTGTTTCTCAAAACCGCTGGAATTGCAAAAATGCCGCTCTATGAAAACATAAACTCACATTTTTAATGTACGACCTACATGGCTACGTTAAACTAAAAGAGGGAAATTGAACCTTAATAACACTAAACTTTAATTCCAATTTGCTTCGTATTAAACTTAATTTATTATTATACATTATTTTTATATATGGTGTTCTTTTGCCTAAATTGCCAATTTATTAAAATTGTAAATTTAAGAAGTTCAGAAAGTAATTATAAAATATTTTATAAAAGTAAACAGTTTTATTATTTTTAACTTATTAATTTGGCATGGACATTTAAAAATGAGGAAAAAGTTTGTAATATTGATTTCACTTTTGTCCTTAATTTTTTGCACATAAATAAAAAATGGAAAAAATAAATATTAAAATAATAATTTGAAAAGTAATATAATAAACTAATTACTAAATATAGAAATATTGCAAAGATTTGGAATAACTCAAAATAAAATATGTGACAACCAATTTTAAATTAATGGAATAATAAATAATTATTTTTTACAAAAAAAAAATCTTTGAAAGTGGTTTTCCGACTCTTAAAATGTAATGTTTCAATTAGTCTACAAATTGATGAGAAAGTAATCAATATATATATAAGAATAATTACTACTAATCACTTTTTTATAATTTCCCACAAACATACTCTTAAGGTATGAGGTTTCAATAAACAGATAATGTAGACAAACAATTTTTTATAAGAGTATTGCACAATAATATACTATCCCTTTCCTAAAAATGATAAAACTTATTTTTTTTAGTTGTCCCAAAAAGATTGAAACATTTTCCTTATTCAAAATTTTTTAACATAGATTTTTGGGTTATTTCAAAAAGATTGAAACATTTATCTTTTTAAAAAAAGTTTTAGTATATAATTTACCTTATTACTCTCATTTAGACTCTAACTATCTTCATTTAAACTTCCACCACGCAAACCCAAAAATGATTTTTTTTATTATTTTTCATTCATCATTTAAACTCTCACTATACAACCCTAAAATAAATTGTTTAAAAAAATTTAGCTTCAGGGGAAAAATTGAAAAAAAAGACATCATAAATTATATACATGTTAATATATGTACCCAATGTTTCATCCTTTATGGGAGAGAGAAAATAATAAATTTAATGCTAAACAAAGTGGGACTTAACCTTTGTACTAAGTTTTAGTTGTTTGAATGTATTTTTGTTGTCCATGTGAAAATCTACAAATGGTGGAATGACGAGCTATGAAATATTTTAGAGATGTTAATTGTTGATAGGCAACTATATGGACTCCAAAGCCTTTGGATAGCTACAGTTTGATTCTTATGTTAATGGTTTAGGCTATTTGGAATTGGTAAGGCTGAAAGTTTGAGTCATTGGGTCAAGTTCAAGCCTAAACCCAATTTTTTTTGCCCATTCACAATTGCAAGTTTATGGCAAAAACTCAAATTGAATTGACATTGAATCTGAGCTAACCATAACACGGAATAAATTGGATTAGGGTCTTGTTGGGTTGGTTCAACCCGAAAACTACCATCATTGCTGCCTAGCTCTTCTTCATTGCTTAGTCTCTGCTCCCCGTCCACCAGTAACAACACAAAACTCATGCAAAAGCTACCCAATAGAAATTATACAAAGAAATGACTGAAAAGAAAAGAAATTAGTGCGAAAGAAATATTTGGTTTACAAACAAGAAATAGAGTTGGAAGAAGAACAATGATCCATTTGTTGATTGATGATAAGAGATGATGTTAGGCGCCGCTGCATTTGAAATCCACAAATAAAGAAGGATGCCGTTGAAGAATGAGGAATGAACTAGAGGCACTAAGAGTGGGGGATAAAGCAGAACCATTGAGTGCGAGGGAGGGTCTTAGGAGCAAAATCACTAAGGGAAGGGAGGGTATGAGGAGCAAAAGCACTAAGAGGTGAAGGCGAGGAGTATGAAGTAGAAAAAGAAGCATTTGACGATGGGTGAGAATGAGGGAGGCTCTCATGCAATGAGCTTGGTCAGTTAGAAATTAGTTAGGGTTAAAAAAATAAGTTTGGATGAGGTTGGCAAAAACAACAAATTAACCACTCATGTTTTTGTTTAACCCGATTCGGCCACTAATGTTTTTTTTACTAAATATACCATTAAAGTTACTAAGTCAACTTAAATCGGCCACTAGGCAACAATTCATTGGAATATTTCATCTTTTGGTGAGATATTTCGTTTGTTCTAAGGCAAAAAATAATGAATAAACCACTAAAATTTGTTTGTTGGCCTGATTATGTCACTTATGTTTGTTTTTTTGGCCAAATAAACAACTAATATTTTTAAATGAGTAAAATTAATCATTCTCTGTTAAATTTAATATTTTGTTCAACCTTTTATGGAGACCAGGGTTAGCATTTTGTGGATAAAATTGGAAATATTAGAGTCTTATTTTATTTTTTACAAAGAAAATTGGTAAAATTGATTGTTCATTTCATTATTTTTATCTTCTATTAAAATATAAAATATTCTATTTAAATGATTCATAATAAATTCCTTTTCTTATCAAAATGAAACAAAATTTATAATACTCATAATATGATTATTTTGACTAACTGAGACTAAGAAATTATTGTCCTTAGCCACCACCATTGTCCAGCAGATGGCTTCAACTTTAAGTCTATCTTTTTATTCTTTGAGACTCAGTACTATTGTTGATGTAAAATATGATGCATTCAATGATGGAGAAAAGGGTTGATAATGAGATTTTAGATATTAACTCAGGAGTTTGGAGAGAGAGAGAGAATGATCCACAATTGATCAAAATATTAGTAAGTTTCCCACTACGATGACAAAAATAGCTTTTTTAGACTATTTTAAATTGAAAGCGTCAATTATACCAAAAATCATAAAGATGGTGGGAAGTTTTGTAATTTTTCATTTGAGTTTAAAGTGTAATGGGTGAATTGGGTCATTTGAATAACATTAGTAGTTTATTCAACAATTTACATAACTTCAATGGTTTATTTGAGTCACAAAAAACATAAGTGGCTGATTTGATCAGAGTTAAAACATAAATGATTTTTTTTATGATTTTTTCCGAGTGAGATTTTTTATGGGTAAAAGTTAGTTTATGGGTTGGACTAAGATGGGCTAGGATAAGGATTGAAGGAGATGTTAGCCTAAAGATGGGCTAACTTAAGAATTTTGGATTATTTGAGTTTGACCCTAACCAACCCATTTTTACTTCTTTATATTAGATTGGGTTCAGGTTAATCCAAACTTAAATTTTCCACTATCTAACTGACTAGACTTAATCCGACATTTCAAATTGGGTTTGGGGTTTGGGTGTTTTCCTTTCACCCCTAGTAATTGGATACATGATACAATAGGTGATAATAACACTAGGTAATGTCAACTTTTGCTATTTGTTCTATAATCTTCTTAAATACCAAGAAAACAGAAGATATTAGTCGTCAAGCTGTTATTAGGTTTGTCTAATGTTAGTAATTAATAACAGAATTTAAAAAATAATAATTTTAATATAATTTTTAAGTCTAATGGTATAAAAGATTATTTTCACTATTAATAAATTATTTAAAATTCTAACGTTAATTAAAAAAAAATTCCAAAAATGGGAATCACTATAACTTGTCCCTAAAATGCAATGATCATGTAAAGGTAGTTGACAATTATTACAGCGTTCTAACTATGTATTAATTACTGTTTACCAACACTATCAAATGGTATCAATTACGTCTGGAACATAATTTTTCCATTTGCAGTACTTACACTGTGTGTTGCATGCCATGTGTGATGTGTATAATTTCAGCAGAGAATTTTATAAGCTATCCCTTTTCTCTTTTTGGTTTAATGTTTTTTTTTTGCTGCGATACCTTTTTGTTATACACTATTTCAAAAGAAATGGCACTATTAGAAGTATGTACTGTCTGTCGAAGTAATGTCAGTCCTAGGAAGAAAGAAACAGCATATGGATCTGGGAATCCATTCTCCTTCTTTTTCTTTTGGTTTAAAATAACACTAGCAACAAAATGTCATGTAGTTTTTTTTATCTCCACACAATGGAAGTGATAAATATATAATGCATTTCCTATATGTGACTTGTAGTTCAAGGGATCGTCACTATATAGTTATTTTTCATGAATTTTTCAAATTTTTCAAATATGTTTAAAAGATTTGGCAAATATATATATATGTGTGTGTGTTTAGGTTGTGCTTATGCTGAGATCTTAAAAACATATTTTAGATTACAACTTGGAGATAGATGTACATACTTGTTTTTGTCACCAATTCAAGTGAATTGGACCTTGAGCTTAACTCAGTTGATAGAGATACATACACTACAATCTTAAGGTTAGAGGTTGGAATCCTCTCCAATGTAGTGAGGCATTTGTTGAAATGAAGCATTAGCCAAGATATAGAAGAATATAGGCTTGTGCGCAAATCATTTAGGGAGCTCAAAAAGCAGCCAAAATCCATAGACAAACTGTAATTGTCTATGCGTAATTCTTTTGCGTATAAAAAAAATCAAAACCCAAGTTAATGGTTTAGTGATTTAATTATCCCTAAGATTGTGAAATTGGACCTGATTTAACTCATTTGAATCTAAATCCAATATTGACTCGAATTGACCAAAAAAATAGATTATCCAAATTCAACTAAAAATGCAAAGACAAACCAAATTCAAGTGGAAGCTAAGAAAACTCAAATTTGAAATAATCTAAACTAAATGGCTCACATCCAAAATTACCTCAATCTAAAAGAAAATAATTTTAAGTGCCTTAAACCCAAAATTACTTGAGTTTAAACCTAATAAAACTAGAATTAGCCTAAAATTTATTATTAAATTTCATTAATTTAATATTCTCTAAAAAATACCTTTCATTATTTTACCTAAATTTTGACTAAAACCTGAATAACCACAACTAATTTAATCTCAAACAAAGGTGACTTACTATATTAACTAAAAAACCTAGTTAAATATGACCAAACTAATTGTCTAACATATTCGTAAACTTGAATCAACTCAAATCTAAATAACTTAACCTAAATTTAATGAGGCTTTTAATTGTTTTCAAGTAGCTTCTTCGCTAGACGTATATTTACAAAAAAGAAAATTTTCTAAAGTCAATATTCCTGACTTAGAGGTCATTAAAATGGTAAAGGAAATGAATTTGGCTCACAGAAAATATATTTTATTTATCTTGCCTTTTTGCTCGGATCAAATATGAGGAGATTGAGCTCATGGGAACAAGTTGTTGATACAGTTAATAATAAACTGAGTTCATGAAAGATGAAGACTTTGTCAATTGGTGGGAGATTGATCCTAGTAAAATCTGTCTTTTTTCTCTTATTTTGAGCTCTTGTGAGTGTTATTAATTAGTTGGAGAGTAAAATAATTCATTTTTCTAGGGAGTTGGTCGAAAGGAAATGGAGGCTTGAGTGTGTTTAGTCTTATAGCAAAAAAATATGACATTATTAGGAAAGTAATGGTAGAGGTTTAGAATGTGAGAGGCGCTTTGTGGATTAAGATTATTAAGGGCATTTTTGTGTTAGAATGGTGGCTTAATTCAGGAATTTGGGGGAGCATTATAAAGATAGGTTTTTATGTGGAAGATGGTGGTATATTTTTTATTGATTCATTTAGAAGAAAAGTTGGAGTTGGGGTAAGAGTGAGATTTTAGTTAGATGGGTGGGAGAGTCAAGTTTGAAATTAAAATTTTCATGGTTTTTTAAGGTTGAGTCAGTCAAAAAGAGTATAGTTAAAAAGAGGTGGACTTGGAGGATGGAAATGAGGGCTAGGTTTGGAGATGGAGAAATAATGAAGGTTTGAGGATTGGAACAGTTGTAGCAATTGTTGAATGAGGTCTGGTTGGTGTCTGGTTCAACAAATAAATGGGGGTGGCAATGTGATCCAAATGGTTCATTCTTAGTGAAGCATTTTTCAAGTCTAATAGATAAAGTCATTTTCCCCATGTCTCATAAAGGTTAACTAACAAGATGAAATTCAAGGTTTCCAGAAAAGGACAATATTTATGCTTGGAAAGATATTTAAAACTGTCTTCCAAAAAGCTAAATTTGGTTCATCATGGAATTGTTTTTAAAAACACTCAGTACTCCTTGTGCAACAATACAGATGAATTGGTGAACCAAATATTGGTTTGTTACATCATATATCTTTACCAATATAGGTGTAGGTACAAAAATAGTGGTATTTGGATGATTTTCATAGTTGATCTATTGTTGAAATTATAGATGACATGACTATCTCTTTAAACAAAGATCAAAGAAAAGCAAGGAAAGTAGATTATTTCATTACAGTTTGAGTTTTGTAGAGAAGAAGGAATAAAGTGATTTTCAACAAGCTTTAAATGTTTGATTTTCAAATTTTAAATGAGATTCAAGCTGTTTCCTTTTTGTGGGTTGTTAATAGGTGCTCTAAGTTATTAAATTGTTGTTGGATGGAATGAATTTATCATCCTAGCTTAGCTATAAAAATTTGCATAATTGTATTCTTCGAGGGAGGGTGGGGTAAAATTTGGTTGGGTATTGTTCCTATTGGGTTTGTTGATTCAAATTCAAGAAGCTTAAGAATTTTAGTTCGTTTATGATTTAATGTTAGTTTTTCTATTTGTTTAGGATTTGGTTTTCCTATTTTGATATGATTTTGGTTTATGTGTGATCTATAAAAAAGACATATTATGGTGGAGTTTTAAGTATGAGAGATAAACCAACATGATGAAGAGGCAAGATGTAAGAGTTTTAGAAAGGCTGAGAGATCTAGAGGTTGGAAATGGCTCAAACGAGAAGTTTTTTATGATTCTCATATCTTGTAATTGTGTGGAGACAAGATATTGGGATTGTCAATTGTGCCTAGGGGATCCATAGGCCAATGTGAGCACTAAGGGCATACTTCTATAATCTCTATATTTTGTTAAAGTAGATTTCTTTCATCCTTGGATATATGCTAGTTAAGATTTGAACCATGTTAAATTTGTGTGTATTTGTTTGATTATGTTTATTATTCCGCTACATGTAATGGGTAATTAGAGGATTTTTTCTTAACAAGTGGTATCAGAACTTATGGTTTAGTCATGGCATGATGAAGCGTATGGTTTGGTTCTGGCATGGTGGACCATGTGGTGCATTCTTGGTATAGTGGAGCATGTGTTCGTGTATGTTAATACTCGTGATGTTTGTAGTCGTTTTCATTTGTTGTTGTGTTCGTGTCTTTGTGGTGTTTGTTGTTTATATTCATGGTCATTTCTTCGTGGTTGGTGTCATATATGATCATGTTTGAAAGGATTTGAACCAAGATAAAAATTGTTAGTTTTGTTGGCTCAAATCCAAGAAGCTTAAAAATTTTAGTTTGTTTAGGATTTACTGTCAGCTTTTCTATTTGTTTTTGGTTTTTCTATTTTAATGTGGTTTGGGTTTATATGTAACTATTTCTACCATGGACATATATCCATGGTGGACAAGATATTTATTTTCAAA
Source organism: Aquilaria sinensis (assembly GCA_005392925.1). Taxonomy (NCBI): domain Eukaryota; kingdom Viridiplantae; phylum Streptophyta; class Magnoliopsida; order Malvales; family Thymelaeaceae; genus Aquilaria; species Aquilaria sinensis. The sequence goes on from SMDT01000228.1 coordinate 66,127, forward strand.
TTACCCCTCCAACTTTTTTATCCCTAGCATGTCTATTCAACTTCTTGTTATTTCATCCGCTACTCACCGTTGTTCGTTGTCTACCTACTGTCGACACCAACCCTGTACTGTTATCACTCTTTGATTCTTTCCTTGAATATCAATTTAAATGAGTGGAATTGAACCTATTGTTTCTTCCATCTGATCGTATATCTTACTAACTTGGAGGATTGTCATCGACTTCCCTCCCATTCTTCATAGTTCTGCGTTGCCTTTAACCGCCGCCAAACCCAATCACACCCTCGATCATGGGAATTGAAGGAAAAAAATGAGTCATGTGTAAAATATTTTTTTTGCCCACCAATATAAATTTTATTAAAAGTTGAACAATATGATATAGGTCGATAAAGGTGAAATCATGCAGAAAGAGATTGGTGGAGGTGCAAATTGAGAGCTGAATTACATTTTCTATCATTCATAACTATTTAGCAAACTAATGGGAAAACTAAAAGATGTGTTAAGGAAACATCATAATCTGTCAATGAAAACAAAAAACTACATGAAACTGAATAACATATTTTATCATTCTGAGCTATTTCCCAGGTTATTATTAAGAGTATAAGACATGTCTTTGGAAAAGTCACAGTCACAACTATCAATAAAAAAAATTTCTATATAAAACTCCATAACTTATTTTATCATCTAGAGTTATTTACCATGTTAATATGAAAAGTGTGTAATGTGTCAATGTCAAATTCAAATTTGCCAATGACAAAAATAGATATAGTAAACTCAATAACTTGTTATATAATTCATAATTATTTATTAGGCTAATGTGCAAAAAAGCAGTATATGTTATAAAAAAATTTCTATGTAATCAAAATTTTGATGTGAATGATGTATTAGAGTTGAAATGAAAATAAAAACAGGATATGGAAATGCATGATCATGTCAATAAAAATTAAAGTGAAGCTATTTAACTAATATATGTGGACAATATGATATATTAATAAAAAGTGGATTGAAAAGTGGGTAATGTGTCAATGAAAATATAGTATAAAATTAAATGAGAAAATATCCTTCAATAGATAGTTGCGGGTTGTATTCGACCTGCAATCGTGTCTCTCCCTCCATCTTCAATAAATTTCAATGAGGCATGGTGGTTTTTTGAATTTTATTTGAATATCAATGGCATAGATCATAATTTATAGGAATTTAAACTTTATTGTATGTGTGTGTGTGTGTGTCTGTCTGTGTCTGTGTCTGTGTGGTAACATAAAATCAAGTGTTCTATTTTATTGTAGCCTGAAAAATAGCCATATTGTATGGAAGCATTTACAGCACAAAGTCTTGAATACAATACATAGACAAAAATTAAAAAAGTTTGAAATTTGACAGAGTTTTTTAAACTACAAAGATGCTGAAGTCTAATTTGTTTGCTATTGTGCTTCTTACTCGATCATTTTGTTGGAGAATTGCCGAAATTTCTATCAAGTGAAATGAATTGAGAAACATAGTGATAGTGCATAAACACATATAACACAAATAAAATAGTATAGTACATAAACATACATAATGTTTCATCATAATTTCTAAAGTATTGGAGACATAATAATAATAATAATAATTGAAATTTTAGTTGACTCGTGCCCATTATAGAAATGTTAAGAAAAGGCAACTCACCACATCAAGAATATGCATGAAAGAATTAGATACTTCTAGTGCCAGACTGCCCCCATACTGTTTGCAGTGGCCAATTATATAAGGCAAATGAAATAGCCTTTTTCGATGCTTGTTTTGCTTCATCAAACAAGAAAACCAAAAACATTCAGCATCTAGTTTTATTAAGATAGCATCATCAACCTGCTATTAAAAAAAAAATCAGCCATGCAAACAATCAAACGAAGCTATGTGGTGGAATAACCATTCCAAAATCGACTCAGCTACATTTTTTCTTCTCATTCAGCAAACACTCATCCCAACTATAGAATACTGCCATGGTTTCTATTAGGCAATGATAAAAAAAAAAAAATACCCCACTTGCAACACTATTGAATGCCACATACACCTGTATCACATTCCCTGTTGCGTCAACTATCATTCCTAGAACAACACTTGAACAACCCGAGGTGAAAGGAAAAAATAAAACAGCACCCCGCCTATGGCTGCTTGGCTCTCACCCGATTAAATGACATTGTCCCATTGTGTGCTGATGTCATCTTCATTCAGGTTATGTGCAGTGCACATAACCTGAATGAAGATGACGTAATTTGATTATAAACACGTGGAGTGCTTGTGTTTTGCCTTACGCCCTTTACATAAAACTCTATAAATATATCGGTTCAGTGGCATGACTTGTAATTTATAGTAAGTCTGAGTTCCCTATATGTATAACAATCTAGTGACATGGGCCATCATTTGTAGGAAGTTTGGCCTCGTTGCATATATAAATGGGATAAGCTTTAAAAGCGTAAGGGTTAGGTTGCTTAGCTATAGTAACTTGTCGGCTGAAAGGCATTTTAGGAAAATGAAAGATGTTGTCCATATATTTTATTGGACATATATCTAGGATAGAGTACTCTTTATGTATAGCCTATAAAAAGGTATGTTGTAATGGAGTTTTGAATATGAGAGATAAATCAATATGGTGAACAGACAAAATGTAAGAGTTTCAAAAGGGAAAAGAGATCTAGAGGTGAAATAGGACTAAGACGAAAAGTCTTTTATGATTTTCATATCTTGTAATTGTGTGTGAGTAAGATATTAAGGTTGTCAGTAATGTGTAGGAAATCTATATGTCAGTGTGAGTACTAAGAGCATGCTTTTATTGTAATATCTATATTTTGTTTGAGTAAATTTCTCTCATCCGTGAATGTATGCTAGTTAAGAGTCGAACTATTATTAAATTTATGTGTATTTATTTGATCGTGTTTGTTGTTCCACTACGCGTGATGAGTGATTGAAGAATTTTTTTCCCAACTATTGCTGATATGTTTTTACTGAATCTAGTTTCTGGCTATTAGATGTTTTATATTTTTGTATTAATATAATTATCTTTTTTTTAGCCTTTCAGGAAAAAACTTAACTTAAAGTTAGAAGTATAATAACCCAAGTGATTAAACTCAAATTTTGAATAACCCGACTTAAATCTAACTCTATTAACACATTTATCATCCGTGTGCATCAATGTGACTCATATTGATCGTTAGGCAAACAATAATACCAGTAATTAGGAAAAAACAAAATTGTTATAATAGCTTGTGGAGAACTTGTTTTTCTTAGCAAACTCCAAGAGTCGCTACAAATCCCAAACTGATAATCAATTTTGAGTAAATCTTGTGAAATTTTTTTGGTGCACCTAGTGTACATGCACCAAATTAACAAACTGTTTGGATCCGTCAAGTTTAAGTTTTTTAAGGAAAGTTGGATCAGTTAGAAAGTCAATAATTTTTGTTATAATTTTCACTAAATTTTGGATTTAATTGGTAACCAAATCAAGAAGATTGAGATAATTATGGTGATTATCATAATAAATTTAATTATTTTCCAACTAGTGTAAAAATCTTTGCAGAATTCACAAAATTTCATTCTGGTTGTTTTCTTCTTGTTCTTGAGAGAGGGAGAAGCAGGAACACTACTAAAACTTTCGTAATTCTTAATGGACAACTGTTAAAAATTTTTGACCTAAACTTGTCTACAAAATAAATTTCTTGAATTTAATTTTTTCAACGGATGTTTTTTTTTACTGTTATCCATTGGAAATCTCCAACAGTTAGTTAATGGAAAAATTTTCAACAACATTCTAACCCAATAAAAAAAAAGTGCTCAAAATTAGCCACCAAAATGAAATTTTGATTTTTGAAAAATTTCCCTCCAAATTCTCCCTAAAAACTTTTGATTTTGAATTGAAAATTTCCATCTTCCTAACCATCATCTTCTATCAAAACATCATTTTTTTTCTCTCCCATCTTCCTCCTATTTCTCACAAAATTCTCCCATCCTGTTTCTTTCTCCTTTTTTTCCCTTCATCTCTGCCTTATCATTACCCTATTCTTTTTCTTCTTCTTATTTCTTCCTTACTATTACCTTTTTTTTTCCCCTCTTCTTCCCCCTCCTCTTCTCACCATCTTGTACTTCTTTTTTCTTATTTTATTTTTTCTTCCTATCTTTCTCACCAATTTTATGCGTAAGGGTGGTTTAAATATAACCCTTATATACATTGGGACCAAACTAAACATCTTTTGGAGATGGAGACTGTGTGTAATTAATTCTATGAAGAAACCAAGCCTGCAAGATGATGGTTCCAGTCCAAAAACTTCTAGCACATTGCAAACTAAGGACATGGGTTCAAGTTTGGCCATTTAAACGACCACCATGTGCACCATGTAAAAAGAAATGAATTTTTTTCCAGAAAAAAAACTGACCACTATCCGTGGATTCCGAATGGTAGCCTTTATCCGTCAGGAAATCCAATGGTTGCTGTTGGAAACCTCTTTCTAACATATTTGAAGCCAACAAACATGTTTTAGTGATTGTCCATAAAAAATGACATTATCCATTGGAATTTTCATCTCTAGCAATGAGAGGAAAAACGGAGGGGACGATACTAGGAATGCAATAGAGAAGGATATCTGGATCTAATGACAAATGGAGAGGACAATACTCGCTCTCTCCTTGCCACAACCATGGAGAAAGAAACAAAACAACACATAAATGTCAAATCCACCCCTCCTCCATTCAAGTTGTTGACTCCACCCCCTCCCCCAAAATTTACTTACTCCTCCCACTAATTCCATCCCTCTATCTATCCTAGTTGTATTTCTTTTTTCTTTATAATAGGTGAAATAAAACAGAGCTATGAATTTTTAATATATAGAATTGATTATCTATAGTACAAAACTAAGATCCTAATATATGAAATTACCCAAATATGATTGCTTGTAGAAAAAAAAAACAAATAATATCTTTGTTAATAACTAGCATGTTTATTATTCTGAAAACATTTTTTTTATAATTACTATATTTATATATAAAAAAAAAGGAAGTTAATATTAATTATCTAAAAAAATCGGTACATTATCTCTATCTAACTTCAATTTCCATTTTCTTCTCTAACTTGATTTAATAAAAAGATAACAGAAGTTAACTTGGTGTATATACATCAAATGCATGACAAAATCTTGCCTGGCTTTCGTCTCTTTGTTTTATCAATCTCTATTTCTTCTTTTATAGGATTTGTTCTTCTATAAATATTGTTAGTTCTTTTATCAATTATTAGTTATTCTTGTACCATGTTTTTTATTTTATAAATGTTGTCTATTCTTTTATGACTTCTTATATATTCTTTTACCAGATTTGTTCTTCTTTTTTTCTATATTCTAATTTTTTTTAAAATATTCATTTGATTTTTTTTCTATTTTATGAATATAAATTAATGTAAAACACCCAGAAAAAGAATAATATAAAATATAGCACATAAATGAGCTTATAGTAAAAATAGAATAATAAATGAATTTATATGGAACTACAACTAAAGAAAACAATGAAATTGAAATTAATTTTGTTTAATCTTGTGATGTTCATTAATTGACTCGTTTATCCGTTCTTTTACATTTTATTTGTAAATTAATAAATAAAAATGATTAATTGAACAAACATATATGAATAAATGAATATGTTCTTTTTAGTTTTGTTTCTTGGTCGTTTAAGCCAATTCCTTCATTCATTGTTTATTTTAGTTTCTTGCATAGTGTTCATCCTTTAAGACTGAATATCTTCTTTTTAGAAGAAATCTTCATGCGAACAAAAAGAGTAAGAAAAGGAAAAAGAAAAAAAAAATAAAAATTGGAAAGACAACCCAAGAAGCAATAGGAAAAATAATAAAAAATTAAGAAGAAATAGAAAAATGTTGCAAAATTTTTTATGTTATGAATCTATTCTTTTAGAAGCCACAAAAAAACTAAAGCAACAAAGAAAGATAAAAAAAAAATTAAGAAAAAGGTAGACAATTTGGGAAAAAAAAAACAAGAATACTACAAAAAATGAAAAAAAATCTGGGGAAAATGTTGACAAATTTTAAAGATAAAAAAGATGAAAAATGGGGAAAAAAACAGATAAAGTTAAAGAGAAAAAAATGGAAAATAAGATGAAAAAATAAAGAAAATCTCAGAAAATTAATAAATAAATAATTGAAAAAAGTGGTATAAGAAAAATGGAAACAAAAAAAATGAAAATAAAAAATTGGGAAAAAACAAAAAAAAACTAGGGAAAAAAGGGAAAATGACAAAAGAGGTATAAAGTGTTTAGAAAATTGAGAAAAAATGAAAAGAAAAACTGCGGAAAAAAGGGAAAATGACAAAAGAGGTATAAAGTGTTTAGCGTTTCCACCCCTAACGTGCTAAACACTCCACCAAATACAGAAACTTGTTTGAAAGTTACAGAAGTGACACAAGTTTTGGTTTGTCTGGCGCACGCAAGTGTGACCCATCAATTTTTATATACGAAATTTGCTTAGCAATCATATTTTTTTGCACATGTATATATGTCCATCAAAATTTTGGACTTCGTTCAATATTATACACAAATTTCCTCGCATACATATAGCCACGTAACAAGTTGGCTCAATTATTTGTCTACAACTAAAATTTTCAAGGAATCTTAAATTCAAAGGCCCATATCCTATCATACCCAATTTGCACAGCGAGAGATAGTTACATCTAAAATAGACAAATATACCTGATATACGATATCATACCCAATTTCTCCTTTTATTTGTGCTTCGGCTGGACTTGCCGTATGATGAATTCTTTTATCAGGGGTGGATCCAATTTTTTTTTATTTTATAAAAGGGACGTCAAAACAAGTATTTTTCTAAACTAAAGTTCTTGAAAGAGAATTTGATCAATTTTAAGAAGAGCCTAAAATGTATTTATTTTTAAATTTTTAAAAAAGTTACATATATTTTACAATTTTAGAAGGTCCGAACCCTGCTAGCCCTTTTATTTCCGCCCCCGTGTTTTATCCCACAACACATGTCCGTCTGATTATCGTTATTGTACATGTCTAGAAGCCTTGCACTAGGAAAAACACTCTTTATTAATTGATGGAGGTATATGATCTTTATGAGTAATACTCTTCATTTCACGAAATTTGAAACTGCACAAAATCTGTTATATTTTTTTATCCTATGTTGACTAGGATTAAAAAAAATTAAAACCGAGCTAAAACTTTTAGGCACTTTCACCCAATTTGTTTTAACTTTAGTCAATTGGCTACAAAATGACTTATTTTTATTTTTACATCTTTTTTACTTGAAACTAATTTTAATTAAAAAGTCAATATTATTTAGTTACAATAATCGATTTGAAAGTAAATTTTTATCATTTTACTAAATTTTTATGAATTTTTCTAGTTTCAAGCCTTAAAAAAGAAAAATTCATAAAAATTTAACAACATCCTAAAAATTTACTTTCAAATTGATTATTGTATCTACATAACATTGGCTTTCAAATAAAATTGATTTCAAATAAAAAAAATATAAAAATTAAAAAAAATTAGTTGACTTTAGCTCAAACGAATTGGCCATTTTTCTTCACACACGTCTTTGTGAAAATTTGTAAATTTTATATTTCTTTATTTTTTTTCCTTTCACAGTGTTAGATTATATTTTTATTTATACTTTTTAATTTTTTTTATGTTATGAGTTTACTGAGAAGAGTATTGATTATTTTTATTTTGTTATACCATATATATTACCACTTCTAAAAAAAATTGGTTTCATTTTAAAATTTAAGAAATAAAAATATTTTTTAATAATTTTGTATAACCTTATTATTTTGATCCGATCCTATGATTACAATTCATGGTAGGGGAAAAAAACTGATTCTCAGTAGAATTTTAATTTTGATGCCCTTGCTTTTTCATCTTTGTTGGGTTGTTAGTTCACATACAAAAAAAGTCTGAGGATTTGAGATGGCATTTAGCCAAAAGCTTATGATGAGAATTGGTAGCTGGGAGTCGTGTGCGTTTTTAATGTGGTTTCTCATTTCTCATGGTGCATTGATTTTGTTTGGTGCACAACTATTTGGAGTATTAATTACAGTCTGATTTTATTTCCTAATTAAATGTGGTTTAATTTTAATTAGTTTTTTTAGGTGTTGGTATGACTTATAACTAAACAAGTTGTGTCAAGGCTTTGGCATGAGGGGGACTTTCCTGTTTGAGGACAATATGCGAGGTTTCAAGAGAAAATGACTTATGGTCGACACTCGACAGTGATTATGAGCATTTATTTTTTTTCCCATTCTCAATGTTAATATCAAAGAAACTTTTCCTGTGGCTTATACTCCATCTCATAGCTCAGTCTTTGACTTTTTTACGTAATTTTAGAATGACGTATCTTTTAATATTTTTATAAAAAAAATAAATAGTGAACATTGTTTCTTTCATTTATGAAAGGTCATTTTTATTATTTGTAGGACATACAATATCTATTATAGAAATATATCACTAAGAAATGGGAACGTTTGACTTAATTGTAGGTCTTACACATTTTTCAATATCTATGATATTGTAAAATGGATATTCAAGGCATATGTATTTATATCCTACTTGGTTGCTGAGATTGACAGAGATGAGATGAGGTGTGTGTCCTAATGGATAATGGATAATGAGATGGGCTGTTCGCCATATCCCATCCAACATTTAGATGGATACAGGATATATATATATATATAATATGAAGTGTTAAAATCTTTGATATAAGCATTAATATAATTTCATATACTATAATACATACACATATGCAGACATATCGATAAACATAATATAGAGGTAATGTATATAATTCGTACAACCATAGATATGCGCATGTTTTTTATAATATACTCATATTATATATAATATTATATTATATTATTTATTTATATAATATTTCATGTTTCAGCATTTGCGCCTCATCCCATCCCTGAAATGTTATCATTAGGTTCTAGTGAGATTATTTTAGGCCTGAATACCTAGATGACCCATATACTATAGTAACTCAATTAATTGCTCTCTCGTCTATTTTTTGGTATAAATTGAGCATTAAACTTTAATAATCTGGATACTTTACCTACCTGACTCAGTAACTTGGACATTTTCTATCAGCTATGTAATGAAATTGCATCTGATTGCAATTAAATATAGTAATCTAAATTTTTTTATTTCAATCATTTATACATAAAATTTGAAAATTATTTTTTTTTTTTTCAAAACCTATTTAAAATCTGTACGAAGATTTGGAAGAGACACAACCACCGATAAACAACGCGTTGAGAAAGTCCAAACCCGGTCCCAAAATCCAGGTTGTGACAAATGTGGCAGTTAGTTAGAGCCAGAGTTGTTGGAAAAATTTTAATTTAAACAGTGCGTTTTGGTTGAATTTTTCCAACGGCCGAAACCAAAAATTTAAGTCACCCCCCATATCTAGTTTCGGCCATTTTCTCTCTGCTTCATCTTTCACTCGTTCTTCATCTCTCTCCCTTTCCCACATGCACACATTGCACATAAAGGTTGAAGGATGCCAAATCCAATTTGTTCAACATCGAGTGATTGGCTAATCTTTAGGTCAAACTTGTATATCTTTTGAGTTTTTGTTATTTTTATGTTTTTTTGTTTTTCTTTTCGGATATTTTATTTTTTTAGTTTTTTTTGAAGATTTAGGTATAATGGGTGCAATACTTTACTTGTGTTGCCAAATTCAAAGCCATTCCAACTGATTTTGAAGGTTCATTTTCAGATTTGAGGTAAGATGTTCAAGTATTTATTTTCTCATTCATTTTCATTTTTTTCACAAAAATGCAATAAATACAGAAATTTCTTAGTTAATTTGGTTAGAAATATGTGAAATGTAGGTGATTTGTAGTTGTTGATGGTTGGAAGTGAAGTAGTTTGGTTACCCATTGATATTTCGAATTTATGCCAATTTTTTTTAATTTCTGGTTTAATATAAAAGTAGTATATTATTAGTTTTAATTAAATTTATTTAATTGGGTAGTATATTTATGTGTGAAATTATAGTTGATAGGTGACACATTTATATAATATATGCAATATGTGGTTTTGTTTTTAATTTTGGGATTTAATAGAATGTTAGTATACTTTGAGTGTTAATTAAGTTTGTTGTATTAGGTGGGATATTTATGTATGAAATTAAAGTTCATATGTTACCCATTAATATATGTAATTTTTGTGGAAGCTATTTCAATTTTTTTGATTTAAGGATTTAATTGGAAATAAGTATATTGTTAGTTTTAACTAACATTGCTTAATTAGGTGTAATATTTATGCATGAAATTAAAAATAATATGTTGCCCATTGGAATATGCAATTTATGGATTTATTTTTTAATTTTTTTAATTTAGGGAAGTAATAGAAAATGTAATAATAATAATAATAATAATAATAATAATAATAATAATAATAATAATAATAATAATAATAATAATATATGTTAGTTGCAGTATGTTTAGTACCAAAAAAATTATATATATTGTGTTAGAACATGCACTTCATGCAGCTTCCTTCCATCAAGAGCAACACAATTGGTGACTTAATGCTTTACCACACACTTCAAGCCGTATCATGACTGGACAAGTGCTAGCCCAACAGATATTCAGGTGTAGCCGTATCATGACTGGACAAGTGCTAGCCCAACAGATATTCAGGTGTAGTGGCGCATTTTTAAGGTAATGAGTTTTTTTTTACAATTTCAATGTTTTTAGACATGTTGGCTAATGTTAGACTCCTTCAATTTTATTTATGTGCAGGGATTTTGTGAGTGGGATTCAGCTTACCATAATGAGGTGTATCACATTTGGCAAATGGTGGCAGCTACTCACTATAGATCGAAGATGTAGACATCCACAATGAAAAGGATCATGTGAAACGACGAGCAAAGAGTACCTTTTATGACTGGCGCACAGTATGCATAAATGGAAGAATGGTGGGCTTCACCGGAGTTTCAAGAGTGATCAGCAAAGGGTAAGCCACTTCGGGCATTATCATCGCAGAACTCTTCCTCAACCGGTGGATTCAGTGCTACTTATGCAGGAGGCTCTCTTTCAATTATTGCACACCGAGAATAAATGGTAAAATTATCAACTTCTTTTACATATAATTTAAGTTATTTTTGTTGTACTCAAATTCATCTGACTAACAACCAATGTAGTAAGAAAAAGATCTGGAAAAGAGGGACCTTAGCCTGTTCAAGGTCATGCAGGAAACTCATAAAAAAAAGAGCAGGGAATACGTTAACAAGCAGACTGAATAAGTAGCTGTAATTATCAGGCTAGTTATATATGAGTTTTTAAATACCATATAAGAGAGTGTCACTAATAACCTATCTTTGCCTTTACTTGTGTAGGCAAAGGTAACTGCTAAGATCAAGGAACAAACGCAGAACATGGATGAAGAAGGAGACTCACACGACATTGATGAGGTTGCGATTATGAGTGCAGCTGTTGGTGGCTGGAAGAAAAGGCATGTATTTAGCCTTGGATTAGAGTAGCATGTTGTGGTTGGATGACGATGACTAGGAAATACTCCTGCAGAACACATTGACGTCATTTATGTTGGGTTTCGGGAGCCAAACAGTGCAGCGGAATTTAACCGAAACCCTCCAGGATCCAAGTGAAACGGGGTAAACCGGGTGTTCGAAAATTTTCATACCTAATTTTCGACTGAGATCTCTCACTCAACTGTAGAGTCGAATCACAAAACCTGAACAGTTGACGTGTTCAGGCTCTCTATGGTATCCACACGAGCCTCTCGGGATCACCACACTTCCACCACGTCCCGGTAGATGCGTTTCTCTTGCGCTCGCAGTGCTAGCTTGCGTCCTCCAAGGAATTGCAAGAGAAGAGTGCGGCTGTCCTTTTTGGAGACTAGGGCAAGGAGATCTGCGAATTTCTCACTTAAAAGTTGTATTTATAGTGAGACTCAACTTCCAGGCCTAATGGGTTTCAAAGCCCTAATCCAATTAGGATTTAATTTCGGGCTTAATAATGGCTCAACTTTTGGGCCCATTATTAATATGAAATTAAAGTGAAACCATAACCCAAATAATTAGCCCATGCACTCTAATGATCCAAATAGCTCTATGTGTGCGACCCAATAGGCTCTTACCACGTTGGCAATGATCATAAATCACATTTATGATCATAAGCAATGAGCGGTGTCTAGCAACACATCATTGCTACCCAAGTGACAAGATTGTCGATGATTCGACTAAACCTTTATGATCATCACCGATATATGCCATTGTCCCTTTGTCCAAGATATCAAGACTAAGCACGAGACATGGAATGTGTCACTCTCGTATAGCCCAATCTTTGGTTTCTTGATTACCGAGTAGACCAACTTAAACTGATGACATTGATATCGTATATCAACTCATCCGAGCATGGCCATGCATTTTTCTAAGTCTTACTCTATCAAGGGGCCCGAAGATATCACTCCCGTTACATAGGAGGGACAAATCCCATCTTGATCATACAAATCCCTCCGCATGATATGTGACATACCCAATGACCTCCTTCAAGTTCACTCAGTTACGAGCAACAAAGGAAAGTATCAAAGTATGTGACTCACATGTAGGGAACCTTGATGATCTTAGGTTGAAGGACTACATATACCATGATCACTATGAGAATCACTTATGACACTCATATAACGATCCATGTAGTGTTCTCATGGTGGGTCGGTCCAGTACACAAGTTCTCCAACTTGTACCCATATGTAGACTACATATCTCATATTAGTCTCCACATATGCTAGTCGTTATGTATTATTGCAACCCGCTCCACAATAATACTAGACTAGGGACGTTTAAGAATATCATTATTCTAGGGTTACAATTATGTTTGTTAAGTTACGCAGAAACAAAACAACAAACATAATTGCTGGATTAATGCCTTAATAAAATATCATGACTCAATGTGCAAAAAATACAATCATCTCATGATTGGCTTTTGGGCACAACACTAACAATCTCCCACTTGCACTAAAGCCAATCATCCATGTATCTAATACCGATGGACCTAGAATGGCTATCATGCTTTTGCTGCGTAAGGGGCTTTGTCAGTGGATCAGCAATGTTGCTATCTGTCGAAGTCCTGCATATCCTTACATCACCCCTCTCGATGATCTCCCTGATGAGATGATAGCGTCGGAGTATATGTTTGGATCGCTGGTGAGATCGAGGTTCCTTAGCCTGTGCGATTGCTCCATTGTTGTCACAATAGAGCTCTATCGGGTCGGTAATGCTTGGAACCACTCCAAGTTCAGTGATGAACTTCTTGATCCAAACTGCCTCCTTCGCAGCATCAGAGGCGGCAATGTACTCAGATTCTGTTGTAGAGTCAGCTACTGTCTCTTGCTTTGAACTCTTCCAGCTCACAGCACCACCACCAATACAAAACACATAACCAGATTGCGATCTAAAATCATCCTTATCGGATTGGAAGCTTGCATCGGTGTAACCCTTTACAACGAGCTCATCTTCACCTCCAAAGACCAAGAATGCATCCTTAGTCCTTCGTAAGTACTTAAGGATGTTCTTAACAGCTGTCCAATGACTCTCACCGGGGTTCGATTGGTACCTACTCGTCATGCTCAAAGCATATAAGACATCGGGATGAGTACATATCATGGCATACATGATAGATCCAATTGCTGAGGCATATGGAATCTTACTCATGCGCTCTCTCTCCTCAGTCGTACTCGAACACTGAGATCTAGAAAGAGTGATACCATGTGACATGGGCAAGAATCCTTTCTTGGAATCTTGCATGCTAAACCTCTTTAGCACCTTGTCAATATATGTACTTTGACTTAGGCCAAGAAGCTTTCTAGATCTATCTCTATAGATCCTGATGCCTAACACATAGGCTGCTTCACCCAAGTCCTTCATAGAGAAACATTTCCCTAGCCAAGTCTTCACAGACTGTAGCTCAGGAATGTCATTCCCGACGAGTAGTATGTCATCTACATACAACACCAAGAAGACAATAGCGCTCCCACTAACCTTCTTGTAGACACAAGGTTCATCTTCATTTTTGATAAAACCAAACTCTTTGATTGCATCATCAAAACGAAGATTCCAACTTCGAGAAGCTTGCTTCAGTCCATAAATGGACCTTTGCAACTTGCACACTTTATTGGCATTCTCAGGAGTGACAAAACCCTCAGGTTGTGTCATGTACACATCCTCAAGTAGCTTTCCATTTAGGAATGCAGTTTTGACATCCATTTGCCATATCTCATAATCATAGTGTGCAGCAATAGCAAACAAAATTCGGATGGATTTAAGCATAGCAACTGGTGAAAAAGTTTCATCATAGTCAATACCATGAATTTGCTTGAAACCTTTTGCAACCAATCGTCCCTTAAAGGTAATCACATTACCATCCATGTCAGTTTTCTTCTTGAAAACCCATTTCCACCCTATGGGTTTTACCCCTTCAGGTGGGTCAACCAAAGTCCATACTTGGTTTTCATACATGGATTCCATCTCGGATTTCATGGCCACTAGCCACTTCTCAGAGTCAGGCCCCGACATAGCTTGTTGGTAGGTTGTGGGCTCATCCTGATCCATGAGCATCACATCACCAGTGTGAGTCACGAGAAATCCATATCTCTCGGGCTCACGCCGAATCCTACCAGACCTACGTGGGCTCTGTGCTACAGGAACAGACTCTTGAACCACAACATCTTGTGGTGTCTGTTCAGGTTCCATTTCAGGTTCGATGTCTCCTTGTTGTTCTTGAATTTCTTCAAGTTCTACTTTCCTCCCACTAGTTTCTTTAGAGATAAACTCTTTCTCTAAAAAGACACCAGTTCGAGCAATAAACACTTTTTGCTCAGAAGGATTGTACAAATAGTAACCCTTTGTTTCTTTGGGATACCCAACAAAAAGGCATTTTTAAGATTTGGGCCCTAGTTTGTCAGAGGATTGACGTTTCACATAAGCGTCACAGCCCCAAATCTTCATAAAAGACAAATTGGGACGCCTCCCACTCCATATCTCATATGGTGTCTTTTGAACCGATTTAGATGGAACTCGGTTTAGTGTAAAAGCGGCTGTCTCTAGAACATGTCCCCAAAAGGAGTTTGGAAGGTCAGCTTGACTCATCATAGAGCGAACCATGTCTAACAGAGTTCGATTTCTCCTTTCAGATACACCATTCCATTGAGGTGTACCTGGTGGAGTGAGTTGTGATACTATACCACACTCCTTCAGATAGTCAAGGAATTCTCGATCCAAGTACTCTCCACCTCGATCTGATCGAAGCACTTTGATACTCTTCCCGAGTTGATTCTCTACTTCATTCTTGAATTCTTTGAACTTTTCAAAGGATTCTGACTTGTGTCTCATGAGATACACATAGCCATATCTGCTAAAGTCATCAGTGAAAGTAATGAAGTATTGGAAACCTCCTCTAGCTTGTGTAGACATAGGGCCACATACATCACTATGTATGAGTCCTAGTAAGTCATTAGCCCTTTCACTTTGCCCTGTGAATGGGGCTTTGGTCATCTTGCCCAACAAACATGACTCACATGTCTCATATGATTCAAAATCAAATGAGTCCAAGAGTCCATCCTTATGGAGCTTGGATATGCGGGTCTCATTTATATGGCCCAAGCGACAGTGCCAGAGATAGGTTGGGTTTGAATCATTTAATCTGACCTTCTTGGTATTCACATTATAGATTGGATCTTTGAGGTCTAGAACATACAACCCATTGCTAAGTTGAGCACTACCATAAAAGATTTCATTCAAATAAATAGAACAACATTTGTCCTTTATTATAAATGAAAAACCTTTCTTGTCCAAACAAGAAACAGAAATCAAATTTCTACTAATAGTAGGCACAAAGTAGCAGTTGTCTAATTCTAAAACTAATCCACTAGGTAAAGTGAGAACATAAGTCCCTACGGCTAAGGCAGCAACCCTTGCTCCATTTCCAACACGTAGGTCCACTTCACCTCGGGCCAATCTTCTACTTCTACTTAGATCCTGCACATTTGCACAAATGTGAGATCCACATCCAGTATCCAATACCCAAGATGAGGAAGTAGAAAAGTTAGCCTCTATAACAAAAATACCTGAAGTGGAAGTCTTACTTCCCTTTTCCTTAGCAAGTTCTTCAAGATAGAGCTTGCAATTGCGCTTCCAGTGTCCAGGTTGCTTACAATGGAAGCACTCCCCTTCCTTTGCCACACCACCCTTTGGTTTCAGTGCAGCTGAAGAAGAATTAGCATTGGACTTTCCATTAGCTTTATCCTTCTTCTTGTTGGCTTTTCCTTTTCCCTTGCCCTTTTGAACCATCAAAATGGGCTTAGCCTTCTTAAGGTTTTGCTCAGCAGTTCTCAACATGTTGAGTAATTCAGGGAGGGACTTGTCAAGGTCGTTCATGTTATAGTTCATGACGAACTGACTGTAGCTTTCAGGCAATGATTGCAAGACTACATCAATAGCCAACTCTTTCTGAAGAGCAAATCCCAAATTCTCAAGATTCTCAATGTACCCAATCATCTTGAGCACATGAGGACCCACGGGACTTCCCTCAGACATCTTGCACTGAAACAATGCCTTAGAGGTCTCAAACCTCTCATGCCTAGCTTGCTCTTGGAAAAGCATTTTGAGATGTTCGATCATATCGAACGCCCCCATGTTCTCATGTTGCTTCTGAAGCTCAGATTCCATGGTAATAAGCATGAGGCATGCAACATCCAAAGCATCATCAGAATGCCTCTTGTGAGCATCCCTTTCAGCTCTTGGAGCAGTGGCAGCAGGCTCATTCGGAATGGGCTGCTCTAGGACATAAGCCTTTCTCTCTTGTTTGAGGACTATCCTCAAGTTTCGGTACCATTTGAGAAAGTTGGTCCCATTCAGTTTTTCCTTCTCAAGGATCGATCGCAACGAAAGTGTCGATGTGTTTTGTGCCATGGTTATCTACAACAGTAAATATGCAGTGTAAGAGTCATGTATTTTAATTCATTTAATAAGGACTTTTATTAAACGATACTCCCACTATTTTCCTCAAAATAATAACCCTCGATATTATTTCGGAACACCTCGGCGCTAAGGTATTCTAGTGGGCCAAGATCCATATTTGACCACAACCTGAGTCAGCTTTGGCTTTTCTCTCAAGTTACAGCTATTTAGGTAGGCAACTCCTTGCCAATTGCATCTTATGCAACTCTTGGATAGTTGGGTGAACAACACTTGTCCAAGCTCATCTCATGAACTTAAGCCCAACTCTATGCCTCTAAGTCCCTAATCCTATTAGGATGACTTAGTTAAGTCGAACCCAAAGTTAGCAGTTTGGATATCACTATTATCCCATCGCGCCTTACCAAGATGAACATAGGTGCTTTGCTTTGGCAAACCCACCTAATGTTGATCAAAGTCTTGACGAGTGCCAACATTTGGAAGGCATCACATTTAATGACTTAATATTTGTTTGAGGGATTTTTCTTTTGATCTCACCAATTTGTTATCTCCGGTTGTTTTATACATGCATCACATACAAATATAAAACATGCATCTCATGCTTACAAGAAAATAAATGTGACATGGTTATAGCCCAAACTATGCGATATTCTCAAGCCAATGAGAATATCATAAAAGCCTAAGAAAAGAAAAGAGTCTTCACAAGCTCCTTCTCTTCCTTTCTTGGCTGCCCTTTTGTTGTCATCTCCTTGGACAAACCTCCTTGGATGATCCTTAGACATACCACCTTGGATGATCCCATAATGCACCATTACATCAATAATAGAAACCTCGAGTTACATTCGAGGGGAGTAAGGTGAGAAGAGAATGTACAATGAGAGTGATAAGAAAAGGCACGACTCGCAGGCCGTATTTACAAGTACAACCAATCAAGGGCTATAACCATGCACCATGCTTCAAACACCAATCAGCATATCATGTCAAATCTCATTCAACAAAGATGCATGCCAATTTTCACGCGTTGATTAACCAGTTTTTATTTATGTGGCGCTTCGCATACGGCGGTCCCGCTGGCCGGTCAGCGGGCGGTGGTTCCGCTGACCGGTCAGCGGACGAGGTCAAGGGGAGCCGCCCTTGCGGGGGGCGTGGGGGGCAGCGCCCCCCGGCGCAAAAAATTGTCTTACAATTGCTTAGCCCGAAATCTTCTATTTCGAGCAAGTAGGCACCCGAGACTCCTCCATTCGAGCCACCAAAAATACCTTACTTTCGGTGCCCGAACAGGCCGAATCCGAACAAAGCTAGGGTTTTTGCAACTATTGCAAGAATCCTAATCCATATAGGTATCTCATACCTATCAATTTCGGGTTAATCTCATTAACCAATTTGTGTCGTTTCTTCATATATCTCATATGTTCATTACGAATTCCGGTTTCATGCATCATGAATCAATCTAATTAATCATGGCCGAAAAGCAACCGAACACATAGCATCATGCGATTCAACACTCAATCCCGATTTAGGGTTTCACCAGTAGCTCTGATACCACTGTTGGGTTTCGGGAGCCAAACAGTGCAGCGGAATTTAACCGAAACCCTCCAGGATCCAAGTGAAACGGGGTAAACCGGGTGTTCGAAAATTTTCATACCTAATTTTCGGTTGAGATCTCTCACTCAACTGTAGAGTTGAATCACAAAACCTGAACAGTTGACGTGTTCAGGCTCTCTATGGTATCCACACGAGCCTCTCGGGATCACCACGCTTCCACCACGTCCCGGCAGATGCGTTTCTCTTGCGCTCGCAGTGCTAGCTTGCGTCCTCCAAGGAATTGCAAGAGAAGAGTGTGGCTGTCCTTTTTGGGAGGCTAGGGCAAGGAGACCTGCGAATTTCTCACTTAAAAGTTGTATTTATAGTGAGACTCAACTTCCAGGCCTAATGGGTTTCAAAGCCCTAATCCAATTAGGCTTTAATTTCGGGCTTAATAATGGCTCAACTCTTGGGCCCATTATTAATACGAAATTAAAGTGAAACCATAACCCAAATAATTAGCCCATGCACTCTAATGATCCAAATAGCTCTATGTGTGCGACCCAATAGGCTCTTACCACGTTGGCAATGATCATAAATCACATTTATGATCATAAGCAATGAGCGGTGTCTAGCAACACATCATTGCTACCCAAGTGACAAGATTGTCGATGATTCGACTAAACCTTTATGATCATCACCGATATATGCCATTGTCCCTTTGTCCAAGATATCAAGACTAAGCACGAGACATGGAATGTGTCACTCTCGTATAGCCCAATCTTTGGTTTCTTGATTACCGAGTAGACCAACTTAAACTGATGACATTGATATCGTATATCAACTCATCCGAGCATGGCCATGCATTTTCTAAGTCTCACTCTATCAAGGGGCCCGAAGATATCACTCCCGTTACATAGGAGGGACAAATCCCATCTTGATCATACAAATCCCTCCGCATGATATGTGACATACCCAATGACCTCCTTCAAGTTCACTCAGTTACGAGCAACAAAGGAAAGTATCAAAGTATGTGACTCACATGTAGGGAACCTTGATGATCTTAGGTCGAAGGACTACATATACCATGATCACTATGAGAATGACTTATGACACTCATGTAACGATCCATGTAGTGTTCTCATGGTGGGTCGGTCCAGTACACAAGTTCTCCAACTTGTACCCATATGTAGACTACATATCTCATATTAGTCTCCACATATGCTAGTCGTTATGTATTATTGCAACCCGTTCTACAATAATACTAGACCAGGGACTTTTAAGAATATCATTATTCTAGGGTTACAATTATGTTTGTTAAGTTACGCAGGAACAAAACAACAAACATAATTGCTGGATTAATGCCTTAATAAAATATCATGACTCAATTGTGCAAAAATATAATCATCTCATGATTGGCTTTTGGGCACAACACTAACAATTTAGACGTCAAAGTTCACTAAACAGGTACAGTGGGTGGTAGCAGAGCATATTATGCAATAAGCAACATATTATAAGCGAAAGCTGGAACATCTTAGGAGGAGGCAGCGAGCTGAGATGAAGTATATATGTCAATCATTTGGCTTTCCTCTGCCCGTGACTGCTAGAGAATATATGGATGCCTCTGGATTGGATGATGATTAGATGTGGTCTGTCTGAGTATTTACTGGATGAGATATATTACACTACTATGTGTGTTTATCATGAGCAAGACAGTTATTAGGATGCTGGTATGATTGTATTTTGAATTATGTATGTTTTTATAGGGATCTATGACTACATTTATGTTTATTTAGATTAATATTTGACTATGTCTAATATAATAGGCTATACTTATGTGGATTATTTGCATTTTGGATGCCAGATTCAATTGAACTATAATATTTTTGGGCTAAAATAAACTGAAGCAATGTTTCCAACGGCCAAAGCTGTTAGAGGCCGTTGGAAAAACACACATGAAGCCAGACACAATTTTCTAATGGTCCATCTGTTGGAAATCCAACTATTGCATTTTCAAACGATTTAAGCTGTTGGAAAAAAAATAATCAGCTGTTGGGAAAAAAATTTATGTTGGATTACAAAATAGCCATTGGAAATTTCCAACGGCTTAATTTCTAATGGCTGGTCATTGGAATTTCTAACAACCAACTGCTAGGCCGTTAGAAAAAAAAAAATTCCATAGCATGGTTTTCCAACGGCTTCGTGTTGAAAACTCAAGGATTTCCAACATGAATCCGTTGGAAAACTTTTTTTTAGTAGTGTCAAAAGTTTGGATTTTAAAATTAATTACAACTTATATAATATACTTTCTATAAAAAAAAATAGAGGTGAATAATTCAAGAATGAAGGTTGTATCGATGGTGGTGGAGGCGGCAATATTGAAAAAGGTCAAGGCTTGGTTCAAAGAAAGTAAAAATGTTTTTTCCTTTTTTAAATGGATGAAAAGTAAGTTAGGTGGGCAAAATGTTCTAGCCATCAAAGTTTAGGACTCAATTCATACTCACAAAAAGTTCGAAGGAGCAATTGGCTGAGTCACTATAATACATAGGTTATCTGGGTAATTATGCCAGTATTTTATCTCAAAGATAATATATAAGACTGGGTAAAATTCAAATTTGGTCCCTTAATTATTCAACTTGTCCTAAACGGGTCCCCTAACTCTAAAAGTGACTATTAGAGTCCCTTAACTCAAACAACGAATTCAATTTGAGTCCCATCCGTCAATTAGGCCGTTAATTTGGATCGAATTGCTTATGTGGCACTTATAATGCCACCTGGCATCCTCTTTTAACTAAAATGGGTGACCATTTTGTACAGAAATGAAAATTTAAACCCTAACTGACATAAACACAAAATATTAAAACTTAAAACATAAATTAACCTCAATTGTAAAAATTGACCCTTGCATATGATGGTGGCCGGTGACTGGAGATAGAGACGGAGGCGAGTGAACTTCGCATGAACCAGATTCAAGTACTTGAATTCGGCCCATTTCGTTCAATTTCTCATTGTGCTGTTAGATCCGCAAGAAGCTTCATGAAATGGGTGATCAGAGAGATGGAATCAGCGAAATGGGATCTCAATGGGGCGGCTGGAGCCATTGATTCTGACGCCGGATTAGCCAAACCGAGCGACAAGCTCTTCATCTTCGAAGCTTTCGTCTGCAAAACGATGCTGGAAGGCTTCGACTCTCCGGATTTTTTACTGAACAAAGATTCTCCCCTGCCGAGTCTCACCCGCGAGCAGTTCTTCGGCAAGTTAGCTTTCGTCTGCAAAACGATGCTGGAAGGCTTCGACTCCCCGGATTTTTTACTGAACAAAGATTCTCCCCTGCTGAGTCTCACCCGCGAGCAGTTCTTCGGCAAGTTCAAAGTTCTGAACCCGGCGAGCTCCGTGCGATTCTTGACCAGAACCCGAAATCTTCATTTGCGAAGTCCGCGGGCTCGGTGACCTTACCGTAGTTAGACTCGAGGGCTAGAAGAATCGGCTGGAAGACTGATTCGGCGTCTGTAGGGGAGAGGCCGAGGAGCGGCGATGCTGGATCAGGGGAACCGGCGTCGTAGATGGACTCGAGCTTGTCGAGGGTGGATTTACAGGAGGAGACGAGGTGAGAATGCTTCCGCTAGGCGGCGTTCTTGATGATCTTGTCGAGGGAAGGTCCAAGCGATCGGCCGCAGCGTGACACGCCGCCAAGTGGGGAAGCTGCCATAGGTTTGCGGAACGAATCAAGCGGCGGGAATTCGATCTACGTCGGACGACAATGTTGAATCTGCCACATTGAGGGATTTGAATTGCGAGATACTAGATGAAGCCAATTTATTTGGTTTCCGGGGTGCCTTGCCACCCAGTGGACGAACGCCGTCGGACTAAAAGGCCAATCGAGAACTTCAGGCTGGAATTGGGGAAGAATGTACTATTTAACTTTTTAAGTACCTAAAATTATATTTCTTGTCAATTTGGGCCTAATATTTATTACTCTTAATCTTGTTACTTATTGTCTTGCCATGTGACATTGTGGGACCAAGTAGGGAGGTATTAATTGCCATGTGGCTTTATAAGTGCCACATAAACAATTCCATCCAAATTAACGGCCTAACTGACAGATGAGACTCAAATTGAACTCGTTGTTTGAGTTAAAGGACTCTAATAATCACTTTTAGAGTTAGGGGACCTGTTTAGGACAAGTTGAATAATTAAGGGACCAAATTTGGATTTTACTCATATAAGACTAGTAGGTGGAATGACTATCATGTTGGATAGTTAGTGTTGTGAAGGAAGTTCTGTGATCTTATATCCCACATTATAAGGAAAGAAGGAAATTAGTGTTTAAAAGTCCACATGTGATAAATTGAATTCAAGTTTGATTAGTTGAAACTTTAGAGGGAAATAAAATTTTATCAATAAATAAAGACAAAAAATTATGAATAAATAACAATAATTTTGTGTTGGCCCGATCACCTATTAATGTTTTTTTTTGTCAAATAAACTATTAATATTTTTAAGTTGACTTAAATCGGCCACTCTCATATTTTTTACCATGAAGTCTAACAAAATCTAAGTGTAATATAGGTAAAGAAAGCAGAGGGGTGTTGAGCACTAATATGAGCGAGACATTATTCGAGGGTGGTAGTGTAGAATCAGAGGTATCTTATATTGGGAGATCGTACACTTTAAGAGGGCTGGAAGCAGCAACAAAAGGACTATGCCCGAAGAATGTAACTCGGAAGGTGGTTATAGAATTGTGTAATTGGAAAGGCAGTTTATTTAGAGTGTTTTAAACCAAGTAGATCTATTTTGTTAATTTTAAAATGATAATGGGGAGTTTTGCAATATTTCAAAAATTGAGTGGGTAAATTAGGTCATTTGAATAATATTAGCGGTTTATTCGGCTATTTTGAATAACACTAATGGCTTATATAGCCAGGAAACACATTAATAACCTATTTGAGTTGGACCCAAAATATAGTAGTTTATTCATTATTTTTTTCATAAATAAAAGACGTACTTAATGGTCAAAGATTGGCACTTTAAGTTCAAAATAACATCCAGTTCATTTTAATTTAAGTAAATTGATTTCAAAATGACTTATTTTTGTTCTTAAGTATTTTTCACTTGGAACTAATTTTACTTAAAAGCTGATATTATATAGCTACAATAATCTATTGAAAATACAATTTTTGTAATTTTACTAAATTTTAATGATTTTTTGTAGTTTAAGGCATTAAAAAAAATTTAAAAAAATTTAGCAACATTATGAAAATTTACTTCAAATAGATTATTACATCTACATAATATTGACTTTTAAATAAAATTGATTTCAGGCAAAAAAGATGTAAAGTAAAAATAAGTTGGTTTATTTAAGTTAAAATGAATTAGCTTTTATTTATTTTCAGATTTATTTTTTAAATTAAATAATATTAATAATTATCTCTGAATGATGCCTCTTTTCGTTAATTCAAGTATGATATGTGTTCTTTGAAAAAGGTGTTTGTAATATTATAAATTTTAGACATCAGTCAAGGATTTTTAACAAATTCTTGGGGAATACTTGAATTTTGTTATTCAAGTGTTCACACGGTTTTGTAATTCCTATAATAAATTGGCATTAACTCATTAGCAGTACAATGGGGGCATAATTTTCTTCATGACAGTGACACTTGCACGTACAATAACTCCTTTTTCTAACATATTTTCCCATCGTTGATAGCACCAAACAACAGGATGTGTCTCATGATGGAATAAAAGTCATCTCAACTTGCTAAACGCTATCATCCCAGCAACCGAGCAAGCACACTTATAGATACATCAAGAAAATAAACAAAAAACTAAACTAATAAACTAATAAATTAATATTTTATTGGACTAATATACCAACACATAATTAAATTAAAAAACCATCTAAGAACAAAATATTGATGAAACCCAAAAAAAAAAAAAAAAAGGACATCATAACCCAATTTAATTATTTGCAAATGACTCCAAAATCCCATTGAATCATGTAGGAAGAGAAGTTCTTCAAAGAAAAAAAAAAAGTTGTTTATCCATTAACAAAAACCCAAATTTGTGAGCATCTTCAAAAGCTTGTTTCTCCATTCACAAAAACCGATTCACTTGTGATCATAAATGATGGATTCATGAACACTCTAAACTACTCATAAACATTATCACAATAAACAACTTTGATTGGGTAGAACTAGTCAAATAGCGACCGAAGACCAACCTAGGACGTTGAGCACACCTTGCTGCGTTTAGCAAACAGTGTCAGAAATGATGAGGCTGAGAATAATTTCTCGTGTCTTGTTAAATTTGTCGACAGATTTATTGCTTCCCCTCTTTTTATCCATAACAGGATTTCTGGAAAAGTTGATGATCAGGATAATGTTATTGTAACACTTGCAGATCAACATCCTTTTCGTTTTTGTCCTATTCAATTCAAGCGATGCCCTAATGAACTGGGTACCCCATCCTCCCTCTCGCTCTCTCCCATTTGGGATTCGCTTTTATTTGCGACCTTTATTCCTTACCACATTTGACGAAGAACTTTGTGGATAAGGATCTCCAAACAAAATGCTAAGTAATCGAATTGTAGATACATGCCTGGAGAGTTTTGTGCCCTAAAATGAATCTACTTTTGGCTCGATGTAATTCCAATTGAGACCTTTAAATATGAGAGGTTAGAGATAAGGAAAAAGGACATGTGAATAGTGAAATTAAAATTAAGTGTAATAAATGAAATAGAGATTCTTGTGTCATTGAAATTACTCTACCGATTACATAATACTTTTTTTGGTGAGTCACAGGAAGGGCCAAAGGGTGTTAAAATCTTAGTTCTCCTAAAAACAACCATAAACAACTATAAATCCAAACCACTGAATTAAGATTCTGGTTGCTACTTTATATTTATCAATTCTTATTTTTTTTTAGGAAGCCTTTACATCTTTATACGTATTTTTCCAAAATTTATCCTTTCCATTGCTTTTCCATTGTCTTGTCTAAAAGACCTTATATCATACGCACCCTTGATCAGTCGAACGGACCTTATAATCCTGGAAAGAATACTTAATGTCAATCGTGTGACACAAAATCCTACTTAAAAAAAGAAAAAAAAATATGAGACAAAAGAAAAAAGAAATCTCTAACTTTAACATCGGGGCACAAAACAAAAGTTAATTTGTTTACTGTGAGACTCGCAGAAGCGATCGATCCCGTCAAAGTGAAGAGATGCAGTGATAATTTTTGACCCGGTTTCCATAAAGCAAAAACTAACATACAAAAGGCTACTACTACTTTTTGTACCTCTTTTTGTTTATGTTCTTGCTCGTAGCCTTTCGCAGCATGCATGAAGCTTGGCCAATCGCTGTTTTCGGCCCCCTTCGCCCTTTTTTTTTTCCCCCCCTTTTCTCGAGGTTTATTCACACGCACGCAAAGTTCTGGTTGTCATCAAAAGGTCAGAATTTAATATCACCAACCCATAGATTGAGTTCTGAATTGTTTGGGGGCATGAGTATGACCACCCAAATTGAGGCATTCTTGGCAGGCGATTAGAATTGGCGCATACTGTGGGCCTAGGGGTCTTTTTAGAAAGGCCTAAGCCAGCAAATTAAGCGTAAGTTCCAACATTGTATTTGTAGCTTGGGGGATGAGGTGTAACAATGCATATACCTTGGGGACGAAAAAAATGTTATGCGCGTAATAATCACTAACTATATACATCTGATCAGTCCTTTAATTTTGAGAAGACTAGCACACCAAAACCATGCACAAACGTAGGTCTTTCTGAGTTTCCAAGGAACCCTTATCCTTTAAAAATATAGTGACAGATTGTCAATCACGTCATGACATTTTATATTAGCATTAATTACAATTTGCTTCTCGAGATTTAGATAATATTACACTTTGTCCCTTCTATTTAAAAAATATACACTTTCCTCTGCTTTATACTTTACCCTCTTAAAAAAACTATTTTACATTTACAAGAAAAAAAATTAATAATTTAAAACATTTATTAACTATAAAAAGTATCATATAGACTAAAATTATTGAGAGATGATTATCATACAGTTTAAATTAAAATTTCAAAAATTGTTGTCGCACAATATAAAAAAATATGGGCAAAGTGTATATTTTTGGAACATGAGGGATAAAAAGTGTAATATCACATAAACATGGAGGGCAAATTGTAATTAACCCTTTGTATTATACTTCCTTCGTCTTGATACATTTCATTTTTTGAACGTAAGTTTGATTTAAATTTATTTATATTATTATTTGAAATTTTTTAAAAAAATTATATCTAGAAATTATAAGTCTTCGTTTATCATTTATACATAAAATTTTTACATTTATAAACAAAACCCAAGCCGCTCCACCTATCACCTTCATAGCCTCTCAAACCTACCTTAATCTGTAGTGAATTTGACCGGGCTTGGCCCTCAATCCAAGCCTAGCCAGCCAATCTATTATCCTGCTAACGACGAGTTATTTGGTAATGGACATTGAGCATTATGACTGGCTTGACAGTGAATTCCGATTCGTCAGTTCATTGATGGTGGTGTAGCTAAGCCTGAAGAAGATGACATAAAGTTTGTAGTAGATGTGAACTATATCCAAATAATGGATTAGGGGTTTTGTGTTGCTTTTTTTTTTTTTTAATTTTTGTATTTTTGTTCTATTTAATTCTCGTTTAAGTGTTATACTTGAATTGTAGTGTTTTAGTCCAATTGTGTGTTGGTTCGAGTCAATGTATTATTATATCCAGTTGATTTGTTATTCTAGTCTCTCTCTTCAGAATTATAGGCATAAAATATTGAGTTTACCCAAATTACTAATAGAAGTTTTTTTTCTGGTATGATATCTTCGTGACACATTGTAATGTCTAAAATTGAGCCAATTGTCTTCTATACCTTAAAGTTTTATTTCTACTGTGGATGTCATTTGATGTACAATTAATGGGATGAATGATTTTGTATAAAAAAGCCATGATATAAAATATGAACTTATCAAAATCCCCTTTTGTTGGCAACGAACAAAATAAAACCATCATCTTTCACACTTGTTGAGTCGGGGTGAAAGAATGCAACTAGGACCTGAAACCTAATCTTATTTATCTAGTTAGAGTCAGGTTAGAGAGTAAAAAAGATGTGCTTTGGGCTGGCCCAAAACCTCCCCGGTCTAAAGGAACAAAAATCAGGTTGGTTCGGGTCCAAACAAAATTGACCTGAACAACCTGAAATTATAAAAGCATACCTCGGCGCAACCTAACCCACAAACTATCATTAACCCTAACCCATATACCCCCTTTTTATTCTGTTCTTACTCATGTTCGCACAAGTAGCCTTCCTTCTCTCAGTCATCCTCTTCTCAGCCGGAGCCCTGGCCTCCTTTGCTGCTCAGCCTTGCCCTCACTTGCCCTGGTCTCCCTCCCTCAGCCTTGGCTTCCTAGTGTCGCACTGCCCTTCCTCACCTTGCCCTTTCTGGCCCATCCTTATTGAGACGTTGCTCGATCAAGACCTCCTTGCCTAGTTGTCGCTCTTAATGCTCTTCTCTGCTCTAGTTTGTCGCTCAGTGCTCTATTAAAGTTCACCGTCGTCCCTCGTCATCGTCACTCATGTTCGCACAAGCAACCTTCCCATGTAATTGATTTCTGTTGCAATATAAGGTGAATTGTTCCAAATGTAATGGTTTGTTGATGAAACAACAAACATTTTCTCTATTCTTGAATTCCATCGTCTCTCTTCTTCTTCTTCTTTTTGTCTTGAAATTTATCACTGAAGGTGAGCTTCTCCTCTCTCTTTTGATCTCCCAATTCTTAGACTGTTGGATTATTTGGTGTTTGTGGCAAGATTTCTGGCCGGTTCTTAACAGAGATGATGGAGGAGAAGAGAACGGAGAGGGATCAAAGATGAAGTGGCAAATGAAATGGCAACTAGCGGCAGTGGCAGTGGGTGTCGGCTAAACCCAATCCTAATCCAATTTTTTCCATTGGTCAGTTCGGGCTGGATGTCCATTTTGAACCAGATTTGAGCCAATGAATGGCAGCTGTTTATGTGTTCAAAAAATTCAGATTTGGCCCAGAACCCGAAACCAATGGAGCTAGACCATCAATTAAAATTTAAAACGCAATGAACAAGTTCATGGACAAACTCGTTCCACAATCAAATTCCAATTGTTTTAAATTCTAAATACACCAGCCACAAAAAATGAAGTAAATAAATATGTTAAGAAAAAGGTGGATATGTATCAGAAACAGCGCATACTTTTGACTGAAAAAAATTTCTTAATGCAGTGGGCTCCTGCCATAATTAAGGGTGAGTATGGTTTGAGTTTGTTCAGGTTTATAGCTCCTGATCATAGTTTTAGGTTTTTTAATTTTAATTTTTAAATTTTTTTTATTTATATCATATACCTATAATAATATTAAAATCTAATAAAATTACCTTCACAACTCTTAACCGATGATTGTCTGTGAAATTAAGAATACATTTGTGGAATAAAATTGGAATAATTAGGACTTAAGATTAGGTAAAGAACTAAAAGACTAAAAACCTCTACAGTATAATTTTTAATAAAAAATTACATTTGTAAAATCATAAATTTTATAATATATTAATATGTATATCTCAGATTGGTTCCATATAGAACAAAAACAAACAAAAAAACTAATGGTTTTTTCAGGAATATAACCAACCTGTGAATTATGAAAAAATTTTATCTAATCCAACAGAACGTATCCCTATTGGGTTCGGTGCCATGTAGGCAATTTCCATCCAACATAACGGCAGAACTGACAGTAGGGACCAAAATAGGACACGTTAGTTGAGTTAGGGGACTTTAATAGCCACTTTTAGAGATAAGGGACCACATTAGGACAACCCTTAAAGTTAGGGGACTAAATATGGATTTTACCCTATTTTTCTCATTGTTGCCTCTAAAACTAAAATTTAAAAAAGAAATTTGGATTATATGCCATGAGATTTTAAATAATGGAAAATTTTGGGCAGTGTAGTGCGAGTTTTAATAAAAAATAAAAAAAATTCTTCTAAGTTTTGTGTAAAATGAATTTAAATAATTATAATAAGATACATTAGATGCTAATTTTTTTAAAAAAAAATTACTTCATCCATTCTGGAACGACGCAAAAGATATTGATCATTTTTTTAACTAAGTTTCTATGTATCAAGTTGGTCGGTCTTATTAGATACTTACAATTTGTGATAAACAACATCCCGAAGATGGTGACACTGACAAATTAATGTGATAGACACCAGGCCCCATTTTGTGGGAATGTATCAGGTCAGCTACATTACTCACAATTTTTTTTTATGAACATTATTCACAAAATTTAGCTAGTTGTAAACGCAATTTTCGTGGAAGAGCTTTTATTTGGAAATTTTAAAATTACAGCATTTATTTTTTATATTTATTAAAAATTACAGTTTATCCTTTCTACTCCAAAAATTTTAAAATTTTCTAAGATTTTGGGAATTCTATGCCTGTTGTTTTTTTTAGAGATTATAACCAATAGATTAATTACATTTTAAAACCTCAACTTTTAGTTCCTACTAAATTTTTCTCCTTAACAAATAAATTATTTCATTACTTATACTTTTCAAATGACACACACGTAGGGATGGCGATTGGGCGCGGAGCCACCGTACCCGCCACCTGCCAGCGAAGCTTGACGGATGAGAAATGACACCCGTGCCCGTCACCCGCGGTTCACGGGCATCCTACGGATTATCCACCAACAAATTGAGTCAGCCGCAGCAATATATCAACAGTCGGAGCAGCGTGAGTCAGCATGGCAAGGGAACTGAGGCGGAGGTTACGGGTGGATTCGAGAAAAGAGGAAGCAGACGGGATGAGAGGGCAGTTGCGAGAGGTGGAAAAACGGCTGGGACGGAGGTGGGCAGCAAAAGAAATGGTGGCCGCCATTGATGTCGACCTAGACGCTTGAGAGAGAGGAATAGTGGAGGGGAATGGCGGAGGAGCGAAAACCGGGGAGCATAAATTTGGGCGGACGAAATAGGCAAAGAAAGAACAAATGATGGTTAAAAAATAAGGAATAAGCGGCGGTGGCAGGAGGTTTTAGAGTTATATGGTTGTTAAATTACACTTTAGTCATTTGACTTATTTATTTGTTTCATTTTAGCCTTTTATTTTGACAAGTTACAATTAAGTTATCAACAAACAAAGGAAAATTGTGGCGGGTTGCAGGTGTGGCGGGTTTACCCATGGATTCATATCAAAATCCATGACGGGT
The DNA here is from genome assembly GCA_005392925.1 of Aquilaria sinensis. NCBI lineage: Eukaryota > Viridiplantae > Streptophyta > Magnoliopsida > Malvales > Thymelaeaceae > Aquilaria > Aquilaria sinensis. The sequence goes on from SMDT01000228.1 coordinate 96,891, forward strand.
ACACAGGTACAATTTTCATCAAATATCCGCAATCCATGGGTCGGGTATCCGCAGGTTGCAGATTTTACCCTACCCATTGCCATCTCTACACACACATATCTTTCAATTTGCCATCTCTGAAATGTTTTTTTCTTATGATTCAATTTTATTTGGTATTCATTATTTGTGCATACTTTTTATCTTTCTATTTTCAATTTTGTAAGTACCTCTAATTAATAATATCGTTTTTATTGTATCCCTTGCCTTATATTCAGCAGGATTGCGTTCAAGGTGACAGGGACCATCCCAGCTTACCTTTAGTCACTGCCCCATTTGGCCATTCCTCTCAGTCTCAGGTAAACATCACTTGATTTGTAAGGGTTCCATTTGAGTTCGATGATATTGTTGCATGCTTTCTTTTGTGAAAACTTACAGGAAATTGTGAACCTCTTGCTTTTCCTGTTGTTTTTTATGGGACATGGAGGATGGATTTAGGTTTCTGAAGGGCATATCCACCGGCATTCATGGATTCCTAACTCTTTCGGAATCCCTCAATTTTTTGTATTGAATGTCTAAAATGGCCCATATGGGTACTCATTTATTCGCTTATTTCTGTTCAAATCGAATAAAAATATTTTGATTCACTTTCAGTTTGGTTTTATATATTAATTCAGTCTATTGGATTTCTTGTCAAAATCGAAAATTGAATAAATTAACTAATTTATTTCTGTTTAAACCAAATAAATTGAATGTTCACTCCTATTTTGATCTATAGATATTCTAATCATTTTTATCATATTTTTCATAATATAAAAAGTATATACGAAATATAATATTTTTATATAAAAATATATATATACAACTAAACTAATATCTATATATGAAAGAAAAGAAAGAGGGAAGTAGAATATATACTTGACAGCGGGCTTTAAATTTACGTGAAAGTTGAAAGAAAAGGACAAATATAGGATAAAAAATGAAAAAAAAGATCCCAATAGTAGCGAAACTTCAATCAAGGAAATAACGTTAGCACTTATGTAAAAATATGTGTATTAATTATTCTTGGTCAATTTATATACTATAACTATATTCCAAAATATGTGTATTTTTTGTCTTTTTGCTTTCTGCTTGACATGATTGACTCGTTTTGAAGTTCAGTCCACGTTTTGCAAGGACATCGTGTCTTGGGGCCTGTGTTGTAATTTTGTGATTTCAGTCACTAAGTTGAATTTATTATGGTTAAACTGGAATTTCAGTCCATAAATTTATTTCCTTTCCCATTTCAGTCACTAAGTTCTAGCTATGTTATGTTTTGGTACCCAAACTTAATAAATAATAACTACTTAACTATATTTATTCTACTTGCTCTTTTAGTCTCGAACCTTTTTTACGTTGTTTTTTTAATGTACTATTTTCTAGAGTCAAACATTAGTCACCATTAAGTGTTAAATTTTAATACCTAAATCTTTTCAATTTAATCCCTTAGTCCCTTAATTTTTTTGGCCAATTTTTTTTCTTTTTATTCTGATCTTTATTAATTGATTTTTTTAGTTTGAGTTATTTAGTTCAAAAGTAATATGTTTTATTAAAGTAATTTTGTCCTTAATTGTGAAAATTAAAAGTAAATTTTTCTAAATAAATTTCTTATCAATATTAGACATTGGAATTTGAATTAATAAAAGGTAAAATTTTTTAGCGAATTATTTTTTAATGACATAAAAAATATTCATCATTTCAAATCATGTACCTGTGTTATGTTTCGATCATAACTAATCATTTGGATGATAAGGCAATAATATAAAGAAATCCCAACTCAAAATTAAAATAAGATAAAATTTTAATTCATTAACAAAAGTTTATGGCTAAGAATTTTGTAGTTATTTATTTCTGATATTTATTTGAATGATAGATTTAATGAAAAAAAAAATACCCGCTACAATGTGTGGGTAAAAAATAACCTTATAAGTAACCATTTAAGAGCTAAATGGGCAGAACTTTAAATGGTATTTGGAAATAGACTTTAGTTAGGGCCAAACAAATCGTATTTGTAATAGTTTAGAGACAATTGAAACTTTATGGCAAAGTTAAGTCACAAATACAAACATACCCAAGCTCTCAAATAAATGCAAGAATTCAAACTTGTGTATGCTAGATATGGTGAAATATAGTTATATCATGTAACATTTAAGTAGCGGCCACAAAACGTATTTAATTCACTCTAATCTATATATAGGGGTATAAGTTACTATGTTCCGATAATTCATATAGCAATATACGTGCAATTTTCAACTTAAAACATACAGCCCTTAAGCCAACCAAGTGAGACTTTGTAAGACAATGAAATATCGTCAATTTTCTAAAATTTATCTAGGGTGATGTATACGATGATTCATTATATGGCAAAATACCTTAAGCATCTCTTCATATTTTATAATTTTTCCTACAAATAGGTTATCACTACAAGTTATCAAGATAAAAAGAAGAAACGGGAAATTTTAGGACAACTAATAAGAAGTAATATCTGTATCCTTTGGATAGACTTTTAGATTCTTCTTTTTTGGGCAGTGAAATCCACGGGGTTCTTTGCCTTTAGTGTTAATTAACGAGGCATGTAAAAATTTCACTTATCATTAAAATGAATATAATTGTTATATTAACGTAGTCACTCACGCATCATATGAGAGTGATTCACACACACTTTCTTGTCATTACTTAATTGACAATTAATTTTACATGTCAAAGTAAAATGCATGTAGTAGTAATTACTGCATGCATTTTAGTTGGCAAATGAAATTTGATTTTCATTTAAGCGGTAACCATAAAAATGTGTGAATCATCCCAATAGAGGTGTAGCACACTATACTAAGATAACGCTTACCGTAAATTATTATTAATGGATTTGTTTTTATGTTCTTAAATTAACACTGGGTGTAATAACTTTACCAATTTCAAGATTAAGTTGAACTCACTTTGAGCAATATCCTCTTGAGACTCCAATTTAGAATTTCTTTGTCCGAAACACACAGTCCAATTTGTAGTGTTTTCAGACACCCGCACTTCTTACTGGAGTTCGATCCTTATCAAGGGTACATTGTGCACCCCTCTCTCAATTTACAACTTGACGCTTTTCAAGTTTCAATAAGGAGGTAGATTTCTCTCAAACTTTAATAACCCTCTAATATACCCTAATATATTATGTACATGCACCTGAATATAAGCAAAAAAAAATTGAATTTCTTCACGATCCCTCCTTAATGGCTACTCATGTCCTCCTCAGCCACCACTTTTATCCAATACCGTAACACAATCAGAAATTGGAAGGACACTTCTGCTGCAATACCTTGAGCTGTTTTATTAAAAATATGGTACGTGGATGTATATTATTTTAAATTAAATCAATTTTTATTCCATGTATTGCAAGTGTACATAACATGAGATCAGGTTTCTTTTCATAAATTCATGCTCTTTACCTTCATCCTACAACATGTTAGTCATGACTATATTTTGAATTGACGAGGAAATTCCACAATATGATTAAACTACCTTAGAAATCATTAACATAACAAAATGTCATCCATTAATGACCAAACAAAAGAAACAGCAACATGAATGCAATTCCACCTATGGACGGACAACAGGTTAACTACTTTTTGAACGGTCGTTATCATAAAAAGCTATCCACTTGGAGGTAAAAGAAAAGACAAAAACAATGAATAGACCACTAATATTTTTAAGTTGGCGTAAATCAGCTACTGACATTTTCTTTTCGGCTGAATAAACCACCAACATCACTAAATCAGTTGGAATTCGCCACTGTTTTCCAAATCATCCAGCCGCACGCTCTCTCACTAATCACTAATTGCCTCCCCCAATACCATAACAATTCCGAACCAAATTTCGATGGTGAAGGCAGACGATGCTGGAGGTTTTGGACATGAATTCCCACAATTCGTGGGAGAGCCATTTATTCCCGGCTTCGATCTTTGAACTCCGCGGTATTAATTGACTTTCCCGAATCCGCTGTGCCCACCGCCTTGGTGCTTGCTTGAGCTCTTGGTTAGACGCAGTCCAACATTTCCAGTTCAGTCTTCAGTTAACCCAACCTTATTGATGAATTGCCAAGAAGACAAACGAGTTGAAGCCTTTGAAGAAATTGACTCCATTTCCTAGAATTTCTGAGGAGATGGCCGATGGCTAACAGAAAGAAAAGAGGATGGCTGAAACAGCAATGAATGAGCTCGGTGATGATGGAAGTTCGGGTCGAGGAGGTGCTTATCGTAATCCTGGGCTGGGGAGAGAGGAGACAACAGTGGAAATGTGGGTTGAACTATTAGGTCCACAAACTTCAAGAATATTGAAGTAGTCCACAAACTTCAAGAATATTGAAGTAGAAAAAGAAAATATATGGACAAGAATTGATATTTTATGCTAAAATTCCACTAGACTTGATGATTAAAATAATGAAATATTCACTTTAACTAATGGAATCATTAATAGTTTATATGGTAAAAAAACAGTGACTCGAAACATTAATGATTTATTAATTATCTTTACCATGTAAAGTGTCCAAAGATTAATATGTTACGGCATGACACAGAGAGATCCATGAAGACGGTGTAAGAAATGATCAGAAACTGGAATCATAAGTCAATAACGTCCATTTAAGTGAAGGGAAAAGAAATCCAACTGGCACAGAAGGATCAGATGCACAAAGAAGGTAACGAGGGACTAATTTAAGTTATACAGACAACAGAGATGAACGATGACAGACAATTAGATCCCAAACATCCTATTTCCAATTCCATTCACAGAAAAATATTCTGTCACTGGCCTACGTCAGAAACATTTCTACAACGCCTGCCTGCTCCTCGATCAGCTTTCCTAGACATACATAAGAAATGCAGGTTGTTTCCTAAACATCGGTTCTAATTTAATGCACTAACCCTCCGTTCGGGGGCAACGGTGGTTGGCCTGCCTCTTCCACGAATGGTGCGTTAATCAGGTCCATCGCCGCAAGTCCTTCTAGCTCTTGGAGGGCAGCCACCGCACTCACATTGCTTTCATTCGTGAACTGAGGCTTCAGAACACCAACCGCTTGCATCACTTTCGATTGCTGCAGGTGAAAAACAGTTATACCCTTGTGACCACACTTGATCTTTTTCTTTTTCTTTTTTTTTTCCTGGAACGTCATTATGGCATGTACAAAAACGTGGAAATGTTTTTAACTTACAAAGAAACTCAGCTTCCTCTTGAGATCTCCATAGTTTGCAGCCACTGACTGGGACTCGGGGCCCTCAACTTTCTAATGAAAACAAATTAAAACAATATTAGATGGAAATGTAACAACATTACATTTACATGTAAGGCTCTCAACTTTCTATGCAAAAACAAACAAAAAATTAATTTCGTATAAATGTAATACAGCAGCAGAAAAGTATAAAGGCCCTTATTAAAAATATGAAAATACAAGCATGGACACACCAATGGAGGATCCGCATCATGCTCCTCAAGTGTTCGAATATTCATATGGAACGGAAGCATTCTTAGGTGGCCCGGCACTACTCTGACTGTCTCTGTATTAAACTAAAGATTAAATTACTGAAAGGACACCGTCCATTTACAAAATTAACTTCTCGTCCCACTCTGTACAAATAGTTGTATCTGACTGACTTTTTACATCTCCAAAAATTATGTCTTGTTTAGTTACAGAATCCTCGGTTCCGTTTAGTTGAGGAAACTTTTATTATGTTGCTTCTCCAAATTTCAGTCAATGAAACATGGGTGCTGTGTTTTATGAATATGGAAAATCTTGTTTTTTAAATTTTAGGGTAGAACTCTCTGTATAAGAAGAAGAAAAACAAAATTTGGTTGTTCTTCAAGTTTTCTAAAAAACCAAGAAAACAAGAACTTTCAAATAGACTACAACATATGATATCCTCCTATGTCTGGGGGTATTGCATGTCAAACTGATAGCATGAAGAACAGAAAATGGGTTTGGCTGTCTTGAGGGAGATCTTGGTTCCCTCTGTGCTTTGTGTTTCTGACTAACTGCAAGTGACCAGACTGAACAGAGTACAATTTTTTTTATCAATTTCATCTCCTTTAATTGTACAATTTATTCAATATATCTATGTGGTTGTCAGATACTTCCCAGAAAAAAAAAACCCGCAAGACAATTATACTTTGTATTAAAAACAAACAAACTGAACTGAACCAACCAAAACTAGTTCAACTTGGGTTTGCTTGTATGTTCATATCAGGTGAATGCCTAAACTTTTTGAAGACATATTTACATATTTAATTACAAATTAATTTAAATTACTATGCTCCAACATATGATTGGTAAAATAAACACAAAAAAGTAATGATATTTTTGTATATAAGTAAAAACGTTCTGAAGCAAACCAACCCAAACATTGTGCAACTCGGTTTGAATCAAGTGAAATTCTAAACTGTCCAAATTGAGACCCTACATATTCCATTACTATGAATTTTAAAAGAAAGCTGGCAAGCAAACAAAGAAAAAAAAAAGACAAATTTCATTTAACTAAACACCATAGTATCTCTTCACAAATGCAACTGTCGTAACCCAAAGCCACATTCGACCACTTCTGTTTTAAGATGTAACCGATTTACAAATTTTCTCCTACCTCAACAGTTACACTTGGTAATTTTTCACAGGAGAAAATCACCCTATCATTTCTTTGAAGTTAAAATGCATCAAATCATTCCCTTCAAAAGTCTGGACATTCATATGGAACTAAATCATACTTAGGTAGGGAGCATCATTCTGGTTTAGTGTAAAACCTAATGAACGAGAATGGCACCAAGGGATCCCCATCCTCTTTAAAAAATTAATTTGTGGCCCACCTCCTGAAAAATTGTATCTAGCTGACTTTCTAAAACTCAAAAAAAAAATTTGTCTTGTTGGTTACAGTATCCAAGGTCATGTTTAGCTGAAAAAACTTTTATTATCTTGCTTCCCCAATTTTCCTTCAATAAAAATGGCTGCTACGTTTTATGAACATGAAAGCCTCGTTTTTCTAAATTTTTTAGAACTCCTTGTTAAGATTAAAAAAAAAATACGTTTGGTGGTTCTTCAAGTTTTCTAAAAGAAACAAGAAAGAGGAGCTTCCAAATATATACAGACTGTGATACCCTCCTATGTCTAGGAGTGTGCAACTCAAACAGATAGCATCAAGAACCGAAAATTGTTTACGTTCGGTTTTCTGAGAGATTCTGCTTCCCCTTACGGTGTGTATTTCTGATAAACTGCGAGTAATCAACCTGAACGGAGTACAATTTTCCATCAATTCCATTTAATTTTCAATCGTAAAATCGACTCAATTATTTGTGTCATCATATGATACCCAAAAAGATATACAAAAAAGTCATAAGACAATGTTATTCTGTAAAAAATATATACATATATGTGAAAAAAGAAAAACTAACTGAAATGAAACAGTTCAAATCTGGTTATCTTGCATGTCCGAATAAGGTGAATTTCTAAACTATTTGAAAACATAATTCTAAATTTATTAAAAATACTAATTTGTAAACATATAGCTTTGGTAAAGTTCTGTGTGCAGGCACGCGGTGTCCAACAACCAACTGAACTGAACCAGTTCAAATCTGGTGCAAAAAATAGTTGGTAAAATGAATAAAAAGAGGTGCAAGAAATAGTTGAACATACAAATAAAAGCTAGTGAATCAAGTGAAAATTGATTGTATTTACTAGAAGAAATTTGTGAAAAAAGAAAAAGAAAAAGAAAAAGAAAACTTGACCTAACACCTTGGTATTTGTTCACAAATGAAAGTTCCCAAAACCACATTCAACCACTTCTGTTTTCGGATGTGACCTCCGTACAATATTTTCTCCTGCATCCTGTCACACTTACAAGAAAAGGGAAATAGGAACCAGATAAATCATTACTCAGTACTTTCTTGTCTTTATTCCCATAGCCCTCTTTTGCCCTGCCTGCTGAAACCTAAGAAATGCCAACCACGATTGCTGGCAGACCTCACAACAACTCCCATAAGAGGACCTCATCATCAACAAGGTCCTTTGTTGCCAAGTGTGCTCAAAAGTGGAAGTACTAAAAAAGTAGCCCTCAGAAAAAACGCCTTTTTATTTAGGAATCTTAGATCTACGATAAAAGACACAAAAAAGAGAGTCTTAAATCTCATTCTTTATTCAAACGTCATTTTGTTGTGCCAAGTATTTGTATTTTATGTGTCATTTTATTACCAATAAGTTCCTCCGTATCTCTTGTTTAAAAAAAAAAAAAAACAGAGAGAGAGAGAGAGAGCTTGCATCATTTGCATAAACCCTCTATAAATCCATATCTAAACCGCACTTGAAAAACGTCGTTGAGGACAAGCAGTTAACTTAAGCTTCACCCCTACTGCTCCTATATATCACACATACCAAACTAAAAGATTACATATAATCTTCTGTTGTCATGATATCAATTCATCATCATAGAATCAATCACAATGCAAAACCATTGACAGGGTCCACAGGAAGAATGATTTCCATTTCCATTTTCATTTTATTTCTTTCTTTTTCTTTTCTTTTCTTTTTTTTTCTTTTTTTTTTTTTTAAGATTGCGTTTTCTTTTCTCTGTTCAAAGGAAGCTAAGAATGAAAATTTGCAAAAACGAAACAGTAGTCTTTTTGGAAAAGGAGAAACAGTTTCTCGAAAGTCATGTTCCTCCAAAATACAGCTACTGCAGAGAGATTTATACCAAGTCTGATTTCCGATTTCAAACAAACAAAAGTAGCATCTCGTTTTAAACTGAATTATTGTTGCATACAATTTTCTTTTTTTAACAAAAGATGCTTCAATCGCCAATCGATCGGCGTCTTACAAACATACAATTTTAAGTACAGATAAACAGGGGGCTTGGTTTTAATGGACAAAACAGTCAACCAACCAACCAACCAACCAAAAAATGTATAACCATCTCTATACATAGTGAACCGGCATTCAATGCTCAAGGATGTAGTGCCACAACCAAAAATGTAGATCCAAATAATCAAAAATTGTCGCATGTCCATTTATATTTCACTGTCAGTTTAAAGGACACAACAGTTTCATAAATCTTAAAGGACATGTGGCAGTTAAACAGCAAAAACATTCAACAATTTTGCCTGCAATGCATGAGTGTAATGCAACTAGAAAAACAAAGTTATACGATCCAGCGAAAAACGAAAAATACGGGGAACTAGAAAATAGCAAAAGGAACAGCAAAACAAACTGTAATTGAAATAATTGGTTTTGAAAGAAAAGATTCACCTTTCTGGGTCGGCCCATCGGCCTTCCAGTAGTTTTCCTGGGTTTCATGGGCTTGCTAACCCCAGCACTCTTTGGTGGTCTACCTCTCCGCTTCCCGCTCACAGATCCACCGCCAGCAGGCGCCACTGTGGTCGTCCGTTTGGGCCTCCCCCTCGGCCTTGGCGCATTAGGCACTTCAGCAGGGGCATTAGGAACTGCAGCAGAAGCATCAGCGTAAGGAACAACCATAGGTTGAGCCTGGAACGGTAAAACAGGCGGTGGCATCTGTTGGGCCAAGAACTGGGGGAGGAATTGGGGGGGATGGAATTGGGGCTGAGGCATAAATTGTGGCTGGAATTGCGGCTGGGATACGGGCTGAGGCGGGTTCGAGACCTGAGTCTGAGCCTGTGCCTGAACTTGAGCCTGGTCTTGAGATTGAGACTGAATCTTCGGCGGGCGCCCACGCCTTTTCACCCCATTTGAGACAGGTTGCCCAGCAGCAGTAGCATCTAACGGGAACTTCCTCGGCCGCCCAGGGCTCTTGTGAGATCCAACTGTCTCATTCTTCCTAGGACGACCAGGTGATCTCTTGGCAACACCTAGGCTCTGCTCCGGCCAATTCTTCTTCGGCCGGCCACGCCGTTTACCACCTTCAGTGAAGGGCTGAGAATTTGGCACAATGGGGTCATTAGAGGGCGCAGCAGATGGCAAAACCACCTGAGATACGGGATCAGCATTAAGCGGGAAAGGGTGAGCGTTGGGAGCGGTGGGGGCTTCGGGCTTGGGCTTGGGGGGCCTCCCCCGGCCCCTCTTGGGTCCAGAGGGAGCAGCCGAAGAAAGGGCAGGAGTGTCTGCGAGATGACTCTCAGATCTGGCGAGCTTGTAAGACTTCTTCACCATAACGAGATCTCCGGAATCTTTCAAGCGCCTCAAGCAGTGAGTCAACAAGTCCGAGTGAGTCGGCGGGAGATCCTTGTACGCTCCATCTATGTACTTGGCTATCGACCGCTTGCTCGACCCGTCCGGCTCGTTCAGAGCCCGAATCGCCTCCTCTATCATCTACATCAAAGAAAATCAAGAAACTAGATAAGCTAAAAAAGAACTCGAAATACGATAGCAAATCAGTGGCTCTCGAGCTTCCCCGGAGTAGAATTTGAGGATTACCCGAGGATAAGGCGGGTGCTCGAAGGTGGCCGGAACGAGAGGGTTGGCGGGGGCGGCCGGAGCCGGAGGGAAGACGGGTGGCGGGATCACAGGCGGATGTTCGATTGAAATAGGGGGGAGGTCCATAATTTTAGGTCAAGGATATTTTCGGGGGAGACAGAGTTGGGGTTTTCCTTTCTTTCTTTTTCCACCAGAAATTGTGAACTGTGGAGAAATTTGGGGATTTTTACGAAATTGTTTTTGGGGATTTCAGGGGCACGCATCCGACCGTTGAGAATGGGGTCTTCCTTCTTCTGACCCTTGCTTGGATGAGTGACGTGGTCATTTATGTCTTTTTGCTACTTTTGCTAACTTTATTTATCCAAACCCTATTTTATTCTCATTTTATCCTCATTTATCCAAACCCTAAATTTCTTGGGGGTTTTTTTTTTTCAATTTGGGAACGGCTACCTTCAAATTGGAAAATATTCCAAATCTTTTAATAGTATTTCGTTCAAGTTCTAACACCAGCACTATCTCATAAAAAAATATTTCCTCCGTCCAATTTAGGTAAAATATTTTTTTTAAATATTTAAAAAAGGTTAAAAAATTTTAACAATTAATTTATTCTTTTACCCATATTTAAACTCTCACTATACAAAACCCAATAAATTTTTTTTTTAATCTTCACTCAATCTCTTACCGCACAAAACCTTAAAAAATAATCTTTTATTTTTAATCATTATTTAAACTCTTACTGCACAGAATTTTAAAAAAAAATTAATTTTTGTTCTATTGAAAAAATTGAAAAAAAATAACATAAATAATATACATTTTAATCTCCGTACTCAGAGAAACATTTCATCTATTATGGGACAAAGGGAATATCAATTACCATGAAATTTGCATATAATATCTCTTGCTACAAGCACAAATCCTTTTAAATATTGAAAAAAAAAAACTTTTATATGAGTGTATACTACTAATTAACTATGTTAAAAATGTTCAAAGTGTTCTCTAAAATTTTAGTGAAATTCTCAACTTTTGTTTGTTGACTTGAATTTTGGATGAACTTGATTTATTTTCAGAATTTTTGTAACGTTTAAAACGTAAAATGACATTCTCATGACAATAATTTTGTTAATAATGATAGGGTTGACCCAATTCTATAATTACACATTATGCAGGACACGTGATTGAATCTATAACAGTTTAATTTCATTTCATATAATAATGCTTAAACAGACACTTTATTAAATGCATGTGACTTAGTTTCCACCGATCATTTTCCACAATTTAAGAATGGAAATTGGTTATAGATGTAAATGAGGATAATAAACGAGTACCAGAAGTGTTCCATGAGAGGAATGGGAAGAGTAGCAAAGTATGTTCCAATGTTCGCCCTTCTACCTTCAATAACATCCCTTGGAATGTGCTTATCCCCTTCTGTTGTAACTTATTATCTCTAATATCAAAAGAAATGCTTCTAAATATTATGTTGTTATGAGATCTTCATTACAGGTACCTGGAACTAAAACTAATATAGGCATTCGATGGACCCTCTCCCCATCTAGTACCTTTAAATTAAACACTGATGGCTCATTTATTGCTTCAGAGGATTAGGGGGGGGGGGGGATTATTAGAAATGACAGAGGCTAATTAATAGCCTTTATGAGGAGTATTGTTGGTGCTTCAAACGCTAAAAAAGCTGAGTTATAAGATGTTAAGAAGTCCTTGAAGCTAGCTGTCCATTTAAATACCTTTCCCCTTTACATTGAGATGGATTGAGAAGTGGGGCAAGACTTCTTAATTCATCTCAATGCTCTTTTACACTATTAATGCCTTTATTGTCTGAACTGAATGCGGGCAACTTCGGGACAAAGGTCAGGTGGTGAAGATTCAACACATCTATAGGGAGGGAAATGTTGTAGCTGATTTGCTCCCTAAGGCTCCTGTTCACCAGGATTTTGAGGCTGATTTTGTTAATCATGTATTTCAGGCTGACTTGTCAAGAAAAATGATTCCCAGGATGATTAACTCTAGCATGGCTGCCATTTCTAGGGCTGTAAATTTACAGGACCCTGCTTTTTATATGATGCCTTAAAAGCTTCTTTTTATATATCACTTAATTTACCAAAAAACAAAAAAGTATTGCACAAATAAAGGTGCAGTTTGTTAATAATGTTTGTTGCTACAAGCACGAATTTTTTAAATATTTAAAAATGTTTATATGAATCATTTGATGTTGATCAATAGAACTACTTAACTATGTTACCAGTATTGAAAATACATGTATACTAGTCTGTTCAAAGTGTTGAAATTTTTAGATGTTGTTTTTTTTACTTGAATTTTGGATGAATTTGATTTATTTTCAGAATTTCTATAACGTTTAACGTAAAATGACAATTTCAGGACAAAAATTTTGTTAATAATGAAACGATTAATTGGCCCAATTCTATAATTACACGTTTTGCAAAACACATGATTGAGTCTATAACAGTTTAGGTCCACGTAATACTGCTCAAACAGACACTTCATAAAAATATATCTGACTGAGCTCTAACCACCGTTTCCACAGATTAAGAATGGATTTTGTAACAAATCAATTTCGATTATGGATGTAAATGAGGGTAATAAACGAATACCAGAAGTCTTCCATAAGAGGAAGGAGAAGAGTACCAAAGTGTTGCACACATAAGCATAGGGTAACTTCCATGGCATTATTTAACATCTAACTTATGTTTTGTTTTCATTCTTAATCTTTTAATTGTTTCGTGTTAATCCTAGGCATTCTTAAAATGTATATTAATCCCTCAGTAGATGATTTTTCATAGACATTAGAGTTTGGTAACAGTATATATGGAAAAAGATGCATAATTATAAAAAAATAAGGCACATTTTTTATTAAGAAAATTACAAACTCAGTAATACGAATGGAATGATTATTATTGGAATACTGGTGCCAATGTCTCGAGCCGGTAAAGTTTGTGTTCAGTGTATTGTTAACCCCACCATTTTAAATTGTTGAGGTTTTTTTCTCTAATAATTGTAGTTACATATCATTATTTCTCAATAAGGGTACTTTTGATCTCATGTTCTTTCACACTTATTAATAGGAAAATTTGTTAAAATGTAAAAAATAAAAAAAGCACTAGGTTTTTCTTATCCTTGTGATAGTATCCTATACAATTTTATTACATAAAAAAACTTGTGGTATTATATAATGTCAAGAAACACATAATGTATATTCTTTAAAAGAAAATGAATTTTTATAAATATTTTTTGTTCCCTTTTTAGAAAAAATAAAAACTATGATTTTGAACAAAGTTTCTTTGCTTCTTCGAAATAATTTAAAATACAAGTTTTTGAATAATATAAATTTTTAGAATTGAGAGGAAAATAATTAATTAGTTAATCAATCAATCAACTAAGTCTTAAACCGATCTGGTTCAGGTGGGTTACATGAATCTTACGTCTATAAGCACCTTGTTTGATAGTAAGCTCCTTTGATAGTCTTATCAGTGCAAGATCTTTTTGTACTAAATAGCCATAAGTTTAGATCTCTTATTACTTTTGTTACCCACACCAACATCTATAATAGGGTTAATTGTGTTCATGGCCCATAACATTTTATTATTATCCGATTTTCAATCTTATTCTCAAAACGTTGCAAGGGAAGTATTCAACCTCAATTTTTTTGTTCTATTTTAGATCTTTGAAAGAAAAAAAATATTAAACATAATAGAACTAACCATGTAACTTGCCAACTTGGGGCGACTAGACATGTGAAACAGTGAATGAACCCTAGTAATAATGTGAAAAATAAAGAATAAAAGAATCTAAAAATTGAAAGCCTGCCCGACACTTTCTCTACAGCCACAAGTCATCTCCGATAGGAGTGCCGGTGTCGATTGCCTGAGTCAGTGGAATCAATGCTTTACCACTGCTCTGAAGTTGATACGAAGTAAGGGAGATTGAAGGTTTAAACAAAATCAAAATTGAAGCCAAGGGATTGGCATTTCTTGCAAAGGTGAATTAGATGAGGGCGTGGAGGAAGGTAGGGGAGGGGAACGACAGTAAAAATTAAGGATGGTGGAGGGGAACGGCAAACGAAATCAGGCAGGGTGAGGGGAATGGCGAACAAAATCGGGCAAGGGAAGTGAACGGCGAACAAAATCGAAGATCGTGAACTGCAAAAGGACAAATATTGGGGGAGATTGGTGACTGGTGGAAGCGATTCGTGGGCGATGAGAGAGCAAACGACATGAGGGTGGATGGCGGGAAAGGCCACCAGGAAAAGGCAATGAAGAGACCTTTTTTCCATTTTTCAAACCCTTTTTTTTTTTGACCTTTTTTCCATTTTTCAAACTCATTTTTTATTATTTTTTCTTTTCCACTTCAACTATAATTGGTGATTCATTATGCCACCATGATAAATTGCCCCAATAAGCTGGCATGCCATGTGACCAGTTCCATAAATTTTAATGTTTTTCCGTTCTCCAAATATCTAAAATGGAATAAAAATTTGAGATTGAGGACTTTCTATACAACATTTAGATGTTAGGGTCCAAAATAGAACAATAATAAAAGGTTAGGTGCCACGGACGCAATTAACCCATTTATCATATCACTGTTAAACATAGTCACATCCATAGTTATTAAAATCTCGACTTAAGTCTTAGAAACTTACATTTCTATAACTCTAGAAATAAAAAATGTTTAAAGTCTTAGTAAAAACTTATATGTAGGGAGAAATATGTAGAATTCCGATTTTAGTCTTAGAAACTTAGAAATTTTACAACTTTACGTTTCTATATTACTAAAATTTACTGAAATTAGGCTAAAAAATGATAGCAAGCAAAATATGTATTAATTTATTACCCAATTCAATCTTTGTACAATCAAACTCAACTCATTTAGAGTTAAAAAATAATAATAAAGAAAACTAAAAAAAAAACAAATTACTATGACTTTAATAATCCTAGTTATCAAGTTTATGTAGATGAAGAAAATGCCAATGATGATCAAATATTTACATAAATGAGTTTAATATATTAAATGATAAAACTAAGAAAAAAGAAAATGAAGATATAAATTTAGAAGATGATATCGTTGATATTGTTGTTGGTCATAATGTTCTATGTGTTTCATAAGATAATTAAGATGTTTTCAAATTTTTATTTATGAATTGTGAATTTGAAAACTTGTTTTTTTTTTGTTGTATTATATGTTCATGCTATGACATTTTTTTATGGTATTAAATAATTAGTAAGTAAAAAGATTATATAATACGAACTTCCTAAGATAATTTAGATGATTATATTTTTTTCATCTTTGTTTTTAAAATTTTTTGATAAAATCTTAGGACTCTATGATTTTTTATGACCTTACAACTATAAAAAAATCAAAACAATTTTAGGTAGAAACCTGACTTTGATAACCTTGGTCACATGTATTGGTCTTCTTGGAATATAACCAAATCATCTAAGGAAACCCTCCATAATTTTAGGCACTTTTAAAATGAGGTCTAATTACATCATTAATGAATTATTGATTCCGTAAAATGATAACTAAGGGAAATGAGAGTCACTATGGCCTTTAAGGTCCCCATAAACACAAAAAATAAAAATAAATTGACAGATCTATAATGAAAATGAAAAAAATTTAAATTTTAGATGACAACATTTAATATTTTTCATCAGCAAGGATTATGTTTTGTGACTACCCTTAATAATGAAAATTAAAAAAAAATCATAATTATATGATCATAAAAGCAACTGTATTCTAATTTCTCTAAAAAAGGTGTATTTGTTTCTCTGAGAGAGAGGCAGTAAATACATTTGTGGCGACTCCACAGTTAGGGCAATGGGGCAATTGCTCGCGCTGAGATTTTGAAAAAGCTTTGGTTATGTATGTCTTTAGCTATTAAGTGTAGTTCCTTGATTTATAGTTTACCCCCTCAAAGTCTTTTAACTTTTCGGAAGCTTAAGAGCCTCATGTATACATATTTGGGCATGGGTCCTACTTTATGATTGGATCCTTCTTTAATTGACTAATAAGTAATAAATTTAATATATTACAAATATTGTGGTTGTTGCACAATAATTTTCCTGATCATTTCTCATTCATTTTACCTCACTTATTTTATTTTTTGGTTTTATATTTTTAAAGTTTATTTTCAGTTTTACTATTTGCTTTTTTATTTGTTTATGGTATAAGTTTTTTTATTTGATTTTTATTTGTCGTTGAATCTTAATTTTCATTTTATTTCATCACGTAATCTATATGTTAACTAATAGTTATATTATAAGAAGAGTTATTAAAAAAAATCTCGCTCTTTCTATCTTAAAATAGGGTAATCATCACCAAACATCTTACAAGTATGTCCTATACTGCACATTTGTCTTGGGAGTATAGAAACATTGTTCATCCTAGAAGTATGCAGTTGTTGCATCATTCATCTTTCTGTCCAGTCATATTTTTGGAAAAAAATCAGGAAGCTCACCTGACAGGATGAATTGTGCAACATAAGACATATTTCAATGATGAATGGTGCAACATAACGTACACTTTCAAGATGAATATTGCAATAAAAGACATATTCTCTAATGGCAATAATTGATAGAAGGGCAAACGGTGTAACAATTGTATATTTTTAGGATGAAAGATGCAACAATTGTAAACACTCAGGGCGAATATACTATATACGATATGCTTTTAGGATGTTTGGGGACGCTTACCCCTTAAAATACCTCAGTCTTGTTCCATTTTATTAGATTTTCAAATTATTTATCTTTCATTCCTTAGGAGAAGAAAGTTACCGCTATTACCCATTTTTCTTTTCTACAAACCCACTATAAGCATAAATTTCTTAAACTTCATGAAAAGTTAAAATAAAGGCCTCTTTTGCAATACAAATCAAGTATTATAAATTCTACTATACAATCTTACCTCTATTCTACCCTACTTAAGTCCAGTCTTTGACTGCACATAGGGGCAACTTCTAATTTTTACTCCTTCAACCCCCAACATTAAAACATTTTAACTTTTTGAACTTAAATTTGAATTGATTTTATTAAAAGTGTTTGAATGGTAATATTTTTAAATTTAAAATTTATCTATCATATAAATATAAAATTGATATATTTATATGAGATTTATTATAAATTAACAAAATTATTGTTGAAAGTGTCAAATTTTTAAAATAAATGGATTACTAAACTTACCCTTCATAAAATATAGTTTCTGGAGACACCACTGAGTATCACCACCTAAATTGTTAATCCTTTAGCCTTGCAATAAATGTAATTATTATTATTATTATTACTACTTCTATTGCCACTACTATAAGGGCACGAGAATGAAAATTATAAGTGGGAATGTCAAAGAATAATAAAAAAAAAAAGAACAATACTCGCAGCTTTCTCTCCTTCAACTCAAACCCACATTTACTTGCAAAGTTACAAGGAGGCTACAAGATTGTCTAAACTCACCCAGTCGTTTGAACCCTCTTTAATCACCATGCCTATAGGTAAGATACAATATCTAAACCAAATAAAGTTAAACCGATTTTAATAGCAATAATCATATATTACATTATTTATGACATTTTTAGTAGTTAACTATTTTTAAATGCACATATCCTTCAATGAACTACATACATACATACATACATACATATATATATACATATATATGATGTTACTATAGTCCTAATTAATAAGTGGATTAATTGCTTAATATAAGAAAAGTAAAACTTTTAATGGTGTTTGCAGCACTTGAACATGTTTACATACGAGAAGTATATTTGGTTAGTTTTTTTTTTTCGTACATAGGTGATGGAGGAAAAAGAAAAAAAATATAAAAGCGAACAATAAAATCAATGGTGCACAAAAGCCATTCCCAGAATGCCTACCTCAAAGTGATGTCCTAATCTCGGAGGTGGCTCTTGTAAAATATTGGCACCAGCTTCCATCATAAGCCCCAATGAAGGCAAAAAGTTTGTATAATGATTCCCTTAACTGAGCACATAATCAATGCGATCAACTTGTAGCTCAAGCATTTATGCACAACACTCTTGCACAATGGCCCAAAGGGGATAAGATGAAGTATCGACACTCATCATACCCATTAAAGAAAGATTATCAGATTCTACCAAGCAAACTCAAACTATTAAGTTCAGGGCAAAGAGTAGACCTTCTCGAAGTCCTAACAGCTCTATTTGCAAAACACCACAATGACCAAGCTTTGCCATAAAATTCAGCACACCAACTACCACTGTTATCACGAAGTAAGCCATTTGCGGGCTACATCACCTCTTTGAAAGACAGCTCCATTTGTATTAAGTTTTAAATGCCCCATAAGGGGGAGGAAACCATCTCACCAAATGATCTAGTTTAATCACCAAGGAAGTCGAAGATCTAAAGGCTTCAATCACCTTTTTTTCTTCATGAATAACCATCCTTAAAATGACAGAAGGCTGAAGTAAAAAATGCTCAAATCGAGCTTTATTACACGTTTTCCAAATGTGCTATAAAGCTGAAGTAAAAATCGAAAGCCGAAAGATCTGGTCAGGGCCATATCAGTGCATGACAATTATCAGCTACCCAATCCTTCCATGGTTATAGGAGAAAGGAGGTGAGGACATTAGTTAGGAGAATCAATGCCTAAAAATCAACTGCCAATTGACATCAACAAAAGATGTGGTTAACATCCTTGTCTCCAAACAAGCAAGGTGCACACTCAGAGGCAACTAGAATTCCTTTCCTCTGAAGATGTGCTATTGTCGAGATACCATCTCAACTCACAAGCCAAAGAAAGCACTTAATTTTCTCAAAGGTATAGAGTCACCAAATCTAACTAAGATCTTTCACCATGCTTACACCATCCAGATCTAGAGCATAAAAATAGGCTGACCTAACCGAAAAGTGACCATTAGATTCTCTTTTCCAAAAACAAATAATCCCAAACCCCTATAGAGCAAGTTTTAGCTATAGAGTGATTTTGCCATCATTGTTTTTTGTTCATAGCAAATTTTCCATCTGCATTTTTAAGGGCAGTGGCCAAAATGCTCTAATAAAAAAGATAAATGGTAAATTTAAGACAAAAAAGAACAAGTTTGATGACAAAATTGTTCTATGGTCAATACGTTAGTAGTAAATTTGCACATTTTCCCAATCTACACCATTAGCATCCCTACTAATATGATGACACATAGGGATGATAATTGGGTAAGTTGGGTTAAGTTCAGGTCAGGTTATTCATATTCAGGTTTAATTGGGTTAGCATGAATTTGAGTCCAAGTTAGATCATTTGACTTTAGGTTGATTTTTGGGTTCATGTTGGGTTGGGTTGGGTTGGGTTTATTTGGGTTCGAGTTCAATACAGATCGGGTTGATTTTAGTTTCGGGTAATTTTAGATCAGGTTTTAGTCTAAACTCAGGTTGACTAGTTGAGTTTGTTTCGCTTACTGATATATATGCTGAAATCACTTAATCAATTAATTTTTTTTTGTTAAGATTTTGTTAAAATTTAAATTAAATAATTTGATTTTTTTTGTGTAATTAATTCACGTTGAATTTTCTTTTCTTAGTATGTTAAATTAAAAAATTCATAAAAATTTTCTTAATTATGTTCCGACAAATTTGTTATGATATCCAACTTTTATTTTGAAATTACTATGAAATATAACTCTAGTTCACTATTACTCTATTAGTGACTAAACTGTAAAATTTTAAAAATTTTAGGTAAAAATGCAGAGATTTGAAAAGTTTAAGGACCTATATTGTAATTATTATGGTGACAAAAATGAAAATTTTTAAAATTTAGAAATTATTACACTATACTTAACAGTTTAGGGACCAATGTTGTAATTTGATAATTACCTATCAAGATAATCAAATTTACTAAATATAGAAGTCTTTGAGTATGAGATTTACTAAATATGGATGTTCCTAAAAAGGAAAGTTATTAAATATGGAAACTCCCAAATATAAAACTTATTGAATATGGAAGGTAATAAAAGAGGGAAGTTAAGATTTAGGGTAAAAGTTAGAATTAATTGTTAAGATTTAGATAGGGGCTAACATAATATTAAGTATTAAAGTTTAAGGTTTACAGTTTTAAAGTTAGAGTTTAGGGTTAAGATTGAAGGCTTATGGTTAAGGTTAGAGTTTAGGTTTATGGTAAGAGTTAAGGTTTCAATTAGGGTTAGGGTTTAAGATTTAGGGTTTAGGAAGTTTAGGTTCAGGGTCTAGGATTTTTGGTAAATTAAATTTAAATTCAAAGATAAATAATTAAAAATTAATCTTGTATTTATCATTCTTACTAATAAAGATAGGAATGTTAGTAATACGAGGTAGGGCGGGAATGTTAATATTAGTGGGAAAAAACTATCAAAAAATTTAATTTGACTAGACATAAAAAAAAAATTGAAACATTTGAAAAATTAATTGAATTAAATTTCAAACAAAGATGAAAATCATATTAATTAAATCAAATTTCAAATACCCCGATTTAAAACAATTAACTATATTAAATTTATATTGTATTTACCAATTGAAGTGTTGTAGCAAACTTGAAATTTGAAGCTCAAATAATTAATCCAAATATCCAACAATTTTGTGTAGGATTATAAAGAAAAAAAAAGAAAAAGAAAAATTGGCAAATAAAGTTTTTCTTGAATGGATCTATTGCTTCTAGATCTCGATTAGTCAATGTCTAATTTAACTACCAGATGAAACCCAATGTGTTGGTTATATGCATCAAAAGAGCATATAAACAAATCTCTAAATTATTAAATTCCAGAAGGCCCTTATATAAAACATATTATTATGTTAATTTATTCTTAAAACCCCATAAATAAAAAATATTTTTATAGTATTTTAAAATTTCTTAAATTGTATGGTCATAATTTATGTGTAATTTAGATAAGTAAGCAATATATAAAAAATCATAATTTTTTAAATCTTTGTTGACCACATATTTATGTTGATTTGAGTTAAAATCGAGTTATGTCGAGTTTAGTAATCGAGTCATTTTGGGTTCAGGTTATGTCAGCCTCGAGTTTAGGTTCTTTTGGATTCAGGTCATTTTAGGTTCTTGTTATTCCAGGTTCATATATTTCGGGTTTATGTCATTTGGATTCATGTTTTCTCGAATTTCACTTCAATTGGATTTAGGTTTAGATTGAGTTAGACATAGTCAGATTCGAGACGTTGACTTTTCTGATCAAATCAGGTCAGACCGGACTTGGGTTCAGATGGGTTAGGTCAGGTTACCAAATTGGGTCAGATTTTGTCATCTCT
Organism: Aquilaria sinensis; assembly: GCA_005392925.1. Classification (NCBI taxonomy): domain Eukaryota; kingdom Viridiplantae; phylum Streptophyta; class Magnoliopsida; order Malvales; family Thymelaeaceae; genus Aquilaria; species Aquilaria sinensis. The sequence goes on from SMDT01000228.1 coordinate 118,596, forward strand.
AATGACACATTAAACGGTAGTGATTTATCTTCCTTTGAACTCTCTTGTACACAATCAACAGTTTAATAAAGAATAAATTAGAAACCTGATCTTTAATCTAATAACTTATTCCATGAATGTTTGTTTCATATTTTAAACTTTTCTATTCAAATATTTTATATTATTCAAAATGCTAGATCCTAAAAATACTTGACAGTAATTAGTATTTTCTTAAAAGAATATTTTATTTTAAAAAAATTGACCAAAATAATTTATAAAAAATTACTTTCAGAACAAAATATTTTACAATTTTGGTTAATATTTTATAAAATCATGTTCAAATAGAATAGAATGAACTAGATGCAAGTCCATGTCTTGTCACAGGGTATGCATTATTTTACTGCAATGAAGAAAGATTTTTCATAATTAATTTACTTGTCGGACTTATAAGTTGATCAGTCTTAAAAGAACATGAGCAATAATGAAAATATAATGAATGATTGATTTTAAAATACATAAAAGATGTATGGATATATGAGCAAAAGTTGCATAAAGTCTACACTTCGTTGCAGGTTGATCAACAAAGATACAATTATTCATACCAAATACATCTATACTCTATAGTGAAAAAAATATTAAAAAATTATAAATTCAAAATTAAGTCGTAATCGATTTAAAGATTTTGGAAAAGTTGAAAAATTTCATTGTTACTGATAACTAAATTGTTTTGTAACTAATTTGTAGTTTGGCGTTCGAAAACATAAAAATCTAAAGTTTAGAATATCTTGTGTTTATTATGGTAGAGTAATAAAAATACTTGATTTTAAAATTTAAGGACCAAAAGATATTATTATACATAAATAGAGTATCTATTATGTAGTATTACCCTTTTTTTGAGCCAACAAAAAAAAAAGCAAACAGGCCTAACCCAAACTTTAAAATATATATATATACTGTAGCACACATGCTACTGTTCATAACATCACATCATCCATAGCGTTTTAGTATGTACAATGTAAAAAAGGGGTAAAAAGGTTACTAGTCTACCATTTTAATGTAAGCTTCGACTTTAGTTAGCATTTTGTCAAACTTTTTCAATTAACATTTGCCAGGTGACGGTAGAATAACCTCTATTATGTATGAAGGTTAATACTACCCACACTAGGGATTTACGATTTGAAACTGCCCTCATTGGGAAAAAAAACTCTGATTGTTAGTTTAATATAGTTTAGCTCCCCAGCTGTTCATATGCATATTAAAACTGTAATGTCAGTGCTTGTCTCTACAGCGGAAATATATTTACATTATTAAAGAAAAAACTAGAAATGAAGCCCATGCTCGCAACGGGTTGGCTTCAAGAAATGATTGTGTTCTTCTATGTAGAAAAATTTCATATCAGTTTAAACTTTAAAGATACATTTGTTTAGGAAACGTGACACATATTGAAAGTTAACCATAAGCCAATAGGCAATCCTGTGACAATGTCATTTTCATTAAAAATTTGAGTCCTCTTTACACTGGTTGATTCATTATAAGTGATAAAAGAACCAAAACATATTGTGACAATGCCATGTTCTTTCTCAGAAACCCTGCAAAACCTTGTACAGTCAAGGTACATGTCACTCAATTGTTTTACAATTTGTTCAACAATCAAGGTAAATATCTTAGCATTCTTCTACCTTGATCTGTCTGAGGCATGATAAATTAAAGAAAAGTGTAAGTATATGTTATAGAAAAAAAAGAAAAGAAAAAAGAAAACCATAGCAACAGCTCTAAGAGGATAGCACCCACAAAAATAACATTAAACCGATGACATGCTTATATATTATCAAAAGAATATGGAGGATAATAAAAAATGGAAAAAGACTGAAGCAATTGAACTTAAAAAATAATGAGATGATAGATGGAAGGTAAACCTGGAAGGTAAACCTGATGAGAGCGTATTCCATTGACCAATTCAAATGAAACCACTAAGATGGTCATTAACTTCCTCTTGCCCTGAACATGCATGACAAAATTACTTGCTCGATTAGCTAATAAAAACCCAAAAGGAGTTCAAGTAAGACATAAAATTAACTTCTTGTTTTACAAAGGACTGTTTGTGGCTTCGACAGGGCATAACAACTTTTGCCATTAGCCATAATAGAGTAATAGAATCGTGAAGCCAAAACCATACTTGCAAAATCATTTATTTCCATTATTCAAAATATAGATTGGCTCTCTCTATTGATGCCTACATCAGAACCATAATTAACTCCAATGAACAACCAAATAAAAAGTAAGCGATAAACAAAATATAAACTTTATGCATCTATAAATTAAAATAAATGAATTCAAGAAAGGATTCCATGTTTAGAATAGATGAAAATAGATCACCCAGATACAAAATTATTGAAAACACGAACTTCAAGCTGTTCTTTGCTCTCCCCATCTTGAAGAGACCAAAAGGATCCCAAATCAAGAAAATCCTCCATACCTATTGTGACTTGCGATTGATCGCAACACAGCAAACACAAACTCAAACGAAGTAGATATGATTTAGCCACAAGGAGGTCCAAAGATGACAAAGATGAAGGTGGACAGACATGAGAAATAACATGCAGGCACTGAGGAATACTGTAGGAAGCATGAAATCACATATATTAAAAATAAACTCATGGATTGAAGGCAAGTAGAAAAGCAAAGTAGCAAACTAAAACAATGTGAAGATCCAAACGAAAAAACTTGAGATTGATTAGAAAAGTGCACAAAAGTCTGATCAGCAACAGGATCCCGACCTTGATTGGTGTAGCTGTATATATTTTTTAGCATAAAATAATCACATAAATATGTTGAGAACTCATATCCAAGTCATAAAATTAACACAGTCAGGATTAGGCACAACCAAGGATTTGATAGAAAGTTAGGTTTCAGAAATTAGTACTTTCATAGACCAATTAATTTGACAATAAACATAATACAGGTTTTCAAAGCATATATAGATTTCATAGCTAACATTCACCTGACTTTGTAAAACCATAAAAACTAAAACGAGAACTTCCAGAGCTTATAATTGCAGTAAAATAGTAAATACTCAACAGCAACAATTGATTTAAATTGTTTCATAGGTAACAGGATACCTTTTATTATCCAAATATGTTGTACTCGTCATCATAAAGCTCATCGTAGGCTCTGTTAGCAGTACAAATAAACCCAGAATAGTCACATTAAGAGACAACAAGAGAGATAGAGGATAAAGCATAAAAAGAAGAACAGCCACCAGAAGGCCTACAGACACAATCACTGCATAAATCATCATCCTCGAAATCAGAGGGTAGATTTTTAGAACAAAATCAGTAGTATCGATGACAAATTTTATGAACTTGCAAGCAATGGTAGAGAGAGCTTGAAAACTCACATGAGTGGCAAAGATGAGTCATTGCACCTTGATTCCAGTCCACTGGCGGTGCAGACTCTACGTAACAAACAAAAAATCTCCTGAAGCATTAAGAGAATATGTAATAGAATAAATTCAAGATTTTATTCCATTGAATCTACTAAAAATGTAGATCTATTAATTAAATGAAGAAAAAAGGCTTAACGAATAAGACTAAAAGCATCATTTGTCATCAAAATTCAAGATTTTAGTTCATGATTAAATGAATGAGCTGACTTAGAAGATATATCGAGAAAGAGTTCGTGGATCTACCTCTGAATCCTCAAGTTGCAACAAAACCTTTATTCTCCACCTCACCAAAGTCTGACAATTTCATAGTGAGATTATCATCCCTTAACACAGCACTGGCATGGTATGACGTAGAGCCCTCAAATGTGAATAGAAGAGTGCACTAATCAAAATCTAATAAGTAAATAATATAGAAAATAAAGAGGCTCTGTTATGATAAAGAAAACTTATGAAAGTTCTTCACTAACAAAGAAAATGGAATTAAGAAGCATTTGAGTAATGAAAACCCAAAATTTGAGTGACTGTAAGAAACAGAAATTAGGAGAAAAGAGGGGGGGAAAAAAAAGAGGCATACCCAGCTTCGACGTGAGAAAGCAACAAGACTTGCAGCTTGCTCCATAATCATCTGTTTTTCACTATTTTCTCTGTAGGGTAAATGGAAGTACGTCATAGCTTCAACTCATTAAAGAGAAACAAATTAGCCCGTCTACAGATTCATAAAAATTTATTGGTGGTATTAGTTCATCGAATGTTATAGTTGCAAAAACAATCAAAACTACGTGAGGAAACAAATAACCTATAAAATGAATGGCCCGCATGTTGTCCTCAAGGTAGGTAGAAAACTTCTCTCCAACGGGTAGAAATACAAAAGGGCCGAATTACGCGAAACGATGCCATTAAAAACACCTGATGCACTATAACTATTTTGCCGTTCAATTGTCTATTATTCAATGAACAGAAAATTCCCTTCCACTTTCTGCATATTACAAGAAAAAATCTTTCATTTGACACCCAATACTCCATTCGGGAAATAACAAAAAAATATAAATATATAACATATAAACAATTAACAATTTAATTACCTTACACTCCAATCGCGTCTTCCACAGAACAGCCAGTAGCCAAAATCTATACCAGGTTTCACTACACTCAAATTCTCGTAAACGTATTACAAACACTCTAATGCCTGTATGGTTCAATCAGCAGAAATTTGTAGCAACATAGACAATAGTACCATGTTTATTTAGAAAATTTCAAGATAACTGCTCAAGCAACTGAAAAAAATTCAACCCTCATGAGCTCTAAACTGTTCCATCAAGGAATCGGAAACTAAGAGGTAAAAGTACAAAGTTTAAAGGTAGTTATGTTCTTATCTCTGGGGGCATCAACTAAAATAGCCAGACATGCCAAAAGGCCCAAAACTAGAAATATATAATCATCAAAACACAATAGGCAAAACAAAAATTCCATAAAAAAAATGCAGAAGTTGTTGGGGACAACAAATTGATCATTCCAAATAATACAATACTGTTAAGCACTTCAAGGTCAAAATATAAACCAGGAATGGGCTCCTCCTCTCCACCTCCCTCGAGTCCCTACTGGGTGTGTAGGAAGAACAGAAGCAGTGCCAGGCCGAAGCTTCGGGCGGCCAAGGGAGTGGAGGCGGCGGCTTGGAGGAAGACGCTCTGGCTGCTGCCGGATGACATGGGAAGAAGATGAACCAGTGATTCGGATTTCGGATGAGTCCATGGCTGGCTGGCAGAAGAAGATGGACCAAAGGTTCAATCTTTGAAATAATCTTTCATTGGTAATGAGGCTTATTTTATCGGCAATGAAGGGGAGCAGCAGCCACTAAGCAAATAATGGTGGAGCAATTAGGATAGTACAACAACAAAAGCAAATACTAGCGCTAAGATATACAGCAAATTAAATTATACTATATTCTAAAAAGAGAAAAGTTTCTACTGTTGATGGCTAGTAGTTTTCCATCGTGGCTATTTTTTTTTTTATTTCTTTCAATTTATAGTCAAACCCCTCTTTTGGTTTTTAAATATTTTATGTCTATCATAAAACTCTCATATTTTCATTTTCTACCGTTAGGTATAGGGTAGACCATTTGTTGATTGTGACATGATTGTCACATCATAAGTTTTCCATGCTGGCTTTTTTTGTTTGCTTCTTTCAACTTATGGTCAAACTCTTATTTTAGTCCTTAAATATTTCACGTCTGCCATAATCCTCTCCCACTTTTTCTTTTTGTCGCCAGTTAGAAGGTAGATCTAGGGCTGAAAATGGGCCGGGCCGAACTCTAGCCCACTGAGCTCGAGCTCGGCCCCTTTGCTGTTCGGTACTACCCGAGCTCGAGCTCGAATTGCTCAAGCCTAATTTTTTTAGGCTCGAGCTTGGCCCGAAGGCTTGTTGGGCTCGAATAGCACATATAAAACTTTAGCACAATACTTGCAGCTTAGATAAAAGCTAGGGACTAAATCTGTAATTTTCTATAAAGATAACTAAACAAGAGAAAATGACAAAATCCATCCTAGACTTTCTAATCCTTTGCCAGTTTAGCCTAATTTTGTAAACATTACAAATAAGCCATCACCTTCCTCCAGACGGCGATTTCTGTCTGGAGCTGCCGAACTGGATCTCCTGGTCGGACATCGTCTAGTTGTGGTGTCGATTTCTGTCTCCGGTATCTGATGCATATCTTGGACTATAGGTGGGCCAATCGCAGCTATGGCTGAAAATCGCACCGCGGCACCGCCTGACTGATTCTTCCTACCTGGCACGGTCATGGTGCTCCGATGAGGAGACTGGTGGTCTCTGAAGGTCAATCGAAATCAAAGTAGGGCACAAGTACCGGAATCGAAATCAAAATCGACTGTGAAGGTGACGGATATGAATTACGATTTACGAAGGGCCGAGGTGAGTAGTCGAGGCCGAGTAGGGGACTGGGTGTGGGGAGTCAGGGCAAGGGAGAGCCGGGACGGGTCCGACGGGAGTCGGGACTTGGGGTCATGGAGTTGGGAGTCAGGAGGGACTCGGGAGAGTGACGACTGATGAGAGTCACGAGAGTTTGAAGACTCTGAACTCTCTGCTCTGTAACCTCTGTCTGATTTCGAATCCGTAAAGAGATTAGGTCACCACTGAGAGAGTGACGAAGGGGAGTGGGCTGAGACTGGGATAATGGACCTAATCATAAGGCCCAATAATTTAAATATCGAGCCTGTTAAGCTCGAGGGCGTAAAGGACAGAATATGTGTAGGCTCGAGCTCGGCTCGAAAATAACTCGAGCCTAATTTTTGGCTCGGGCTCGAAAATACCCGACTCGAAAATCTCTTACTCGAGCTACCCGAATAAAGCCCGGCCCATTTTCAGCCCTAGGTAGATCATCTACTAATGGTGACATGATTGTTATATTATAAAGATTGGGAAATATTACTAGCCATAATAGACATTACATAGACCCAAGAGTATTTGTTCCCTATTTCAAATTTGTTTTACTCGCAGCAGAATAGTCAAATCTCTTCTTTAGTCCTTAGATATAACATTTCTGCCATAATGGTCACCAATTTTCATGATCCGTCAAAATCTTTTTTTTTTGCCCTTTGCCCTTTTGCTAGTCAGAATTTTTGTATATATTAGAAGTTAAAGATTTTTAAGAAGAAGGAAAGAGAGCTATCTTGATCCTCGGTCCCAGGTATGCTAGACTTTTTGATACGCGACATGCACTTTTAGGAAAATAAAAATTTTGATGACATATTTAAATTTAAAATAATAAAACCTTCAATGAAAGTGAAGGACATGCTTTTATTAATCATATTAAATACCAAAATTTTTTTCTTTTGAATGGTTTGATTCAGAGTTTTAATTATATAGGTTTGATTCAAAGTTTTAATTAGTTGAAACAAATGCACACTTTTCATAATGTATGAGCGCTTTACACATATTTAATTTAGAGTTTTGATTAGTTGAAATAGGTGAACAATTTGTATTATGAATGAGTGCACAATTCTTAAAAGGTTTTATTTTGTCACTAATTTATTAGTGAGCAAAAAATATGGAAAACCTATGCATGTATATTATGTGATGTTATCCTACACTATGAACACCATAAACTTTCTTTCTTAATGGTTTTATTGAATTAATTAATAGAATTGATTTAATCATTTTTATTTATTATCTTTAATACTCTTTTGATACTATATTTTTTTTGAAACTCTATGTGTTTATTTATTTTTAACTTAAGTTAGTTGTTCTATCACTTTATATTGAAAATAACTTATTTTTACCCTTATGTCTTTTTTACTTAAAAAACTAATTTTATTTAAAAATTAATTTTATGTATTTGCAACAATTTTTTTATGAATTTTTTTAGTTTAATGCATTAAAAGGGAAATTTTCATAAAAATTTAATAACATCATGAAAATTTACTTTCAAATGAATTATTGCATCCGCATAATATTACCTGTCAAATGGAATTGGTTTCAGGCAAAAAACTATAAAAGTAAAAATAAGTCAATTGACTTAAGTTAAAATAAATTAGTTTTTACATTCATTAAATCAATTATTAAGCCTTTAATACCTAATATTTTTCCATTTTCAATTTTGGTTCAAACTTTTTTGTTGCTTTTCTTTAATTTTTTTTCAAAATAAAACTTTAATTATTATAATTTGCATACTTCTAGCTATGGTTCTAATTGATTCAGCTTTAATTAACTTTTTTGTTTTTTATAATTTTTATCTTTATTAAGTTAATGGTTAAACTATAAATTTATTAACACAAATTAAGCACAATTTTGTGTTTCAATCATATTATTTTGTTATTCATGATTGCATTTTGCAGTATTAATTGTTCTCTATGGTTTAATAAAATAATTTGATCTATAATTGCCAAAATTGAAAGTAATTTTTTCTAAATAATTTTTTCATTGAGATTAAAAATTAAAATTTAAGTTGATAAAAGAGGAAAATTTTTAGTGAACTATTTTTAATGAAAAAATTATACATTATTTCAAAATACATATGATGTTATGTTTTTATTTACCTAATTTCATTTATTGTTTAGGTTAGTTTGGCTTTAATATTTTTTTTTTCATATTTTTTAATTATTTATTATTTAAATTTTTTGTACTAAATTTATTGTAAAAAAATACTTGCTACATCGTACGGGCCAGCATACCTTGTGCAATGCTATAAGTGCACTAGCAAAGTTATCAAAAGCAACAACAACTTGTTATTCCTACACTTTAAAAATATTAGAAAATTCACAAATAAAAGAAATTTAGAATTTAGTACAAATTTTGATTTCATTAATGTCATGAAGATAAGCAGTTTTGTAACACAAAATTAATACATATTAGAGAGTGAAAGAGGTAAGGAATAGGGAAAATATATCATCTATATATCAAGAATAATTAGGATGAGTCGTGGGTCTACCCACTCTCTTTTAGACGTACTGTGTCATACCATAACACTGACGTTGGCCTAATGAGTAGAAAAGTGAGCAATTAAAACTAATTGTTGTTGTAAATAAACCCATAGTCTAGGTTAAGAAAATGTTTTTTTTTATTGAAATAAACCCTCAAACAATTCCCTCTCCATTTCAATAAAAAAACCAAAATAATATATTCTTTGGTAAAGATAATTTATTATGTATAATAAAGGTGGAATATCCTAAACCTTTATTTAGTGAGTCGGCTCCCTTGTTCCATAACCAATAATGGTATAACCTTGAACTATGGTTGTTTTGCGGACACAAATTCACCTAACACACATAATAAACCAGGTACCCATTGAACTTATAATCCTGCACTATTAATGACTATGTGCATATCCTAACATTTTTATGAACAATTTTAAGAATAACTCAATGAGCAGCTTTACTTTGACGCTCATATTGGTGAAAATCCACCAAGGGTTCTCATATAACTTTGACACTTTACTCAATAAAGAGCTATAGATTCTTATTAAGAGTAAATGTTCAATCTTCAATCGTTACAGGATAGATGCATCTATACCATTGGGATGAGGGCGAGACATAAATCTTTAAAATGATGCATCTCTCAACAACTTTTCTATGATTCATTTTTCCCATCCAAAACCCAAGTTTCAGGATCTTTGATTTTTGGGCTAGGTATTCTCATAGGAAACTCTATTCAACTTAGACTTATCTCATCCTTCCCTCGATGTAAACCCTTTTAACTTTTAGCTTCAATTGAAGATTTTACAAAATATAAATAGCAAATGTTAGGATGTATTGACCATATAACACAAGTTGCTAGCAATGATGTCAATGATTGTAGGTGGTGATAAGTATTGAGCTCAAATTTCAATTCCACGATTTTTATTTTCAACCAACCTACATCATGTGGCAAATAAACTTGTCATATATTCAAATTTATGATTCTCATCTCATGGGATTTTAAATATGTTTCAATGATAATGCACACTTTCATGATTTCCCAACTTATGAGATATTTGTCTATGTTTCAATAAGTATGCACACATGTGAATTGGGGTCCATCATGTTTAACATATTTGTTTTGTTCAATGTGCATTTCTCAAGGAGTATAACTAAGGGTCCATCTTTTTCATTTTTGTATTTCATTTGCATCGTGTGTATTTTTCAATTATGTATAAACGTTGTCCATCATATCCATGCATATCTCGAGATATAAGTATATCATATAAGACAACTTTTTTGAGGTCTTTAGCCTTTTGACACTGCCACAAATGCAACTTCTTCGTGCCATATTATTTCATGATTGTCACATTGATGTCTTAATTTAAATTCATATTGAAGTTTAAATTTTAACCAATTTCTTCCCACAATTTTTTTCAAGGCACTAAATTTTAAGTTCCTCTAACTTGAATTCGAGACAACAAATTTTTGTGTTCCCACAATGAAAATTCAAGGAACAAGTTTTTCTTTCCAACAAAGAGATTTTTTTTGTGTCATTTCTAGAGCGCAAGGCAACAAATGATTCTTTTTCTCAACGAGATCTTTCTGGCTACCACAAGGACCAAAATAAAAATGAAGATATTTAAAAAAATTTCAATAATTTTTTTTTTCAAGTATTTTCACCAAAACTCTTCAAAAAAATGAATTTTCTTCCAAAAAAATCATAGGTGGTACCAAAATGTTTTTAGGATGAATGATCAAAATACATCCAACTCAATTTCCCTCAAAGCAAAAATAGTGCAGGTTATGAAATATATGTTTTTCAATATGAAGGCGCAGTCAAACTTACCAACACCATTAAAACATTTATCCCCCACATCAAGTAAGAAAAAGAAACATAATCAAGATTTTCTTTCCATGCCACTCAAATTCTCCAAAACAAAAAATCTCCAACCCGAAACTGAAAGAATAAATACTAAAAAAAGTGGTTAGAAAATAATTTCTTTTCCACCATTGTAAGCTCTTGTTGTAAGCATGCAAGAAAACATAAACTGAAAACATGTGGTAGTGGCGATTCTAAAACATAAACTCTAAAGATGTGATAGTGGCCATTCTTTCTCATTTTCAAATAGAAATTTGACGCCCGGAAAAAGCAAAAATGTTAGTTATGAGTCAAAGAAATATTTATTTTTTCAATGCTTATATAAACTCAACCAACAGCTTAAACCAAAGTTGGAAATAATTTAACCTTGATTTTAGTAATAAATCCAGCCAAAAAACAATTGATCTCCTTTAAAAAAAGGGAAAGTTACAATTACTCCCTTGAGGTTTACCATAACCTACAGTTTGCCCATTTATTTTTAAAACCCTACACTTTACCGTTTGATTCTTTTATACTGTCCGATAATAACTTCTGAAACTGTAATTTAAACTATACGATAGTTATTTTCCAGTAATGTCAGTCAGTCTAATATTTTTTTATAGCTCATATACATTTTAAATTATCAAATTTTCCTTTTTTTATATGTATTTTTTCTTCCTGTAAATGCAAGTCATCATTTTTTAAAAGTCGGTTAGCTATAAAAAATATATAAAAAATCTTAAAATTACCAAAATATGGTTATAAGATAGTTTAATTTAGGATTTCAAAAAGTTGTTGTTTGACACTATAAAGGAGCAAGTGTAAATTGTAGGTTTTGAAAATAAATAGGGCAAAGTGTAGGTTAGATCAAATCACAGGGGAACTTTTATAATTTACCCTTAAAAATTGGATGGATTAAAAACATTTTCTCTTCAAGCTTTCACATGCTAAAATAAATTGATTTCACTTTTTTCCTTTCTCATAAAAACTGGTAAAATAAAATTTTAAAACTTTTTCTCCACCAGCCAAATGTTATGAAAAGGTAAGGGAAACTATAAAAGCAATTGACAATAAACTTGAGCAATTACGGAGTAAGAGCAACTTTTTCATGAAGTAAACCAAACAAATTGCGGAAAATGGACAATGTAATGGTTCGAAAATCCACCACATAATTTTTTTGAGAAACTGACTCATAAATTCTGATAGAAAATTTGAGCCTTCCAAAAAATGCAATATCACCAATAGTAGAAATTTTATCATGGCAAAAAGGTCCAAAAAATTCTTGTTCATGCATCGTAAAAATATTAGAAAATTCATAAATAATAAAAAATATAATTTAGAATAAATTTTGATCTTACCAACGTCATGAAAATAGATAGTTTTGTAGCACAAAATTAGTAGATATTAGAGAATAAAATAGGTAAGGAATAGGAAAAATACCACCTATATATAAAGAATAATTAGGATGAGTTATAAGTTTACTAACTCTCTTTTGGACGTTTTGTATCATATCGGTACAACGGCCACGGTCACGCCACTTTCAAGATAAAACAGTCCAACCATCTTATTGTAACTTTACAGACACATGTACTATTGTGAAGTAAAACTCTACCCACATTTTTCTTTACCCAATACTTATGATAAGGTATTTTTTCGATAATAATGAAAAAGTATGGAAAGAATAACAAAAGAGAAAGTAAGAAGTAGTTCATTTTTTGGATGAAACAAGAGCCATATATATATATATATATATTTGATGGAAGAGAAACGTTAGAAGAAAAATGACTGTAATTAAACCCATACTAGCCATTTATGATTTAATGCAAACATTATATAGCCTAATGGGTAGAAAAGGAAAGAATTAGTTTTAATTGTTATTGTAAATAAAACCAATCAGCTAGTTTTGGTTGAGAAAATATTCCTTATTTTTTTTTGTTGAAATAAAACCTCCAACACACACTGTGAAAAAACACAAAAAATCTGACAAATAAATTGAAAACATACAAAGAGAATATACAAATAGGGACGTTAATGGATGTCCAATCTGAGGGCATCTGATTGCATTCAATTCGATGGGTTAAGTGTTTTTAGAAATTGATCGGGTTTGAGTTAAATATGGTTTTTCTTTTTCCACCTGCCATCGGGTTTGGGTAGAATGTGGGTTTAGGGTTTACCCGCACCACATCCAACCCATATATATATATATATTTGTGTGTGTGCGTGTGTAGATAACATATTAGTATTAGTTATGTGATGAAAATAAAAGTATAATGGATAAGTTATATGAAATTAAAAACAAGCATGAGTTGCTTTAATAGAAAAGGTAAAATGAATGTTTTTAATCATAACAAATATAATATTAGACATAACATGACTCAATAAAATTATGGTTGTAAAAGTGTGGTGGGTGGATGAGTTTTACCCGACCCAACCTGTCTAAAAATGTGATAGGATATAAATGTAAAAATTATACATCCAAAGAGTGATGGGTAGGATACGGGTAGAGCATTTAAGATCACATGTAGGGTGTGGGAATAACCTCATCCAATCAAAATCCGACCCGTTGACATCCATAGATGCAAATGTCACTAAAACTGACAGAGAAAAACATAAAAAAAAAAAAAAAGAAAAAAAAAGATTACAAACCAAAGTGTCATTGTCTTCATGGAGATTTGCAAGTTTTCCAACCTAACTAAAAAGAGTCTAGAACCCTCAAAAGTAATGATCATGGTGAACAAGAAGATGATTGTTTTTTTATATTACAACATAAATTTAAAAAAAGTGACTAACTATGGCGATTAACTTTTAGTCACTATAATGAGTTAGTCATCCTTCAATCACTTCATTGTGGAGTTTACATTATGAGTGAATGAAGGGCGGTTACCATAGTTCAGCTACCTCATCATTCAACTTCCACTCATATGGGCTGTTGCTACCTGAGACATCATTTGTTGACCAAGCCTCTAATCAAATAGCAAAAATGCCTCCCTATTTAAATCCTTGTTCTTCTCCTTGCACCATCATCTCATGTTTTTCCCATACAAATCATTGAATGTTAATCACCAAATGCACCATTTAGAAATCTCCTATCACATTTTTTTTTCATTCTTAGATTTTCACTGTGCCTATCAGAGGAAAATTGAGGAAGGGTACTACTTGAAATAAAGGCAGCAGCCTAAAGAAGTTGCTTGTCTCCCTTTTCGTCAAGGTCGAGCTCCAATTTTTGACATCAAGCATTTTTTTAAGTCATGCTGGATGAATAATTTCTTAGTTGCTCATTTATTGCTCATCTTTCTTGCAAGAAATTGAAATACCATCATTCTTAGTTTGGTAAATCGACAATAAAAGTTGAGCTAGTGAAGCACCGAATGATGATAAAGAAATGAGAAAATGAAAAATGAAGAAAAAATGAGAATAAAAGACAATTAACTCTCAAATTGATTTATGATAAATAGGAGAAGTATGTTGTTGTTCCTAATTTGCAACAACCAAGATGCTGAGAATAACAATGAAAAGGGAAAAATCCCTTTTAGCAATAATTTGTACTAGCATCAGTTCAAAGATACGATATGCAAATTGGTGAGTATAGAGCAGAAAATGAAGGAGCGACTGAGAGTTTCAAGCATTCAACATAGTTCTTGTTTAGTTGCTCTACACTAGCAACTAAGGTTTGCATAACTGATTCTTTCAGTTGCCTTGAGTGATTGATTGTGACTAAAAAGCCAGTCACTTTAGTGTATTTATCTTATAGTGTGATTGATAATAAAAAATTTTATTAAAAGAAAAAGAAGAAATGAGATATACAAGCATCATCTTAAAAAAATTGATGACCTAACCACTAAAAAACTTAAAAAGCCCAATACCAAGGAATAGAACCTTTGAAAGAAAGGCAAAATCAATGAAGGTGCCCCTATAATGGTGGAAAGAAAAAAACTAGTCAGTTCTATAAGCTTTTTTTTTATGACTTTTGATCCCCAATTTTAATCTTTTCAACTTATTAATGTTGAACTTTTGCCCTTAAACCCATTTTTTCCTGCCTCATCCTTTAATCATTTAAATTGTTAAAATTCTCCAAAGTACCTGATGTAAGTTCATCACACTCGTCTAATGACTCATTTACACTTTACTTCCAATATTATCGGCACTAAGATCCATCCCTCCAAAATTCTCAATTCCCTTAACAAGCCTACCAATATTAATTAGCTCACCAAACTTAGGCCTAGAAGAATGACAATGACAATATTGAGTTTGACTTTAATAGCCAGTTGGAATGAGCATTGTTGTTGGTGAAAGAGCTATTTGACGATGGCAACATTTAGCCTCTCAAACCACCACTGAGCTACAAACTAATTCTCCACCGCTTTATCATTGAGATCCCTAAAATCTCCCAGATACAAAGTTACGAAGAAGAAAGAATTCAACCCATTTATAGCGCTTTTACAACAAGATCAGAAAAATGTCCAATTAAGTTTTCTCGACGATTGAAATTGTTGGTAAATCTTGCAACGGCGTTGGCAAAGGCCTAATGGAAGAGAAAATACATGTAAGTGAATAACAATGAAGGAAATCATTAAGGCCAAAGAAGTGTGAGATTGTAGGGAAAAAAAGGCTTGGCTTCCGAGTAATGAGAGACCCTCGAGACTACATAGTTGGAGAAGAAAATTAATTTGCTTTTCGAGGGCTTTATGCAATACAAAGAATCTGTGTTTCCTTAAAACTTGAAATTTGGAAAAAAAAAATATTTCAATGTGAAGTTCACTTTTTGATGTGAAAACAATCATCCATAACAACTCGCTTGAATTATGTGAATAGTATTCATACTGTCATACACTAGTATTGACGAAGAACAAAAATCCACAAGAATTTTGTTTGGGAAGATAATTTGGGAATATAGTTGTTAAGGGTGAAATTGATAAATTTAAAGTTTAAAGTTTAGAATTGTTAATAGGAAATGTTTGAGGGCTTAAAATTGTTATCTTTAAGGTATATTTTAGTGTTACATTTTATCACATTAGTATTTTCAATCAGTGTTAACATCAAAATGATGGAAATGACTTAATTAGGACTTGCTTGATAAGGTATAGGACTTTACGAGGATAAATTGAAGTTGGGATATGTTTGAAACAAGAAGAAAAGATAAATGACCATTAATGAACTTACCCAGATAAATAAATAAAGGCTTAAAACCATTTTTAGCCCTCATACTCGGGTGACTCACTTAACCCTTTGAACATTAACTCCTAAATCCATTTTTAGCCCTCATACTTGGGTAACTCAGGCACTTGACCTCTTGAACATTAACTCGGTCCAATTATTGCCCCTTTAACATGGTAAAATGGTGCACTGATTCCCTTCCCCTACAATTGCTGATCACGTGCTCAACAAAATCATTAACATCATTTATATTTTATAAGGTAAAATGTGTTAGAATTATTCTAGCTTTATTTTTCATTTAAATTCTTTTCCCAACCTTTGTAAAAAGCCCAAAGAAGCAACAACAATCTCAAAATGAAGGAAAAGCAATCTCGCGTCCTCCGTTTATCTCGAATTCCCATAAACCAAAAGGGCATTGAATGGTGAATTCAGAAAAAACAATTTCAACTAAAAAAAAAGGCCTCCATTGTCCATTTCCAGCAAACATTAACAACAACACCTAGGATGATCCCTTCATTATACCTTATGCTCCTAGCATAATTTCTAAAGAATTTAATATGCAAAATAGATGCTTGATTGAATTCTAATAAAGCTTCCTATAATCCTGTTCTTATGGCCTTACCTGTCCAAATGGATTTGGCTTGTTTGTCTTCACTACTGACTCATGAACATCACACCAAGTGAATTAAGAATTTGTTTAGGCCTTTCATTTTGAAATCCACCCCTACTGCCACCACCTTTTGTCCACATGTCTAACTCGGGACCAGAGTTGAGAAAACCTAAACCAAAAGTCAAAATCTAACATGAATAAACTTTTTCCCAAATGTATAATTATTCATTTCATCAGCCCTAGACATTCATCTTCCAATTCCAAGCCCACCATATTGATTCTGCTGACCAACATCAAGAATTAGGACTGATTTCTTCGCCATTGCCCAATTGTCAACCTTATCGGCATGAGAGAGCTGGTTGTATTTAGAAGCCCTAGAAGGCGGACCTTTACACTCTTAATCAAACCCTCTGTATGACCTCCAACTGATGCCCTATAAGGCATCACCTTCACACGGCCTTTGCAAATAACACAGATCCAGAGCATACCCAACATGCATTCCACAATCGATGGGCTCCTTTGTGATGAGTCCACCATCATTGCTTCCATCAATCTTCACCTCTCTTTAATACCTCAATCTCGACTGATGCCTCTCCTGTCCATTTCTAGCAAACAAAAACAAGATAAACATTTTTTTTAGTTTTTCAGTGGAAATCAATCTAAAAGGAGGAGAAAAAAAATAACATCATAGAAATGAGCGAAGAAAGAATCAAACAAACATGAACTTTATGAAGTTAGGGGACGAATCAAGAATTTTGTGTTTTTAGAGACAAAAATGAATGAAAAATAAAGCTATGAGACTTCAGACACGTTTTATCTTATAGAACACAAACAATGTTAATGATTTTAGTTAGCATGTGATGGAAAATGACTTAAATGTATTATTTTACCAAGTTGATAGGGTGAGTTTTACTAATTTGATATTAAGATGTTTAAGTGTCCAAGTCACCCGAGCTTGAGGGGTAAAAGGGCTTTTAGGCAATAAATAAAATTGACGCTTTCTCCGGTCGTCAGGTACTACTATTGACTATTGTTCTTGAATCGACACCAAATAGTGAAGCAGAGAATAAACAAAAAAAAATCCATTTTAATATTTTTTTGAAAAATAATTAATTTTTTATAATTACTTTCGGTACCCAACTATGAAAAAAAAAATACCACAGAAAACATAAATTAAATGTACTAGTTTTCAAAACATCTCAGTAATAACCATTCAAATCAAAATAATAATTATCTTGAATACCAAAAAAGAAATAGTAATAACTTGTTTTAAAAATTTAAGAACTCCGGAGAGAGAGAGAGAGAGCGAGAGAGAGAGAGAGATGTCGAAGACGAAGAGAGAGGAGAAGGAATAGGAGCGAAGAAAGCCGGGAATGCTGGGAAGCGATTGGCTGTGAATCGAAGTCAAGCAATAAAAGATGGGTGGTGGTGGAGCTCTAGTGGATGGTGTTCGTCGTTGGCTTCAGCGTCACAATTTTGTTTCCAGCAATAGCATTACCTCCTCTTCTTCTTCTTCCTCCTCTTCCTTGTCTCCGTCTTCTTCTTGTACCAATGATCAGCGACGAACCCATCTGCCCTTGATCGATTCTCGTCCCATTTCTGACTGCGACTCTCTTACCATTGTCGAGGATTTTGATCTCTTTGGATTGAAGCCCATCATAGTGCGCAACAGCAATTTCTCCTCAGCTTCTTCAATGGATAAGAAGGTGTCTTCTTTAGCTGTTCTTAAGTCTATTGTTTTTGTTCAATAATTGAGTTTTTTTCTCTCCTTCCGAATTTGATTATTGGGTCGCTTTCATTGGCTTGATTAACCGAATTCACAAGGCTCTTTTGCTCGATCTACTTTCCTGTATTTATGCTTTTGATGGATGGTTTAGTGCGAAATTGATCCATAAAGTTTGAGCTTTTACAATGACAAAGAGATGATATTGTTTTATGGAAATTGCAGCAGGAGTCAACATAGTTGTCCAACAAACGAGCATGTTATGGCAGTAATGAGTTTGCCATTCATCTCATCTAATGTAAATCATCTTCTGCACTAGTTTTCTTTTGTTTGCTTGTTCTTTTTTCTTTTCTTTTCCTTTTGTTTTGGCTGAAGTCTTCTGAAGATTCATTTGTGTACTATAGTCAGATTGCAAGCTTCTTCTTCTGTTTTCCTTCGGCTGCCTGTATTCCGTCTGTGCTGTTCTGGAATCCATGTGCTTTATATTCTTGTAGTGTCACGCTAATACAGACCTGGGATGGCTGTGTATTAGTTAGCCACTAGCTCTGAAATTATGCGAGCCTACTTAGCAGACATCCTCTCCTGTCTCAGACTCTCAGGTTGTTTAATTTTCCAAAGATTAATCTCCTAGGGAATTCAGTCATAGCTTGTTTTTCATTGTCTAAGGTGTGAATCTTTAGGTGGATGTCATGGATCTGCTTTAATGAGAAATAAAATGCTTAATTAATAGGATTTATTGTTGTTTGAATTTTTGTTTTCTACTAATGCTGTCTATTACCTCTGTCCCACATAAGATATAAGTTTTCGAAAATCATTTGCATCTCCAGGTAAATGGCATAGGTATAACTTGGATTAACATGCTTTCCTAGTTTATCCGTAATATGTCAACTAACAAGAGTATCCTTGCAAATGGTTTGCGGGCTTGGTTTGGAATAAAATTCTGAAATATGTTAGGTGCCATAACAGCCTTAATATTCAGGAATAATGGAACAACAATGTTGTGTATGTGGCATGTGCTTGGGCATGTTAAAGTTTGATTTTTTATGTGCCTTTTTGGTATCATTGTCTTCTCGGTTGATCCCTTTTTACCAACACACCTCATCTAACCAAATCCAATTATCTTAATTTGCTATTGGCAAAAGTTCACTAAAACAATTCCTCTCTGATCAAGTCAAGAAACAACCCTTCTTGCAGAGATAAGCCCTATTTTTTTGCCTGATATGTTCTTGCAGAGATAAGCCCTATTATTTGCCTACTTGTCAATGATTGTGCTAAGCATGCTAGAATAATTTTCTTTTGCTTGATTTTTGTTGCTAATATGTGCTTATTCATCTATTGTTTGGTCAATTATCAATGCTTATTCTCTCAATACAGGGTGGATCTGAGACAGAATTTTTTACCGAGTATGGGGAAGCAAGTCGGTACCAAGTTCAGGAAGTTGTTGGGAAAGGAAGTTACGGAGTTGTTGGTTCTGCAGTTGACACACACACTGGTGAAAAGGTCGCAATAAAGAAAATTAATGATGTTTTTGAGCATGTATCTGATGCAACCCGAATTCTGAGGGAAATAAAGCTTTTGCGGCTGCTACGTCATCCGGACATTGTAGAAATAAAACATATTATGCTTCCCCCTTCACGGCGAGAATTCAGAGATATTTATGTAGTTTTTGAGCTGATGGAATCTGACCTTCACCAAGTTATTAAGGCAAATAGTGATCTTACTCCTGAACATTATCAGTTTTTCTTGTACCAACTTCTTCGTGGTTTGAAGTATATTCACACAGGTCAGTTTTGTGTGTGCATGGGTTGGTTGTGGGTGTGGGAACTGCTTTGCTTCTTCCTTCCGAGATTATTATTCAGTCTCCTTTTATTTATTTATTTTGGGGGGGGGGGAGAAGGGTGGGCCCTTCTCTAGCATTAAAATATCATTTTGCTTAAAACAGTGAAGTATTACCTTTGTTATGAATTGTTTGATGATCTTTTGCAGCAAATGTATTTCATAGAGATTTAAAACCCAAAAACATCCTTGCTAATGCTGACTGCAAGTTGAAGATATGTGATTTTGGGCTTGCACGAGTGTCTTTCAACGATGCACCATCAGCCATATTTTGGACTGTATGTAATCTGTCCTTGAGCATTTTAATGCTCATTTGTATTCCAAATTCTGTCACCTGTAACTATCAGTGTAAAATGCTTAATATGCTTTTTTAATTATGATGATTCATACATGTTTCGCTTCTGATATGATTTGCTGATCAAACTTTTGTGATCTTTCAAGGACTATGTGGCAACTCGATGGTACCGTGCTCCTGAATTATGTGGATCCTTCTTTTCCAAAGTAAGATACAAGTAATTTTTACAAAGTTAACATGCTAAGAGTTGTTTTGCATCTTTTAAGCATGTTGGTAAATTTTCATTCTTTACCATTTATTGGGAAATGAAGTCTGTTTCCCATTTCTTATCACCTGTACTGCTCTATTACTGGCTGTTATTGATGTTTTAACACATTGTTTGCCTTGTCTGTATCAGATCTTGGTGGTAGATTGAAGGACTCAATAATGTTAATGTTTGTCATGGAAAAAGTCCCATTGCTTTCAATCTAGATTCTTTGGCAAACGGTCTGCCAGGAGAATAGGATCCATCATGGGAGCCCTT
This sequence comes from Aquilaria sinensis, assembly GCA_005392925.1. Lineage (NCBI taxonomy): Eukaryota > Viridiplantae > Streptophyta > Magnoliopsida > Malvales > Thymelaeaceae > Aquilaria > Aquilaria sinensis. Next base: position 139,427 of record SMDT01000228.1, read on the forward strand.
ATAACAAATGAGGGTCCTTATCATGAAAAACGGTTTCACGAGAATAGAGTTAGGCTCGAGTTTGGAATTCTCTCCTCTTGCTTGGCTTAAGACTAACTACTCTTAAAGAAATAGAAAAGCCCATTTACTCATTAAGCATAAGTAGAAGGAACTCATTTGGAGCTTGGTTTTGAATCCCACTCGGACATACAAGGGAATGAATTTAGGGTTGAATTTTTAAAAACCAAGAAAAGTTATTACAAAAAAAAGAACTTAAGGTGATGAAGTCAGATGGGAGTGAGAGAAGATACTTGTTTATGTCTGGTTTTTGGTTTTGTTTTGGTTCTAGACTATAATGTGCTAGATGAAGTTTAGGGATGTGTAAAATTTGACGAATGAAATATCCTGAAGGCTGGTATAGTTTCAGGGTTTCGGGCCTCTCTGTGCTAGAATGTTGGTATCTTTTGTGTTAATACTTTATTCAACTTTTATTTGACATCCTCTCCTTGAAATGGGACTTTAGTATCTTTAACATGTTCTTTTGCCTCCCTGTGAGTCTGGGTGTTTTAATTAGTTATCTAGGTAATGCTAGCCTTGGCTCTTGAAGGCGTTAGAATGTACATGGCCTCTTGCTTATTGGCATTTTCTTTTGTAGTTTTTTTCATTTAACACTTTGGCAGCAGGTATTTTATCAACAGAAAATGCATTACTGTACCATTAAAAGAATTTGCTGTTGTCCTAGTGGATGCAGATTCTTAATTTTTTTTGCCTTTCAGTACACTCCTGCAATTGATATATGGAGCATTGGATGCATATTCGCAGAGATGCTTACAGGAAAACCGCTCTTTCCTGGGAAAAATGTGGTGCATCAATTGGATCTCATGACTGATTTGCTTGGCACTCCTCCTCCAGAAGCTATTTCCAGGGTTAGTGATATTTCATACTCAACAACAGCCCTTACCCCTTTCACCTACTGCATTTTTAGACTTCAGATTTCTTCCCCTAGGTACGTTAAGATTCATCAATGATAACTTATCATCACCTTATGCAGATTCGTAATGAGAAAGCAAGGAGATATCTTAGCAGCATGCGGAAAAAGCAACCTGTTCCCTTCTCCCAAAAATTTCCACGTGCAGAGCCCTTGGCTCTTCGTCTTCTTGAACGCATGCTTGCATTTGATCCCAAGGATCGTCCGACAGCAGAAGAGGTATTTCTGATCACACATTTGAATTATATTTTGCAATGGAACTTACAGAACACTGGTGTGCCGGATGAGCCCATAGGATCTGGAAGACCCAATTGAAGGTTATGTAGAAAACCTAGGATTGAAGTTGCAAACAATCATACTTTATGAGCAAGAGAGTAACTTTTGTTGGATCTGTTCTTTGAGAGAAACTGAAAAGGTCAAAAGCATCTTCCAGAGGAAATTTGTCTTTGATAATAGTGAATTCTGTAATGCATTGGAAAGAGAGGAACTATTATTATTTGGTGTTGATGCAACGGCCTAAGAGCAAATGTTCAGGGAGGCCACTTCAAATTGTTGTAGGAAAGGACCATCTTAAATTTCATGATATATTGTAGCAAAGAAGATTGCTGGATACTAGCCTTTAATATATGCAGAACTGTGAAAATATTACACATGCTTTAACCCATCTGACCAAGCTCTCCTTGCTCGTCCCATTCCTAATCTGTGCAGGCATTATCTGATCCCTATTTTCAAGGTTTGGCAAATGTTGATCGTGAACCATCAACTCAACCAATTTCAAAGCTGGAGTTTGAGTTTGAGAGGAGGAAACTGACTAAAGATGATGTTAGAGAGTTGATCTATCGGGAGGTATCAGTTACTTGTTTCCTCACTTGATATTCAGTTACACTCTGATTTCCTGATGAAGTTTTGATTTGGCTTGGGCAGATATTAGAATATCATCCCCAGATGTTGCAAGAATATCTACGTGGTGGGGAGCAAACCAGCTTCATGTATCCAAGGTGAGATGTTTTCTTTATCTGGTTAGTAAGTCGTTTTCTAATGGTATAAAGGAATCACTACTAAACCTCAGTCCAAAACTAGTGGTAGGCTGCATGAATTCTATGGTTGTATCTTTAACGTGCAACTTATTCTGATGCTGTAATTCCTTTCTCATGGCAATCTTTAGATGGTAAATGCACCAACAAACTTTTAACTCAGTGTCATTAACCTCCAATCTATGTTTAGATTGATACATTGGTTTTTCTGTGAGTGCTGCTTTGGCAGCATAAAACAGCAGTTAACTATGGAAATGTTTCCCCTCTCAGTGTAGAGGTTATTTGTTGTATGGTGATTGAGGAAAAACTAGTGGGATTGCTGAGAGTAGGGAGGAAAATGGAATGCTTGCTCAAGTATCTATAGGGATTCTAGACTTATTGGGTGTGTTAAGTTCTTGAATTTTGATTATTGATTCTTGTCATAACAGTATTATGTTCCCGTCATACCTCACCTTACCCCCTCCTATTGGACAGTAAACAACTGTAGGTTATTGCAGTACTTATCATGTTTGCTAGAAGCATTATGTCCCTTTGTCTCCTGAATCTTATCGAGTTCAAGGAATTAATTATCCATCTTGTGGGCATGAGTGTTATTACTAAGAATGAAACGGTAAAGAAATCTATTATTCTAGTGAGACATCAGAGATCATGCTCATATACTGCAGCAGTTTGCTTTCTTTTATTGAATGTATAATTCTCAATCCTTTATTTAAGTTTGAGGATTTGATTATGAATACCCTATTGAGCATTAATTGATACTTCTTGTATCAATGCAGTGGTGTTGATCGATTCAAGCGACAATTTGCTCATTTGGAGGAGCACTCTGGTAAAGGCGAAAGAAGCAACCCTCTTCTAAGGTCTCATGCTTCTTTGCCAAGGTATGTGATAATGAAAATTCAGGGGCTTCTTTTATTTTTTACCTCTCTTTCTAAAAAGCCTAACGGGAGAAATGCTGCCCAAAAGCTTAAGTTAATTATCCTGTCCATCTTATTTAAATTTGTATGCTTTATCCACTTCAGACAGCGGGTTCCTGCTCCCAAAGATGACACTCCTGACCAAAACAATGATTCAGAAAGGGGAGGTCCTGGTGTTGCTGGATCTGCTAACTATGCTCCAAGTGGTTCAGAAAATGCTGAAGCAGAAAATGGACCTGGCAGGACACGTAGCCTGTTGAAGAGCGCTAGCATTAGTGCGTCCAAATGCATTGGTGTGCAAGGAAGAACGGTTTACGAGGTTTAACATACTGTCTCCCTTTTCTTTTTCTGCTTTACTTCTAGGTGGAAAGTACCAAGCTGACATGGTGTTCTCATCCAAAACTATGAGTCAACATTGCAGTAGCGGAGAAGGTCATAAATATTGTTGTTTTTCCTTTCAAGGTGAAAGAAAAATCTGCTTTAATATTGTCTTGCATAAATCAAATTATTTGTCCACCAATGATCTCTGGAAGATTCTTCTAATTATAACTTTTTGTGGCAATTTTTTGATTTAGAATAATAAGATTCTTCTACCACATGACAGATACTCTGTCCACCTTTTTTTATGTTAATGATTAAAGCAAATTTCTCAATTATCCTTTGATCGGTTATTTCCTTTCAATGGAAGCGATGGACATGCTTTGTGTGTTCTCTGGTTTCTAGCTTGCACGAAGGTGTTATTTCCGATCAGATGGCATGAGAGTTGCTAGTTAGGATTTTATAAGTCACTATTCAGTGAAGGCTTCCTTTGTTCAAATTACTTTTGACAAATAAAGTCAGAACTCTCTCCGCTTGTTTCTGTTTTCACTTTTCGCTAAAGGCTGACAGAAATGCTGATGCCTGAATTCCCGTTTTCCTGCAGGAGGAGCCCATAGCTGAGGAGGCTGAGGAGTCGTATGACGGGTTGACACAGAGGGTTGCAGCTATGAATGCCTGACGTTTTGATCGGCCTCTCACTGACCAACATACAGGAAGGTCTTTGTTTTTTGTAGCGTTCTTGAGGTAGAAGCTAACGATATATAGAAGTTGAAGCAGTGGACAAGGATCTTTCTCAGTTGAGAAGCAGTGTATTTATTCAAGCAAGTAGCTGCTTTGTATTCTGCTTTGTTGTGTAGTGACATGATAGAGTGAAAAAGTTGTAATTTATTGCTGTGTTTTTCATTTGAAACAATATATTGTTTCTGTATAAATAGCGAGTGTTGCTAGTCATGCATTGTGAGAGAAAAGGTAACTATCCTATCCTACGCACTTCCATCCTTAATTGACCACATGTAGGTGATATAGCCCCATATTTATCTGTCCATAGAGCAAACCTCCGCAAAGAAACTAGATTATAATGTTGGGACCTCTTAAGTGTTGCTGCAGTCTTGGTTCAGGACCACACAAGCAAACTTTCTGAAAGTGATTTTTGTCGAGTGGCAAATAGAAATAGTCCATGAATGGTTGAACTTCAATGAATCATACAGTTGACTGTATTTTCATTTACAAGCAACGTGGTGGCAAATAAACAACTTACGTTTATTATTTTGTCTAATTTAGACAAACAGTCAGAATGTTGTCAAACATGAAATTCTATAAATAATTTATATGATTATAATTTGTTAATGTATACTATGTTTTTGATACAATATTGAAACGAAACTCTACATAATTGTTTATTGATTAATTAGATTAAGATATGTACAATTGGAGGAAACTCAGTTAATGTTTCAAGCCATACAATTTCCTCAGGATTTGAGTAAGAAGGGATGCTGCATCAGTTGAGCGGCGGAAAGTCTCCTTCCGGCCTCCTTCTGCAAACAGGAGGAGACGAAGTCTCTCAACTCAAGGGACGCTTCTGCCGGCAAAGATGGCGGCTCCTCGATACAGACTAGACACATGAGAGTTGCCCAATCAGGTCTCGCTTCAGACGATGAAAACGGATAGTGCCCAAGATAAAGCTCCATCAGAGTGAGCCCCAAGCTCCAGATGTCCCCAGCGCAACCATCATAACTTCCACCACCATCATAACTTCCACCATGCGAAGTCGGGTCCAACCGCTCAGGGCTCATGTACGCGCACGTACCCACAAAAGAATCGCAGTGCTCCAAGGTCCTACTCATGATCTTGCTGACCCCGAAGTCAGCAATCTTCACTTCCATCTTGTCGTTGATAAGCAGATTCGCCGGCTTGATGTCGCGGTGGGCAATTTTGTTGCTGTGCAAGTAGTTGAGGCCGTTGACAATCTGTCCGGCAAAGTGGGCAAGTAGGGGCTCTGAAATCTTCCCCATCTTTTTCAGTAGCGACTCCAAGGATCCAGCGTCCATGTACTCCGTGAGAATAGCGGTGTCGCCGAATGGCTTCTTGTGGACTCCATGGGACTTGATGACGAAACCAGAGTCAATTAGGCGGAGGATTTCGATCTCCCCAGCAATACGCCTGCGGAGGGCGGGGTCGTCGTGGACGATCTTCAAGGCGTAGACTTGAGAAGTAAGACGGTGCTTGACCTTGTAGACGACGCCACCGCTTCCGCTGCCAAGAACCTGGAGAGTCTCGTAGTCGGCTGGATGGAAGGCAACGGTGGAGGAGGCAGCATCTGCTGACTGAGGAATGGGCAGCGGCAAGCAAGGTCGCTCAATGGGCTGCTCGGGGATGTCGAGTCGGAGATTGAGGCGGCGACGGACGATTGCCATAGCGAAGTTGAGGGTGTAGAGTTTAGTTAGAGACAGGAGCAATCAGCAAAGAAAACCCAGCGAAGGTTTGTATAGGTAACTTGAGGTTGAGGCTACCAGGCAGGCAGCCACCGAGTCTAATTAGAGTTATACTGTGACTATAACTTCGTTTTGCTATGGAATTTGCACCCCGAGTTAAGGCAGGGCTCTTTCTTCCTTCCAATATCAAGAACATTAATTACACATTATCTAATAAATATTTTTATCAATTTTAAATAGTTTAACTATAATTATTAATCCGTGCTTGGCATGCACGATACTTAAAAATAACCGATTATCTAATAAATATTTTTATCAATTTTTCTTTTGAGGATTAAAACTACCTCTAATACTTGGCATTGCCTCGAGATCAAATAATAGAGAAAATATAATTAATTTAAAATACGAAGTGTATGAATATAAAAAAATATATATATAGTTTAAAATACTCAGCATTGTCATGAGAGCTAAAAAGTTAGAAATAATAAATAATGTAGTGACAGTTTTTTTTTTTAAAAAACAATAGGTAAAAATGTTATTTATCGATGCAAATACTTTACAAGTAAATTAAAGTGGCAGTAATACGTGTCTTCATTGTATACAAAATTTTAAATAAAAATATATGGTTATAAAAATTAAAAATCACATGTTATTAGGTAAATTCATAAGAAATCATGTGCAAAATTGACATAATATTCTAATAATATTGCTTATAATTTTTATCTTTGTATAGTTCATAGTAAAATAGAACAAGAATTCGATAAGAAATTCTTTAATCGCTTTTTACAAAAATTTTAGATTGAAGGATGAGAAAACTATATGTGCAAGAAAATAAGATTTATTATGGAATGCTAGGCTAGTAGAACATATATGAGAAAAATAAGAGAAATAAAAAAAAGATTGAATATTTTAAATATATGTTTCAAGAACATAGTTCCAACGCCATAACGCAGTTGCCGTTAGGGGACATCGGCCCTAACTGTACTCTTTTAAATTGCCAACTTTTTGTCATATTTCTCCAAATTTTGAGAAGCAGGCAAGTTAACCCCCATATTTGAAACAACTTATTAAAAAAAGGAATGTAGCTATATCAAGATGTTCAAATGGTAGGTTTAAGCATATGATAAATCAAATCTAAAACTAAGTATAATAGGCCTAGCATGACCCTACCAATAATGATGACAAAAATTATTGTACTATCCCTATCCCTTGAATCAGTCACCTGAACTCAACTTTACTTGCAAAGCCTTGGGGAGATTATAAGTTTAACTAATTTTATCAAAAATGCAAGAAAACAAATTTATTGTGAAGTATTAGGCTACTAAAATATGTATGAGAAAAAAAATAAGAAGAATAAAAAATAAGTATGAGTATTTTTATTATTAGTCCTACCCCCTAGCATAGCTATCACCAAGTGACACTTACCTTGACTTCTACTCCCTCATATTGCTAACTTTTTCTTGTACGCCCTCTAGGTTTTGAGAAAAAGGCAAGTTACCCTTATACTTTATAATAACTTATTAAAAAGGGGAACAAAACTATATCAAAATGCTCAAATGGTAGGTTTTGACATATGATAAATCAAATCTAAGGCTAAATATAATTGGGCTAGCTTGCCTCTACCGATAGGTATGAAAAACATAGGCAAACTTACATGCACAAAAGTTGCGTCCAAGGCCCCACTTTTATTTACAAAACGTAAGTAAAAGGCCTGTAAAATAGAGTGTGAGCCCCATTTTAATTTTGTATTAGACCCCGCTATTCCAAATAAAAATATAGTAATAAAAAATTAAATAAATAATATCATTGCAAAAAAAAAAAAAGAAATTGCTGACACAAATTTGATTCAACCATCACAAACTCTCCCTATGTGTGTGTGTGTATTGTCATTCTTCTTTCCTTTCTTAAAATTATGGCTAAATGCAACTTTAGCTTTTGTTGATTACTTAATTGGTTTAGTTAATCCTCAAATTACGAGTTAGCCTGCGGTCACTAAACTTTACAAATCAAATTAAGCTCAAAGTTGCAAACAAGTTATGTTAATCCCTAATAGAAGTGTCAATGGCATAAAATAAATATATTATTCTTGCTTTTAGTGTGAAAATTATACACTTTTTTATGTTTGGATTACTTTACTTAAAAAAATAAGATTGTATATTTATAGGCAATCCCCATTGAAAAGAGGGACACGGCCCTTTAATTTTTTTGAAAAATAAACAAAATATATAATGTTTTACCTATAAAAAGTAACAAAAATATTTCTATTTCAAAATTCATTTTTAAAGTTTCTAAATAATTTTAAAGGAATAATTAATTTAAAGTTAAATGCAAAGCATATATATGTTGTGACTATAGACGTATTTTATTTTGAAAATTAATAAAACTTAATAATTAAGTTACATCAAATTAAAATTAAAATTTATGATATAGTATTTATTTGCACATATACTATTAGTAATTAACTCAAAGAATTTTTATTTAGATGGATATTTTTATTTTTCTTTTCAAAATAAAAATCTTACAAGAGATATATTTTTTTAGATAATTATGTTGTAGTTTAAAGTTTAGTTTTTCATTTAATTTAAGTTTTTTTATAATTTAAGCTTATATATAGACCTCACTTTAAAAATATTCTAGATCTGCCACTAATAAAAAAAAAATTACTCTACTACTCCTATACTTTCTGAACTCAATAATTGAACTCAACCCTACCCACAAAGCCTTGGGAAAGTTACAAGTTTAACTAATTCTACCTAATTCTATCCTTATGAATTAGTATATTTATAATTTAACTTTTATCTCAAAATAAAGTCACAATCTAGCATAAATTTTGTATGTTACTTTATTTTATAAATTTTATTTATTAATTATATGTAGACAAACATATTGTTTTAAAACATATATACATAAAATTATAGAAAAAATGAAGTGTGTGTAGTAAGCATGTGGTAGTCGCCTACTCGTGAGGCATGTTTGAATTCGCTTACATGTTGGGAAGGTCTAGGTTTAATGACATCCTCTTGAAATTTTCAAGTTCACATCTTTACCTACAAATGATGTAACGATTCAAATTCAAAACCAATCAACAAAAGACCTACATACATCACATGGGCTATCATTTGTGAAAAGGATAAGTGCTAAGTGCTTATGTTCTAGAACTTAAGTCTATATATCATAAATGGGCTTTGTTATATGGGCTGCCTTATATATAAAAATATTATACACACACACACACACACATACACACACATGCACGCGCACATGCATGCGCGTACACACACGTACACACACACACACACACACACACATATATTACGACCTAAATGATATATTATAATATATTATTATTATATTGCCTTTTAATAAATAATAATAATAATAATATATTAGGGAGATTCATTCTCACTATAGAGATTAAAACCATAATTATATATTTAATATGTATATTATTATTATTATAACAAAATATTTTTAGAATACTACTTTACTTTCTAAATTTTTAAAATAATTATGGTAAATATGATATGTGTGTGTGTGTGTGTGTGTGTGTGTGTGTCAATATATAAACATATTACAAACATATTAGATGATACATATGATACATTATATTAGATGATATATTATATATTATGATATATATTTATACACATTATGATACAATATGATACATATAATATATAAATATATTACAAACATATATATAAAATTATGATATATATGATACATTATATTAGATGATATATTATATATTATGATATGTTGTATATTATAATATAGAAGATATATTATATTTTACGTACATATATGATACATTGATATAATATGATACATACATACATTATATTATTATCAATGGTTTAACCGATTGAAAATTTACCAACGGCTTGACCTAACACATTGGTAATTAATCGCTCGTTGGAAAATCCCAAAATTTTAGTAGTGCTATTAAATAACTATGATAGAGTAGTAGTGGATGAAGGTTAAATATTAATGGTTGTAATAGTGTTGCCAAAATTAATGTTTCTTTATTAACTGCATTATACGTACGGTTTCAAGATTTTGAAGAGCTTTCCTTTTTTGGGATGAAGTTAATATGCAAATTTCATATGAGAAAATATGCTACAAAATTCTATTTTAGAATATGTTAATGTGCAATGGATCAAACAAGGAAAACAATGGAATAATGGAAATTTTGTTCGTAAAAATATTAAGATGTATATTTTTTGTACCAAAATTATATTATAAAATCTAGATATTGATTAGTAACAAGAAAATATATGCAAGAAAAGTACCTTTTTACGGTGGCAAAATGATCATACTCTTGGGCTTTGCATAATTATATTTATCATATGTTAAACTTACTAAATAGTATAATTATAATAATAAGAATTTGTGGGCTTTACACAATGAAAAGGGCACATTTAGAAGATGTAAAAAACTGAAAAAATAACATATTATGAAATATAAATAAGAAATTAACATATATAATACAATAAAAAAATTTCTTCTTTTTTGCTTGTCTATCATCAACTCATCTTCAGCTTTCTATCTCTCATCTTTGCATTTTGTATGACATTGCTTCTAACTTTGTTCTTGAATATGAAAATATTAAAAAATTAATATTTTTCAAAGAAGATCTAGGTGTAGATATAAAATTTACTTAGAATTACAATTTAAAAGACCAAATTTTATAATTCAAATGTTGAAAACATACAGAATAAGAGTTACATATGACCTAAATGTATCACTACACAATAATATTTTGTCAATCAAAATAAAGATCTCCAAAGGAAAATAAAGAGGGACAAAGAAGCCTAAATCCAAGTCATGAATGGTAGAGAATCAAGCATGATTTCAATATTAAAAAAATATGGTTTTTGCAAATGAAAAGAGGAGATATGACTTAAGTTACACAAAGCATCATAAAAGCGGAAGCGGGAAGCGAGAGCAAGAGCGGAAAAATATTACTTTTTAAAATTTAACTAAATAAAAATGTTTTAAAAATGAGAATGAGAGCAAGAGCAGGATCAGCAACCCAAAAGTAGAAGAATTATGTAACTCGGGATATATAGAGAAAAATGTGAATGGAAAGACATTAATTTCCAAAATAGGTTACGTATAATATGACTAATAAAGTAAATAGAGTATTTTTTTTCATGAAAATTACATTTGTGCCTATTATTTATCTAGATATATATGGTTAAAAAATTGAGTTTTCAAATTCAGTTGATATGCATATATTTTAAAATTAATGTATAGTTGACTTTTCTTTGAGATATCTATAGGAAAGCCCATAAGGACAAATAAGACAATAACAAAAAATTTTTTGTTAAAAATGCCACAATTTGTGAGAATATAGGAAAAAGCATGTTGGCATAATTAAGGAAAAGATAACAATATCGCACTAGGGATGAAAAGATAAACATGGTTACCAACATCACAATTTTTTGGAATTACTACAAGCATCTAAAGAATATAATCTAGCCACAGAAGAATATCTAAACGTACAAAAATGAAAAAAAATCACATTATCTATTGTATCTCAAAATATTGCATATCTGTAAGTTGTAAGAAAAGTTTTTACTTCTTGGATAATCAACTCAGTTGCTGTCATAATTTCAAATCTATTCAAACGAATAGACTTGCCGTAGATCATGTATGCTTGAAGAGTTTACTTATCTTTAAGTCACAACTGTTGGCTAATGAGATATAAAATGATTGGGTAAATTCCATTTATGGTTCCTAACCTTATCACATCGTCCTAAACGGGTTTCTAACCTTCATTTTGTCCTATTAAAGTTTCCAACATCGTTATTTGTGTCTCAATCCTTCCATCATTTTCATGGTTAATTTTGACAGAATTTTTGTGACAAATGCTAACATTGGTCTTACATTTTTTTTATTCTCACTCAAATAACCCTCAGGCTAACAAATTTATCCCTACAACCATCATCTCCCCCCCTCTCTCTCCCTGACCATGTCCTGCCACCACATCCTCACACATTGACAACTGGCTTCATCATCAACAGTCGTCGTTCAACACTTCCTCCAACCGACCCAGCCTGTTGCCAATTACAATCGACAGCACCCATTTCAAATCGATAGCCCCGTTTTCAAATCGACAGGCCCCTCATCTCTTCTCCACTACACTCCTATCGATCTTTGCTATTTTTGTTAAAATCGTTGAGCGATGAATCGGATTAATAGGGTGAATCAATCAGCCGTTCGTGATTCTCGACGCTAGCCGTCACCGTCCATTTGCGATTCACCTCTCCATTCGTGATTCGCCACCAGCCGCACGATTCCACATAATTGGAGTGGAGGCCTCCAGCTGCGATTCGGAAGAGGCATTAGGCATGACTCGAAAGAGACTTCCATGGATTCGGATAAAGACTTCCAGGCATGGGTGCTAGCTTCGGGGCTTAGGGTGGCGTCAGCACCAGCGACCGGCTGCTCTGTTCATTGATCTTTTATTTTTTACATAATTAAATTAATTATATGTTTTGTAATTAATTATATTACTTGAAAAAAGTATCATTATTTATTGTTTTCAATGAAAATTTTCTTTGTAATTAAAATTGATTTTATAGATATAATGGATTATATTATTACCAATTTCACCGGTCTGGCCTTGCCCAAGCCAACTTGCATCAGTTTAAAAGCTCTCCACCCAGTAACCGACGCAATCTGGTTCAAGGGGAGTTTGTACACTGTGAACCAATATGGGTGTGTTGATGTTGTTAAGGATTATTGACAATGTTTTCAATGGGCTGGGATGTGGTGGCTGGAGATGGTGAGGAAGAAAGAGAAAGGGAGATGATGGTTATAGTAATAAATTTATTAGCTTGAGGGTTATTTGAGTGGGAATAAAAAAATGTAAGACCAACGTTAGCATTTGTCACAAAAATTTTGTCAAAGTTAATCATGAAAATGATGGAATGACTATAATTGAGACAGAAATAAGGAGATCGAGAACTTTAATTGGATAAGATAAAAGTTAGGGATCTGTTTAGAATGACGCAATAAGGTTAGGGACCATAAATGGAATTTAACCTAAAAAGATTATATCGGTGTAGTTAGGAGTGCTAAAAATAAATTCAAAACCCTAGTCCTCTGATCACAGCGGTGTTTCAACTTTCACTGGTCGGGGCTTCGGGCTAGTTCCCGGTCAGACCACTGTTCGTGTCTTAACTTTCTGGTCTTTGCTTGGGTTTGGGATTGATTTTGGTGGTGGTTAGTGTCTGTCGCCTGAATATCAAGACGAAGCATTTCTTTCTCCCAACCAATAAACAAGGGGTTTTGAAGTGCTGCGGGTTGTTAAGATTGGCAAAACGCATGCAAGAGAGCATCAGTAACTTTGCACGAAGCAGAAACCAAGTGGCGGGTCAATGTTTAGGATGAATTTTGGTTTGAAAAGGAGAAAGAATCCACGGTTGTGGAGATTAGAATCTTAGATTTGTGAATGTTTCTACTCCAACCAATTGTAAATGTTTCTATTCAAACAAATTATAATTCAGGTTGAAGAGGAACAAATTATAATTCAGGTTGAAGAGGAACAGAACAGGTCTTCTCTTGAATTAATGGTCTTGGGATGTGCCTGGACAAGAGGGATCATTGTTCAAGAATGAAGATGCACAGACAGGTGGTAGAGCGTCAAGTGTGCCATTTTCAATCTGGTTAAGGAAAAAAGCGGGCAAGGCAGTTTCTGCTGAGTCCAACAATGGAGGTACATTGAGTTTGATGGGAGAAGGTTCTATGACACAAATAACTTGTCCATTTCATGAATCGAAGCTGGGAATCACTATGACTTCTAGCAATTGCTCACTCAGAAGGTGCAGTCCGGCGACAGTAGAGGATAGTTTGGTTTAGGAGACTTCAACGCTTCGGGGTTTAAAAGGATTGGGGCTATGCTGGGAATTTTACTGATTCTTGGTCGAAAGCTGAGCCTATAAAGATTATGAGTTTAAAAGAAATTGGGTCTTCAGGTTTGTCTGATTCCCATATTTCTTCTGAGAATTTTAATGGGGGTGAAGTTGGACTTCCAGTTTTGTCCGTTAAATCTAGCTTTCCTATGGGTTCTAATCCAATTTCCATGGGAAGTGTTGAGGATCTGGCTATCTGTGACAAAGATAATAATCCTTCAGATTGTAACTTGGTGCATGAGGGTTTTAGGGACAAGGAAGCAAATCTAGCTTCTCATATTCAGGCAGATCAAAAGGATCACCAACTAGTGCTAGAATCTAATTCTGAGACTGGACCAGGATCAGCAGAAAAACTTTAAGTAGGCTTAAAAGTTAGGAAGGAAGTGATTCCTTCGAGTGTAATTCATCCGGTTGATGGTATTATTGTCAGTAACGGTGAGGATGCTTTGCATTCAGGTACATCACTTGGGCTGATAGATTTATGAAAAAATGTGCAAGTTAGCATGATTAACTTTTGAGGAATTTGGTGATTTAACTATAAATTTTGCTAATGGGGTTGATAGGAAAAAGGATAAGTTGTAGGGTTCATTGCGAAGTAAAGAGGTTGTACAGAGAAAAAGAGATGTTATAATTCGGGAACTACAAAGATTAGAGAGCACCATTAATTATGACAATAGGAAAGGGGGATTTAGTAAGGAGAATAGAGATTGCAAACCGGGGGGGGGGGGGGGGGGGGGGGGGGGGGGGGTGTTGGGGGGTGTGTGTGTGTGTGTTGGGGCAGCTCCGGGAAAATCAACGGTGGTGAGAGGACTGCGAGAGGCATCCAATGTTTTATTTTTTCCCCAAGATGGAGTTGTTTCTAATAGGCCCTATGGGGGTTTATATGTGTGCTTTGATCATTTTTTGGGATTAGGGGTGACTATAATTTTACGGGTTGATGCTATTTTCGGTTCCTGTGTAGGGGCCGAAGTCTTGGGTGTAGGGTGTTTTGTTTCTTCATCTTTTCTTTTGAGATGAAGCTTGTACCATTTAATTTTATTTAATAAAATTTGCACTGCCGATTAAAAAAGAGTTTTCTTGTCTTTAAAATAAAAGTTAATTACAAAAGAAAAGGTTAAAAAAACATGGCGCATTGAAAGCATGGAAGTATAAAATAAACGATTTTTTTGTACAAAGAAAATAAAGGATATACAGAAATGATGAAGCAAGAATAGGTTAGTTTTCTGTTCAATAAGCATGCTTTAAATAGTGGTGGTATGATAAACTAATGAGGCATTGAGATGTAAGTGAAAAGTTTCAACACAAATATTATACGATATAGAGATTTTCGGAAGTCCAAAAGATATTTACACAGGGAAGTTATGTATGAAGAAACATAAAATTGTACAGGTTCTAGGGAGTTTTACGAAATTTTCGAGAAGAGTAAAAGAGCATATAGAAGGAATAAGTCTATTCGGGGAAAAGGAAATATAATTATTGTGAACTAAACTTATAAAATATGGTAATTTAGAAATAAAATATTTTCAAATTATGAAAGATAGTGAATCTTTCGACAACCTATTAGAATTTCAAAATTTGGTGGGAAAGGAGATAAAGAAAAAAATGGCAAGGGTGTAAAATTTTAAGAGATAAAATTAATGTTATCCACTTTTAATTAGCGCAAAAAAATCTAAATTTAATTAATTATTCATAATTTTGAGAATGGAAAATGTTCATAGATATAATAGGTGCATTTAGTTTGTAAAATATTTCCTAATTATATAAACTAATTTTATAAAATTTTAATACCAATTTTATAAGAGATGATGAATTTCCAAAAATTTTTTGGGGAAGGGAGAAATAAAAAAAAATGATGAAGATTTAAAATTTTAAGAGAAAAATTTAATGTTATCTACTTTTAGTTTACACAAAAATAAAAATTCAATTAGTTATACATAATTTTGGGAATGGATAAAGTTCATTGATATAATTGGTTCTTATACTTTTTAAAAGACTTGCTAATTAATATAAATTAATTTTATAAAGTTCTAATAGCAAATTTATTGCAGAAAATCAATTATATCTCAACTATTTGGTTGGATAAGAGTAAAAACTTTAATTTTGGGCTATAAAATTTCATTCCTTATTATGCATATACATATATTTTGGGATTTTTAAATATAATTTAAATTATCCATATTGTCATTGATAGAATAGTAGAATAATATTTGTAGGTTGACTGTTAGGTTCATTTTACCATTCATGAAATATTAGGATAATTTTTGTAGTTTGACATTTTTTTTTGTTCATTAAATATATATGTAGACTTACATGTATTAAGGATTCCTAGATGGTATTATATTTTCATTCTTAACATATATATCTGGTGCGCCAAAATACTAAAAACCATTTAATTTGTACTACACAGATAAAAAAATATTAAAATATATTCATTACATAATGTGGAATAAATAAAAAAAAATTTTCAATTATAACATCATATGCTTTATTTCTTGTTAAAATTTAAATTAATGACTTAGAAATTTAATGAATAATTATAGAGTATAACTTTATAATATGTGATTCCAGAAATGATATTTAGGAAAGAAAGTCAAAATTGATATTTTATAGAATTATAATATGTGATTCCATTTGGTAACAGATCAAAGTAAAATATTTTTAATGAGTTTAATATCAACATAGGACGGTTAATATGTTAAAGATTAAAACAATACAATACTTAAAGTTATGGGACTATCCATAAAATTTACTTGTCTTGTATATAATAACTCTTGAAATTTAATTAACATTTACAGATGATAAATGTTAATTTTGTGGTCAAACATGTTAACTTTTTGTCAACTTTAACCACAATTTTCTACCTTACCACTCAATATTTTTGGCCGATTCTTGCTTTGATCCTTCATTTTGTAGGTTGGAGAAGCAGACTGTAGCATTGGAATGACACTAGGACGAGCGGAACAAAAAATGGGAATACAAAAGTCAAGGAAATTTATAACTGTGAGGCCTAGGCCCCAGGAGTGAGACATAGGCACTACAGTTCAAAAGCCTGCTGCCTGAAAAATGCACCCTGGAGGCCTAGGCGCCAGCTGAGGCCTAGGCTGCCCCTGGAGGCCCAACCCCCTCCTGGGGCCTAGGCGCCAGAGCACCTGCGAGCCTGGAGGCCTAGGCGCCCAAGCACCCCCTCCTGGGGCCTAGGCGCCAGAGCACCTCGAGTCTGGAGGCCTAGGCGCCCAAGCACCCCCTCCTGAGGCCTAGGTGCCAGTCATCCGTGAAAGTGGTCCCCTACCTCAAATTTGAACTCAAGCTTGCTATTGGCAAAATATTTTTATCCAAATGGTTTGGTGAGTGAAAGAGACACCTCTAAGGGGTAGAAGAACCTGGAACCTAGCAAAAGAAGAGGGCTTCATCTTCATCTTCACATCTTAGACTTGGGTTTTGAACTCCATTTTTCTTACATTTTTCTTCATCTTCCTTGGGAGCATTTGTGGATTCTTGCTTGGAGAAGACTTGGAGGACTTGAAGACTTGTAGGAGCCTTAAGGAATCAAGCATATAGAGTCTCTTGTGTTTCTTCTTTCCTTTCTTCTTCTTGTATTTAAACATGGATGCTCTTTCATGTACTTTCATGATTATGTTTTATTTAGTTATGGAGTAGTCTTCTTTAGCACTTTCTATGGATGTAGCTACTTGGATTGATTATGTTGGATGAATTTATGGTTATGTGATGTTAGTTTTCTACAAAATGTATGTTTATTCTTCTCTTGAGCTTAATGTTGTGTTAGCTAGTTGATGGCCATAATTAGTTACACTATAAATTGCCTCTAAACTCTTGGAAGAAGTAATTAGACATAGAAGAAGAATTTAATGGCTATGGACTTGTTGGAAAATTAGTCTAATTTATTAGGTAAAGGTAAATTGAGCTCTAATACCTCTTTCTAAGCTTGTAATCAGATGGAAATCCTTATTAAGTTTAGATTAGAGAGATTAATTCTTTCATTTGGAAAAGTAAGAATTTAATTGAATAACTTTATCAACATACATTGGAGATTAACCCACTCACCTAAGTTCACCAACAAATCAAGACAAGTAGTGAACCCATCGGAAGTGTTCTTTCATGATTTGATAAAAACTACAATTTTTATATTGCATACTTGCATTCTAGGTTAATAGTATTCCATTTAGCTAAGTTTAGTCACTTGTTTAAGTTGTCTACATTTCCATCCAACTTTAATTGTTTAGCTAAAGTTTATTTTGAGTAGTGGTACTTGGCAATCAATTTAATCAATCATCGTAAAAACGATACTCACTTACCTCATCTACACGTCCACCGTACACTTGTGGGATAGTGGTTTCAAAATTTCACTACAACAGAGTACAATATGTGATTAGGGAAATGATCACTAGCAAGTAAAAATTAGAACCAAGATTTTATGGAAGTATAAAAAGGGATTCCATTTAGTAAGGAGCTAAAGTAAAACAATTTTAATAAGTCTACTACTAAAATAGAATAGTTAATAAGTTAGTGACTAAAGTAGTACAATATTTGAAATTAAAAAACTATCCATAAAATTTATTCAACTAGTGTCAACTAGTGTATATATATATATATATATATATATATATATATATTGCAAATGATGCCAATTTTACATATGCATTAGAGTACCTTTAACAGCTTCCCTATAATTTTTGTAAAATAAGGAAGTAAAAATTAAAATCTCTATAGTTTTTTTACTTCAACTTCAATAGCTTCTCTATTTTGTAGAATCTTGCATTTATTATATAACAATTAAATATTATATATTTAAATAAAATTAAAAAAAAAATACTTAGTTTAGTTATTAACTCTTCTATTTCATCTTATTCCTTATTCTAGAGAATGAGATGAGCAAATTGTTAGAGAGAAAAATATCTCAATATTCCCAAAAATAGAAAAAATCTATAAAATAGAAAAGCCATTGAAAATGTTCTTATGGATTATGGATTATTAATTACAGATATGTAGGATATCGAGTATTGGATGCATGTATATTAGCTAAGATGATGGTGCTAATGAATTAGGCCATATTTAACGTTAGCATTGGTGATTAATGTCAATATTTTGAAAAACAACTATCTAAAGTAACTTTTAGTTTTAATGGTTTATTCTTCATCATTAATAAATGTTTCAAAACTGTACCACTAATCTCAAAACATTCTTCCCAAAAATGGCCTTAGAAATACATGACTTTATATTTTTCACAAACATAATATAAAATGCAAAGGCCTAAATTCATATTTGGCCCTTAAACTTCACAAACTCAGAGACATAACCTGTTTAACTTTAATTCAGTCATACTCACCCTTTGAACTTTGCAAAATGGGATACATAACCCCTCTATCTAATGGAATGACCAACTTCCCTTATGGCCAGTGACCTAGTTGCAGCAAGTTGATAACATTGGCTAAGATTAATACTTTCTAATTACTACAAGAGAAAATGGTATTTGAAAAAACCATAGGAAGAGTTTAGGTAATATTCATTTGCTATGATTAGAGCCGTAGGACAAGACTGTAGGAAATGCCTGTGTTGGATAAGTGCAGGACTGTCCGACGGATTTCTGACACTAATAGTCTGATGGTTTTCTGATGCTTATTCATCCTACGGTTTTGTGACACCAAGTTCCTTTTTCTTTTTTTTGAAAATCATAATATATATATAAAATAAAATCCAAATATGGTCCTCTAAATTTTATTATCATCCTAAAGTGGTCCCTTAATATTTTTTTTATAACAATTAACAATTATATTAAAAGAATACAAACTTTCATGTTCAAGTTGACAGAAGTTCATAATCTTGGGGACTTAAAGGTACATTAACCCAACTCCTTCTTCCGAAATTAGCAACCTTCGGATCCTGATGGACGAACTTCTTCATCTCCGGCGACTTGCCAATTTGCCCTGCCTTTTCAAGCATCAACACTCAACGATTTGCCCGGCCTTCTCAATCAATGTACAACCGACAGCCTTCGATTCCTCTTGTCTTTTTAATGCGCCACAATTAGGTGGAGGTGGAGGCTCAACAGACGGAGAAAGCAGAAAAGAGGCAGCCAGAGAAAAATCAAAGTGGCCAAATTGAAAAATTGACGCAGAGAAGAAGTGCTTGAGAGAGAGAGAAGCAAAATCAGGGAAGGATAGGCATGGCGGGAGTGGGAGAAGAGAAATTGAACGAGGACAATTGGAAGCGTGAGATAGTGGCCAGTGACAATTGGAAGTGTGAGATGTTGGTCAGCGACGATTGGAAGCTTGAGATGATGGTAGTATGATTGGAAGTGGAATTAAACCCATGTGGTGGCGAGGAGAAATCAGCATGGTGGCAAGGAAAAATCAGTGTGGAGGAGGAGAAGGGCTCAAAGTGGACGAAGAAGATAGACTGAACAGATCAAGCAGCTGGAGTTAAATAAGAAAATGGCTTGTCTGACGGTTTTGCCACTAGATAGGAGACGAAGCAAAACCGTTGGATTTGTCTTACAGATTTGTGACATATATTGAGAACTGTAGGGCAACCATAGGAACTATTCCTATGATTTTAAGGCGGCAGTATATGTAAGATAAATTTTTTCCATTTTCCGCTCTCCTCCATCTGCCAAAATTTTACAATTCCTGCTCGCCACACTTACAATTTTGTGATGATTATTCAAAACCATAATAAAGTCATAGAAAATTTCATCCCCCCTCAAAAGACATTATTATTATTATTATTATTATTATTATTATTATTATTATTATTATTACACACACACACACACATTTTTAAACATATATATGTGTGTGCGTGTGTGTGCAACAAGTATGGAAATTGCTATATCCTACCAAAATCATTAAACTTACTAAATATAAAAATTGCTCAATATTAAATAAGTTACTACTTACATAAATATGTGCAAGCCCCTAGATGATGAGGTAATTTAATTACTAAACATAGTAATTGAACCAAATTTCATATTTGATGAATAATCGCTTCATTATCAGCGAAAAGCGTCATTGAGTAATTATGAACTTTCATCCTCAAAATTATCTTCGAAATCATTACCAAGTAACTTTGTAAACAAAGCAACATCTTCATGTTCAATCACTACCAATGGTGTTATATATATAAATTAAGGGTAGGGTTTACAAATTTAAAGTTAAGGTTAAGGATAGTGCGTTAGGAATTAGATCTTCAATTAGGGTTTAGAGTTTGGAGTTATAGGATTTGAGCCAGTTTAGCCATTTAGAGTACTTAAGGGCAAGAAATTTTATGTGGTTTTAGGGGTTTAAGGATATGGTTTTAATTTTTAGGGTTTAGGATTAATAAGATTTGTGTTTAATGTTAAGGTTTTGTACATGTTTAGGGATTTAGGGTTTAAGTTTGAGGACTTGTGCTTAGGGATTTAGGGTTTATGCCAATTTAGGGTTTAGGGTTTGGGGTAGGATTTAGGATTAGGGTTTGTATTTAGGGATTTAGGGTTAGGATGTGAAGACTTATGTTTAGAGATTTAGGGTTTAGGCTAGTTTAGGGTTTAGGGTTTGGGGTGAGATTTAGGGTTAGGGTTTGTATTAAGAGATTTAGGGTTATGGTGTGAGGACTTGTGTTTAGAAATTTAGGGTTTAGGGTTTGGAATAGAGTTTAGGGTTATGGTTTGAATATATTTAGGATTTAGGGTTAGGGTTTGAGGACTTGTGTTTAGAGATTTAAGGCTTAGGGTTTAGGGTTAAGGTTTGTATTTAGGGATTGAGGGTTAGTGTTTGAGAACTTGTGTTTAGAGACTTAGGGTTAGAGTGTGAGGACTTGTGTTTTCAGAGATTTAGGGTTAGGGTTTGTATTTAAAAATTTATGGTTAGGATTTGGGGGAATGGTTTAGGGTTAAGGTTTGTATTTAGGGTTTAGGGTTTAGGGTTATAAATTGTAGGGAAATTGTTACAATTTATATTCCTATAATTTTAAAACACACTTGTTGTCGTAAAAAATGTGTAGGAAAGTATCTTTTTCCTACACTTTTGAGACATTTACTTTGCTATTTTATTCCTAAAAAAAATATAGGAAATAATTGTCCATGAATACCGTATGACTCTTTTTTAGAATGAAAACCATAGGACGACTTATTACAGGAAAAGCGTAGGAAGAATATTTGCCTTAAAACCCTCAAACATATTGGCCCCACCTCTTTTTTAGAATAAAAACCGTATGAAACTTTTTGAAGGAAAAGCGTAGAAAGCATATTTGCCTTAAAACTATTTGACAAACTGGCATCACCTCTGCATCCGACGTTTCTACTTCAGTTTATTTGTCCTACTATTTTTAGCGTAGGAAAAAACTATAGGAAATACCCCTTACTCTTGTAGTGAATGAAGACATAATTAGGAATTATGCGAAATTGAACAATATATTATTACTCCACCTCATCACAAATATTTTCCCTTATAGATTAACATTCACAGGAGATGAAGTTCAATTACAATGATCAACGACTGTCACAAAAAAAAAAGAACAAAAACAAAAACAAAAATTGGACTCCCACGACAAGTTAAATATTATCCACCTCAAGTTGGGCAGCTATCTCTAGCTGCTCCTTCACGCTCATATCAATCAATTTGGAGACAGAATTGCCATAGCTAATAGTGAATCCGGTCACCAAGCTTGGGTTAGTGACGGTCTTGATCTGGACGTTTTTTGCTCCGGTCAGCTTCTGGAGCTACTTTGCTATCTGTGCTAGGTGTTATGAACTCTAGGCTTACTATCGAAGTCACCACTGCGAGCTCCGTATTGGTTAGCATATTATATGGGCTCTCAAACTCGCTGATGATGTCTTTAATTATATATACCAAGATCTTCAGGAAGTCAGCCGTGTGCGGTAGCAGGTCCAACGACTTGATGATCTTGTCGAGTAGAGCACCTCCTCCTTCTCAAACCCGATCATCGGTTTAGTGAATAAATCGAGCACTGCTGGGTCAGAGAACATCTTGTCGACTATCTCGATGTCGATGCTGGTATAGTCGAGCGTGTTGTTGGTCTTCGCCACATCGGCTGCAGTGTCTGGCGTAGGGGGGGAGCTTCAGCGAAGGCAAAGAGGCGGAGAAGGATATAGCTCCAAGAATTCGCGCGGTAGACGAGAGATAGGTCGGAGTGAGCCCCAGAGCCGCCATTATCACTCACTAGTAGAGCTCTCTAGTTCTTTGGATTGAAGATGCAAATCGAGGGATTTGAAACAAAATGAAACTTCGTTTTTTACTGTCAGCCTCGCCACCGAGCTTTAGGTTCTTGTGGTAGAGATGATTTTGTGTTTAATTTCCAATTAGGTCTTCATTAGTTTGAAAATTTTTAATCTTGACCAATTTAATTGGTTGGCAGAAATATCAAATTTACCACTAATATTTTGGGTTAGGAGTGGATATATAGTTTTTTTTTTTTTGCCCAATTTCCAATTAATGTTTTAAAATGAGTTGGAGATATCATTGAAGTTTTAAATTGAATGTGGATATGCCATTGACCGTTAAAAAGCTAATGAAAAATGTTAAAAAGCTAACAAAAAATGTTAAAAATAACAAGTTTTGAAATTTTAGAGTGATAATGTAAATTTTAACAAACTTTAAAGACTTTTTGTAATTAAAACTTTATCTCTCTTTCTCGAACGCTAGCGAGGAAATTAGACAGTAGAGATAGAGTGAGGTCTGTGACAGAGCTGGGGCACTGGTGACGAAGACAGCGATAGAGCTGAAGTGCCGATAATGAAGATCAAATCCTCTTTTGGTAAAATAATTTTAAAGATCTTGATATTTTTTTTAAAATAAATAATAACCGCAAGATTTCAAAATCTATTGTTTTTACTATTTTCCATTGTTTTCTAACCGATAGTTATATATTTGGCTAATTTTAAAATATTAATGAGAGATTGGGGGAAAAAAAAATATAGTGACATATCCGCTTTCTACCCAAAACATTAGTGGTAAATTTGATATTTTTGTTTAATCAGTTCATTTCAACTAGGTTACTAGGCATAACGGCAGTTGGTCATTCTGTTAGATGGATGGGTTATGTGTCCCATTTTTCAAAGTTTAAGAAATAAGTGTGACCGAGTCAAAGTTAAAGGAGTTATGTGTCCGAGTTCACAAAATTTAGGGGCTAAATATATATCTAGGGCAAATGCAAATCAAAGAAAATGCAAATGAGGCCCCTGATCAACTTCTATAGTTTAATAATTTGAGGTATAAAACTCAACATGAATAAAGGGGGTCTAATAATCTATAACGAGAAGTAGAAACGGATGCAATAATACCAAGCAATTTTGTCATTGCGAACTCACACGGTTGAACAGGTTGGATGGTTGGCCCAAACCCCATCCCAAAAACAAAAACTTTCACCAGGCTGCAAATGTCCCCAAGTTGTACTTTCTTTCACCATCTATTGCAATTTATAAGTCAGAACAAGCCGACCAAACGACAAAAAATTGAACAAATCAGAAGTCCTAAAACTAAACTTATAAACCAAACAAAAGGTTAAAAATCAATTAAAACAAGAAATTTGGCAAGGCAAAGGAAGCAAATCCGACAATAACTACTGCAGCTAGTCTGTGGCCGCCTACCACCGCTAGTCGCTGCCACTGTTGGTTCTGTTAGACACAGCACTACTCGTTGTCGTAGACTCTCTCTGGATGAGTATGATTGCCCCTATTCTCGTTCCTATTGTTTTCTTCAGTTTACGCTTTTTTCAGGTTTCGTATTTTTCTACTCAAATGTTGTCTTGTTGGGCCAACTGAGTTAAGACTAAAAAATTGGACCACAAAAAGGCAAGCAGGCTGCCGGTTTTCCCCAAGTTAACTATTTGGTGGTTTTGAACGATTTTATCTGGTTTTAACAGGTTCTTGGCATTTTTTTAATTGAGCCGATACCGGGACCGGCGAGGCCAACAATTCGATGAGAAGTTGGTACTTGGTATAGCTAGCGAGATGGAAACAATGGTTCTATGCTTAAAAAGACAGTCTCTTACTCTCACGTTCATAATTTTACTTTCAGTACTGGGTTTGTGTTTACACAGTTAGAAGCAAAAAATTGTTAACGTTACCATCTCGGTGAAAGTAAAGGGGCCTTATAAAACTTGAAATAATTGTAAAACTACAGTTCGATCTAAAGACACGTGTATCAAGGGTTTGTGTTTTGACTCGACTTAGCCATTATCGGCCTTTAACCTTTTGGCTTCAGGACCCATATGCGAGCCCCACCGACGCACCAGAATTGCGATGGTACGAGTAATTTCTTTAGCACGTACAAATTCACAATTGCCAAACAAAGAGGCTTCCTCTTCTCTAATGGCATTCTGAACCTGCCTGGCATTGAGCTACGTTGGATGGTGCCTTCATAAATCATAATCTACTCTTGATTTTCTTATACATTCTCCTGCACCTCCAATTCAAGCAGAAATTACCATCACTCTGGGCAATTCATAATATACATTCATGTTTGTGGTTCAAAAGCCTTTGTCCTACATCTTGCAATAATGTATCAAACAAATACTTCCTCCATCCCATATTCTTTACACCATTCACTTTTCAGCAATTAATCTATAATTTTTTATTTTCAATATTTTAGTATATAAATGAAGAACTTTTATATAAGAATGATTAATCAAAACATATAGTTTCTAAATATATTTTTTTAAAATTTTTTCTAATAAATACTAATATGAATAAATTCAAGTTGAATTTTGTGAAAAAGTCAAATTGTGCAAAAAATATGGAACGGAAGAAGTAATAAATTATAAGAGAATAATGGGTAAAATCCAAATTTAGTCCCTTAACTTTAAGGGTTGTCCTAATGTGGTCCCTTAACTCAAAAAGTGACTATTAAAGTCCTCTAACTCAACTTGTATGTCCTATTCTGGTCCCTACCATTAGTTAAGGTGTTAATTCAGACGAAAATTGCCTATGTGACACCCCCAACTGCCACGTGGAATCCTCTTATATAACAATAAGTGATAAGACTGGAAGGATAATAAGTATCAGGGTATAATAGACATAGATAAATAATCCTAAAGACCTAAAATGTATTTTAACCTAATCTTCTTCTTCTCCCCCAATTTGCGTGTTGTTCAGTTTGCCCAACAACCCCCCCGATGCCTCATTCCCTTTGCCAATCCCCCGACGCCTCTTTCCCGTTGCCATCTCCTGTTCCTCCCCTGCATTTGATCACAATATTTTAACCACCTCCAGCAACTCTACCCTACCACCGATAGTCTCCAAGAACCGCCGCCCGGCCGACGAGAACATCCGAGAAGTGGCTCGCTGCCATCGTTCCACGGCCGAGAACAATGTTTTCCGCTAAATACGTGCCCTTCAACTTGAGGTCGGACTCTACGGAATCATACTCATTCAACGAGATCGTCTACTGGAGTCGCTTCGGTGGGTTGCTCGACGTCCAACATGATATGGAGGCGCTGAAGAAGTTTGACGACTCCTACTGGAGGGAGCTTTTCTATTCGTGTGTGGGCAAGACCACGCCGCCCTACGGCTCCGGAGTGCGGTCCAAAAAGGAGTAGGTGCAGCCGGAGATTGACCTGAATTGAGTCAGAGTGTTGTCCTGCTCATCGACGAAGAAGATTGGGGAAGAAGAAGAAGATCGGGTCAAAGTACGTTTTGGATCCTTAGGATTATTCCTCTGTGTCTATTTATCCTGAGATTTATTGTCCTTTCAGTCTTGTCACTTATTGTTATAAAAGAGCATGCAATGTGGCAATTGGGGTGCCACATGGGCAATTTCCGTTCAAACTAATGCCTTAACTAACAGTAGGGACAAGAATAGAACGCGAGTTGAGTTAAGGGACTTTAATAGCCACTTTTTGAGTTAAGGGATTACATTAGGATAACTCTTAAAGTTAAGGGACTAAATTTGAATTTTACTCAAAGAATAATAATAGAACCTACGGAGGAACAATTGGATTAAAGAGAAAGGTATATTAAGCATAGCAATTATTACCAGGGAACAGGAAGAAACATGGTATATGACGATAACCAGAACCTGTGAAGGAACAACTGAATGAAGGAGAAATATATAAGAAGCATAACTTTTGTTAACAAGGGAAGCAATAGAATGAACTATAATATTAAGAAATAATAAAGCAACATGATGGAACAATACAAGAACAAAAACTGTGTAATAATATCAAAATTTAAAAGAATATTTAAAAATATTTAAATGACATCAAATAAAAAGAAATAAGTACGACAAGATGCTCAATAAAAATAGGGAAAGTTACAAAAAACCCCCCGTGGTTTGGTCAAACCTACAGTTTGCCCCTCTATTTTGAGAAATCTACACTTTGCCCCCTATATTTTTTATGCTGCCCTATAACAACTTTTGAAACTGTATTTAAACTGTATGGCAAATAATGCTCTAGTAATTTCAAGATTTTTGATATTTTTTTCACAGAAAACCGACCTTTAAAAAATACTAATATATAATTACAGGTGGAAAAGTACATTTACAAAAAGAAAAAATTGATAGTTTAAAATGTCTATTAGCTATAAAAAAATACTGGACAGATTGAAATTACTGAAAGATAATTATCGTAGAGTTTAAATACAGTTTCAGAAGTTGTTATTAGGTAGTATAAAAAACATAGGGGGCAAAGTGTAGGTTTCTCAAAATAGAGGGGGTAAACTGTAGGTTTGACCAAACCATAGGAGGTTTTTTGTAACTTTCCCATAAAAATAAGTAACTCTAGTCGGGTATCTCTTATGAGAAGAAATTACGAAAACTCCCTGTGGTTTGTGCTAACTTACATTTTACCTTTTTATTTTAAAATATCTATACTTTACACATACTTCTTTTATAATATCCAACAACAACTTCTGAAACTTTAATTTAAACTGTTTAGTAACTATCATCCAATAATTTCAAATTTTTGATTTTTTATCACATTTAACCAACCTTAAAAAAATGCTGATATGCATTTATAAGGAGAAAAATGTATTTACAAAGATAAAAAATTGATAAATTAAAATATCTATTAACATAGTTTCAAAAGTTGTTATTGAACAGTGTAAATAGTATGAGGGCAAAGTGTAAATTTTTAAAAATAAGAGAGCAGAGTGTAACTTATGGCAAATCGCATTCCACTTTTCTAATATATATATATATATATATATTCATAGGGATTAGGGAGTATATAATTTATTAATTAGGCCTTCTCATTACTTTTATGGTGGACCTCCTCATCTTTGTAACTTCCATTGGGATTAAAGGCAAAGACTCTATTACCTTAAAAACGACAAAAAGCAAGTCACTCTCTCCTCTCATCAAACAATAATTTATTGGTAAAATCCACTTTTACTCCTACGTTTTCATATTTCTTCCAAAGGTAAAATCCACTAATGGTCCATTAGCTTATTTTTTTACCGAAAACAAGTACATTATCTTAAGGTATCAAAGTACCTTACGTCATTATATGTGTCTCAATTGAGTACTTTTCATCCATTTCACTGTTAAAACAAATGAAAATTGTTGATATGACATTAATTAAGATTAAAATAAATATAAAATAATATTTTTAGTCCTCAAATTTTTCTAATCAAGAATTTTAGACCTTAAAATTCTAAACCTAATGTTCACACCAATCATGAGCTCGCTAGCGCTCTTTGATCTGACAAGGGGGATGGTAAAGGAACCAATCGCTGGCAAGGAGGATGCCCAGATCCTCGCCATCACTGCTCTTGCCAACACTCGCCCTCGGATTCCTAGTTGGATTTGAATCGCGATGAACAGGTGGCGCTTTAACATCCGCCCAATCGTAAAGATATTCGACCATATCCGCGAACAGCAGAAGAAAACCCAGACAGCGAGTTGGAGAAGGCGGCCATTAGGATCAGGCATCATTTTCTCCAGCCATTGAATTCTCGGATCTGGCGAATTTGGCATCATATGAAGGTGGTCATCAATTTCTCCCGCCATCGATCTGTTCTTGTTACCGGCCGCGATGACACTCTTCGGCCTCCGGAAAAGCTCCGCAGTGCAAAGGAAAGAGGGATCGAGTTAGCAAAAAAAAGGATCCGGCAAAGAAGGGGCTCGAATCGGTGAAGGAATTGCAACTGAGTGCCCCATTTAGACTTTGGGTGATGGTTCACCAGCACTTGACTTACTCGGCTTGCTCGGCCAGCGCTCAGCCCCGCCACAAACTTTGCCAGTTTCGATTCTATTCGGCCTTTTTGCGTCGGACACAAGCATGAAAAATAGGATGAGATTTCAAATGGATTCATTCGTTAGATTTGAATCGCGATGAACATGATACATTTCCCTAAATGAATCTACGTTGGATTTGAATCGCGATGAACATGACACATTTTCTTCATTTTCTTCTACTTTTTCAAAATGAATCAGATCCTACTATCCTTCTGTCATTGTTCATCTGAGTCATTCGTTCATTTGATTTTACTTAGTAGTTGAGTTGTTCATCTAATTGAAATTGAAATGTTTAAGGTTTAGAAATTATCTATTGTTCATTGAATAAGATTAGGAGTATAAATAGTAGATTTAAAATTTTAGGTTTAGAACTATTGATTGAAAAAGCTAGAAAACCTAAATTGTTATTTTTAAGATTATTTTAGTCCTAATAAAAGTCACATCATCGATGTTAATGACAAATGCGGTTCACATCAACTTCATTTGCTGCTGATTAGGTTAAAAATAAGACACGTCAGCAATTTCCGTTTGTTTTAATAGTGAAATAGATGAAGAATACTTAATTAAGACGTTCATAATGAGGTTAAATACTTCGATATAACAAACTTAAGGTAAGGTACTCGTTTAGGATACAAAAATGAGTTAAGAGACCCCTGAAGGAATTTACACTTTCTTCCATTTAAACCCTAAACTTTTTTCGACACCATCTTTTCAATTTTCACTTCAAATATATAGAAACGTTCAGGCGTTAATTAGGCATAAGAAAAAGCTGAATGGCCAAAATAGTGGAATCATACTAATTTAGGAACTAAAAATGGCATTTTTTTTTCTTTTATATGCAATGCAACAATATATGTTGAGGTACAAAGGATACTGTAAACATATGTTTAATTAGACATAGGAGTTGATTTATAAATTTACCCCTCACTCTAATTTCCATTCTATTCCATGATTCTTTTCTCATGCTGCCTCCTCAGTCATCTCAATTTTAACAAGCTCGCCATTGCAGGCTTCATTTTTGGACTCTGTCCAGGGCTCTTCCTATAGCAGTTGTTCTCAGCAGCACAGAGGTGAAGCTAGGAGCGGCAATTGAAGCGAGACGAAGCAAGGAGTGGTGACCTGAGGAGGTGAAGCTAAGAGTCGTAACTAAATGAGACAAAGGCAGGAGGCGAAGCCAGGAACTGCAACCAAATGAGGAGAACGATGAAGCAGTTGCAGTGAAGGTAGATCTAGGAGCGAGAGCGTTGATTGGAGGAAAAGAAAAAAGAACCGGCTGCGGCGAAGGCAGATCCAAGAGCTGTGAGTGTTGATCGAAGGAGAAGAAAGAGGAAGAGGCTGTAGCGGAGGCAAATGCAAGAGCGGCAAGCGGCAACCAGGGGAGGAAAAAGAGGAAGCAGTTGTAGCGAAGGCGAAGTGAGGAATGGTGACTATAGGAGAAAGAGAACGTGGCCACGACGAAGAAATAGCTCTCAAACTCAAAAAAAGATGAATTACAGAACAAACATACGGTCTAGACATTTTGATTTTTCATTTTGAACAATTTTAAACATTTATTTAGACACTTCTTTTTATTAGTTCACATACTTTTATTTATAAGGAAAAAAAATTATTCGCATATTGCTTTAGACATTTTTTAATTTCTCTTTAGACACTTTTACACATTCATTTAGACACTTTTTTATTATTTCATAAATTGTTTGCATATTACTTCAGACATTTTTTAATTTTTTTTTACACTTTTACGCATTCACTCAGACATTTTTTTATTATTTCATATAGTTATTTTTTGAAGAGGATAAATTGTTTACATTATTGGTTCAAACACCTTCAAATATTTCTTTAGACACTTTTAGATATCCATTCAGACACTACTTATTACTTCAGACACTTCTTATTTTTTTATAATAGTAATGTTTTTTGTAAATTACTCAAGACACTTTTAAATACTGTGTTAGACATTTTTACATATTATTTTAGATACTTTTTATGATCACGGATATTCCAACAGTAGGCAACAATGGCGAAGGTGGTGGCACTAGCAATCAGAAGGTTCATGACGAAATTGCGGAGGCGTGCGTCAATCAACATGATCTAAAACATATGAGGAGTGGCAAGATCTGGGGAAGAATGACGATGGTGATATGATTCGGAGGAAGAGTGATTACAATGAGATCTTGAGATATGACGGTTTGGCAATGACGGCGGCACCAAAGTAAGTAATAGTGGGGAGGTAGGTTTTTTGTAGATAAGGGAAGATTTTGGCTAGAGATAATTTTGTCATTTTTTTGGATGACTAGTGTCATATATATGAAGGATTGAGAGCTGAGTTAGTGTGTCTAATTAGACATAGGTACATAATAAAATAACTAATGTTAAGGCCATTTGACCGATGACAAACAAATAAAAGTAAATACCCAAAAAAAGACAAATCAAAGTTGAATCAAAGTTTTTTTTAATCAAATTTATTTGAGAAAGTTATTTTTAACTGTTAAATTGGTAAAGTTGATTTTCACTCAATGTTCATAAAATTAATGCATACAAAAAATTGCTACTATTTTACTCTTCCTTCCAATTTTGCCCTCCCCTCCTAGCTCACATATCTCTGCCGCCTCCTTAGCCTTGACCTTTTATCTTCTTACCTCATCTCAACCTCGTCACTATTAACACTGGTTTAGATACATGACATCTGATTTAGGATCTTCATCTTTGGAACCCTTTCTTCTATTTCCTTTTCCCCTCTTTTATCCGTCACCAATTCCCATTCACCATTTTCCATCCTGTGAGAGCCAACTCAGCTGAAGGGGCACACCAAAAGCCCATGTCCTCTAATCATATCTTCCGAGCTACTCCACCGACAACATCCTGGTCTTCATCGAGAATGATGGCATGCTTTAGATCACCACCCAGAACGGTGACTTCATGACCTATTTCAAGTTCTCGAATGATGCCACCATTGACCAAATATAGGCCTTAATGGAAAATGGGCTCCTCCTTATCATGATCTTTAAACAATTAGTTAATGAAGAGGGGTTGTCATCAAAAGGGAAAAGATTAAAAGAAAAATTGGATGAGTATAGAAGAGTATAATAGACATTTGCTTGCTAAAATTTGCTGAAAAAGGCAATGGTGCAAAATAAAATTGGGACAACCTAATGGTGCAAACAATATGAGATGAAGAGAATATTTGTTTTTTGGTTTTTGCACATAAGAAATAGGCCAACGAGGGAGTGGGAGATTGAGCCATTGGATCTTTTGGTTACATCCACAAGTTTTAATTACTAAACCGAGGCTTTAGTTGTTAATTGATAATGCATATTAGAGTTTACATATATATGACTTATCATATAATATTGTGCAGTATCACTTGATTTTGCATAACATTCTGATATTTCATGATATTTAAAGCATAATGTGACTACACATTAAGAAAAAAAAATTACTATTTAAAATGTCGAGTAAAACTACACTTAATTATGAACCTCATTTATAGAAAATTTTGATCTGCTACTGTCTTATACACTATGACGTCTCATATAATTAGGGATGAAAGTAAGGTCAAAATTTTGGGTTCAAGTTGAAACCCAACCTGAAATATGTATATTATTCTCACCTTTTCATGTAACCGAAACTAACCCAAATAAATATAAAACCCGAATCAACCCGAACCCGATTTAATTGAAATCAGATATGTATTAATCGGGTTCACCTGATCATCATGATTCGTTCGAAGGTAGTAGTAGGTGAGTCGACCAGGTAGTGGACGATAGACGACAAAAATAGTGGTGGACGATGGACTACAAGAACGGTGATGGACAACTATAACGGTGGTGGACGATGAGGAAGTGCATCAGTCGATGAAAAGGGTGGTAGATGACGAGATCAAGGAACAACAAACAACAAGTTCAAGGAGGGCATCGAACGATGAAAAGCCGAGGAATGAAAACAACAACAAAGATGACGAAGATGGCGAGAAGATGAGAAATGAGGAAAAAAGGTGAGACTGAGAAAAAGGATGATAGATGAGGCAAAGAGGCGAAAGAGAGAACAAAAGATTAGAGGCTGACAGCGAATTAGAATCTAGGGTTGGAGAAAGAATTAAGGAAAAACAGATAATTACAATCTTAATTATTTGCCTATCCTTATTCTTCTACTTAAGTCCCATCTATTTATAATCTCACATTCTAAGTACTGTCACTCTCAAATCCTAACTCTTATACAATTTTGGGTTTGTCAAGTTTGGCTAGACCTTAAACTGACTTTAGTCACAAAATATCTGTTTGGGTTGGGTCGAGTTAAAACACACACACACACACACACACACACATTTGCCCCTTGAACCCGACCTCGACTTGCTTTTTTCGGTTCAAGTTTAGGTTGGAAAAATCGGGTTGCGAGTTATACTTTCACCCCTAAATATAATTACTTATTTAGAAAAAAACTCACAACTTCTAGACACTAGAAAAAACCAAAGCAACGCCAACATATCCAACCTCCATATGACGGACATTGCACCAACGTAGGCCGAATTAGGTTTACAAGTTATGTTGGTGATTCTGAATATTAAATAGATTAATTGTATATATTTGTTTAAACTGTTTACTCCAAAAAAAATTCAAAAATATAAAATACATAATTTTTATTTTAAAAGTATTTTTTATTAGTTTCTGTTTTTTCTATTGCATATAAGGGAAAATTCCAAAAAAAAATTATGATTCAAGTGATGATTAAATAGATAAAATATTAATTTTTAAATAAAGAAATATTACCTAAACCCCTTCATGTTTACCCTAACCTGCATGTTCTTCCTCTTTTTTTCTGAATACTTACACTTTCCCCCTAAAAATCTCCCTTAGTCTCCTTGCTAACATGTTGGCTCAAATTCTTTGACTGATTTTAAAGTTTTAGAATTGAATGGATAGTCCCCGAGATTTCAATCTGAGTTATTCGATTATTATATATCAGTAATAGTAAAAATAATTTCAAATAATTTACCATATTTTTAAAAATATTTACATTTTAGTATTAATATTAATATCCGAACTCATAGAATTAAGTGATGAACACTAGGTATTATAATGGAGTTATCAAACAAGTTACACAAAATTAATTTCATAGTCTTCGAATTTGGCGCGTTGGCAAGAGCACTGTCCTGCCTCGTCCTCGCACCAGAGTTCGAGATATGCCCCCTCTCCTCTCCCCTTAAGTCTTGTAGTGTATAGTTAATTCCGAGTAGCAAGATAATAATAATAATAATAATTTCATTAATAAAAGTAAATTGATTACCAAGTACCAAATGTACCAAAATAATTCTATTGCAAAATATAGAATAAAATATACCAATGACTTATCACCCAAATTCTGTCATTTTCAATATTGAATTTCTTAAAAATTTTATCTTTTCACCAGTATCTATACATTACTTTAAAAGTCTTCAGATATCTTTTTACCAAAAAAAAATATTATTTTCAAACATATGCTAACCTTAAATTCATAAAAAAAACAAGAAATTTAAAATTTACATAAATCAATTTATTTTAACTTAATTCAACTTTATTCAAAATATTTATTATAATTTTCACATCTTTTTACCCAAAACCAATTTCATTTATGAAAATCAAAATAGGTGAATAATCCAACAAAGTAAAATTTTTATAATATTATTAAATTTATTATAAATCTTTTTTTAAAAAAAAACAATTTTTTATTAAGATAACTTAAATTAAAACGGATTGGGTGTAAAACTTCACCACTGCAAGTATCAATCTAGATCTAAAATTCCACCATGCAGAACCTGTTCATAATTCTTGACCTCCTCCCACTACATCAACATGAAAAACTCGGAATGGAAGAATCGATTCTCAAATTTGCGCAGAGCGGACTTGCATGGTAGAGATGGACTACTTGAATAGATCCAATGCATCATCGAGCACATTCTTGCAGATGCTTTGAGTGGATTAAACTCAAGAATAGTATGCGGCGAGCTTCTGGGCCTTGTCAGTAGCGACATAGCGCAAGAGCATGAAGAGGATTTGTAGGTAAGTAAAGTAGCAACAGGTCTCTTGGGCGGCTGGAATCCTCTGAAAAATCATCCACCATAGAGAAGCATTTTCGCTTTAGCGTGCAGTTTCGGTGGTTGTGTTAATGACATTAAGCTGACAGACGATCGTGACCCATTTGTTGCTAAATCGGGCATGGACTCTGACGGACAGTGGACGGTTCTTGGGAGGGCGAAGTCAATTCCATAGAGAGATCGAAGATAGATGATGAATACTGTGAGAACTGGTGATTTATGGAAGAACTGGCGGCGGGCAGGGAGAGAAGGAGGCAGTGGGGTGCCATTGGATGAGGTGGCACTATTGCAGTGATTAAGAGTTGATGGATTAATTTGCATGATTCAAGAATGTTAAAGATCAAGTTGATAAACTTTGCTTGTTTAGCTGTTAAGTGATCTACCTAGAGGTAAAAATGAGCCAGCCCGATAGGCTCCACTACTAAAATATAGGACTTTATCAACTGCCATTTACCAATGTGCAGCAGTTGGTAAATTCAATTTACCAACGTGCATTTACCAACTGTTGCACGTTGGTAAATGACAGTTGGTATTCGATACGTTGGAAAAATTTTTACCAATGCGCAACTAATAACACGTTGGTAAATTCCAACGTGTAGACGTTGGTAATTACCAACGGTCATGAAAAGGACTTGGTTTCCATCGCGTAGTTGTAGTTACCAACTGTCAACAGTTGGTAAGTTACCAACGGCTAGCAGTTGCTAACTTACCTTACCAACGGCTAACAGTTGATAAGTTACCAACTGCTGACAGTTGGTAAGTTACAGCAATTGGTAAGTTACCAACTGCTGGCAGTTGGTAACTTACCAACTACCAGCCGTTTGTAAGGTAAGTTACCAACTGTCAGCCGTTGGTAACTTGACTTACCAACTGCTGCCTGTTGGTAACTTGGCAGTTGGTAATTACCAACTGCCGGAAGTTGGTAAGGTAGTTGTTATGAAGCCGTTGGTAATTAACAACGCGCGCAAGTTGGTAAGTTCTCCATTTCCGCGTTGGTAATGTATATTAAACGTTCCATTGCTCAGTTGTTTCGTATTTTTCCCCGTTTCAATCCACATTCAAAATTATCTATTTCATCCTAAGTGATGCACGTGATCATAATAGAGTAGTGAACTGTTGCCAAAAGGCTGTGTACACAAAATAGGTTTCATTTATCTATTTATCCCCAAGACATGAGAGAATGAGATGTATATCTCCAACCTCTACAACAGAAACTTGATTTAGGGCCATCATGTCATAGATGAGATATCTTCTTTCTTGCTTCTGAGAGTCCGGCAAGGTATCAATTATCATCTCCCCATCAAGCAATGTATAATGATGGACTCTCTCTCCTAAACCCTTAAAAGAAAGAAGCAAATACATCAATCCTTGGTAACCATGTAAGAATGGACACACAAAATTTGCAACATTCCTCAAAGCAGAAGAGATGCAGATACATACTTCTGCAGTGCGGCAGGGAAATCTCATTTGAACCCTCCGGAAATTAAAACTTCTGTCAATTAAAAAACATCCATCTACAGTTATAAGCATCATGTATCGTGTTCCATCAGCTTTCCAAGTAGCATAATAATATCGTTGCCTCAAAAGTTGCAGATTTTCCCTGTAAGTAAGAAAAGTAGCTGCTAAATAAAAGACAAACCAAAGCAAACACTAGACTATTGCCAACTCATGGAACAATGTAGGTTTTGTGAAAAAAAGATGGTAGAAGATGACAATTTCTCCAACTTCAAAACTTATTTTGAGTCCAACACATGCAAATAATGTGATAAGGGCTTTCCAATTTTACTTGTATTGGCTCAATAAGGTAGTGGATGGTTCAATTCTCAAAACAAGCAGTTCGTATAAATCTAAAGATACAGCATGTACCTGCTTTTCAAGCATAAAATTCAAATAAAATACACAATACACAACAAAATATTCAGATTATAGATTGTATAGGAGCATCAGAAACACTTATACTAAGCTGGCATGAAGAAGCTAAAAGATAACAAGCTCTTGATTTAGACCAAGAAACTCTCCCCACCCATGGAACTTCCAGAATATAAAGCA
Source organism: Aquilaria sinensis (assembly GCA_005392925.1). Classification (NCBI taxonomy): domain Eukaryota; kingdom Viridiplantae; phylum Streptophyta; class Magnoliopsida; order Malvales; family Thymelaeaceae; genus Aquilaria; species Aquilaria sinensis. The sequence goes on from SMDT01000228.1 coordinate 176,324, forward strand.
AAAACTATGTGACACAGCTTATATCCCAGCACATAGAAAGGAAGTACCCATTTATAATGCTTTAACTACATAAAATAAAAGGTCAGTTAATTCCTCTCACGCTATTTAGAGTCAAAGACCAACAAATCCAAATGTCAGGTTAAGATCCAGAAGGCATTCCATCATAAAATGCAACAATTTTGCGAAGTAAACTACATTCAAGACTGTATCATCTAAACCTCATAACCTCACAATCCAGAGCCCTTTATGCATTCTGGCCTTGAGAATCAAACATGAAATTTATCTTTCAACCCACTTCATTTTTAAGCATTCTAATAGTGTAATCACTAGACCAGATTTTTTTTTTCATTGCTCAAAAAGTCGCACATATCTCTAACTATTTTAGACGGGGATAAAGAACAGCCCAACCATGGAATGAGTCCTTTAAGAGAGAAGCTTAATAGTTTCCTCTCATTGCAAGCAAAAAGAGGTAGAATGCATTAATGTTCAGTAAGAGGAAAGAGGAGAAGAGTAAATAAATAAAGACATGGTTGACCTGTTGAGGGAAACTAGATGAGACCCAGGAAATTGCAGATTCCCTCTAGTCTGTATTTCAAAAGAATAGTACATCAGAACCACATCACAGGAAAATGTAAATTAGAGCCACAACTGCATCGTACAATAAATATAAGTACAAATACTTGCCGTCAGATAAGAGTAGTGAAATTGGTGTTAGGATAGCAAATATGATTGCCATAAAGGCATGAGATTGTAATAGTAAAGGTTTGAAGTTTCAAACATTTCTTTGCTTGATGATTACACTTCGACAGTAAAACATAAAACATCCAAGTTTTGATCATCTTTTCTGAAGCAGTCTATCAATTGTTAGATTGAAGGTAAAAGAAACGAGAACCAAAGCAGGATAAGACTACTTAAGAAATGAGTGATCCTTTCGAAACTACAGTTACTAGAGAATCAGCAATATATCATTTTGTAATAGGATACAAAAGGCAGAGGTTTAATTGATAAACCAACCACAGAATCATATACCTTAATGTTCAGCTTCAGTGTTTGGTAGCAGAATGCTCGGAATAAATCCCTTTGGTCCAAAGGAATCTCATCTCCCAAAATGTCATCATTTGTCATCAATCCGTCTGTCCCATTATTTTCCTGAAATCACCAAGATTTATCAGGAAACTTTTCTCATGATCATCATATTCACCTACATAACAACATCAAACATGCCATACCTGCAATGGAGCAGCTGAACCTCCATCATCATCATCATCAGGGACTGCTTCACCATTAAGATCAAGATCTGCAGATCTTTTCCAGTCAGGAGTTGATGGGCACACGACCATTTCAGGTTTTCTCTCGTGATAGAAAGCATACAAGGAATCGACATAATCAGGCTTGTAGATTCCAGGAGGCCGTGCATCAGCGAACATTTTTATTACCTGCACAGAGAACAATAAAATTAGTACTTTAGTTGAAATGAAGACATTCCAGACCTAATGTCACAAGATGCACGAAATACAGGAAAACATGTGAACCTGGGTAACCGACATTGGCTGTGACCGCATAAGATAGTGAATGATCATATATCCAGTGCGATTATGACCATGAGTACAATGGACGATGATGCATTTCTTTGAGTGTTTCTGCCGAGACAAGAACTGGGATACCTGGAGACGCAAATCCCAAATACTTAAGCCAACTGATCATGTGCCAAGAGATTTCTTGGACCTTTCTTTGAGTGTCCAATATTTCTTTGAGTGTTTCAATATTTCCTACCCCAAGAGATTTCTTCACTTTTCTGATGCGCCTCTTTCCAGTCAGGAGTAAAAATAAAATAAAACTCTCTCATGGTATTTGCATAGCGCACATATACTGCAAAATGAACATACTCTTGTTCCCCATCTATTCCAAGTGCAATGCATGCCTATGACTTACCTTAAAGAAAGCGGCCTCAAAACCAACTTCACTAATGCCTCAATACCAAGAAAATGATATACATGTAAAATGTCAAAGTAAAGATTTAAAAGAAGTAAGAAGAGAAAGCAGAGAAGTACCCGCCGTGAAATTTCAACAGCAGACTCTACATGTTCTTCCTGTACAGTGTATTCTTCTATACGTCTTTCGTATGTCTCCTCTTCATCATCAGGTAATGAGGAAGCATTCAAGTCCATGCTAACAGTCATCCAGCACGTACATAGCAGCACTTACAAACAGCCTACAACACCAGAGAACTAGTATAAAAAAACGATCTAGAACAGAAATCATGACAACACAGCACAAGCAGACAACTTCTTCCCCACTGCAAGGTCAAGCATCCGGGCTACCTTCTTTTCGAGACATGCTCATGTCATTTCAGTAACTAAACAACTTCTTTCCCACCCATGACCTCAAAGCTCAACTACTTACCCAAACTGCTCGATTAAATCATCAAATACACAAAATGGTAATACAAAACTCAGAACCTGTATACCATCTAGCGCCAAAGTTGAAAAAGATCGACAGATTCCCTTTGCACAAGAATCACCGCCAAACAAACTCCAATTCGATCTCACAAACATTACAGGGGAGCCCAAAGTCGAAATGAAATCGATTAACTATCAGGGGTCAACCGCTATCCACTTACCTTCTATATGCAATCAATCCGCAACGAAATTCCAGACCCGAAATGGAAAACCCACTCAACCAGCAAAAGGGTTCGAACGCAGTACTTGTGAAACCAAACAAAAATGAAAGCTACCGATCTGAATAAGACGACGGGAATGAGGACGTCCGCTGCAGGTTGTTGGTTTGGTAGGGAGAGAGGTCGAGAATGAAAATTTTTAATTAGTCAAAATCCAATCCCTCGGAGAGGGAGAAAGGGTGAGAGCGAGCATGCAGGAGAAGAAATTTTTGAATCGGGGACGAGTAAAAACAGATATAAAAGCTGATGAAAGTCAGCATTGGTAAATGAACAGTAGCCTTACAAATTTCCAACGGTCAAGCGTTGGAAACATTACACATTAATTTAACGAATTCTAATCTATTTTTTCCAACGCGTCACAGTAGGAAATTTTTCCAACGGTCACAACTGTTGCTAATTACCAACGGCTTAGCCGTTGGTAAAAACAAAACAAAAAAAAAATTGCCTACCAACGCGTGCACGTTGGAAAATTTTTACCAACGGTTCTACACGTTGGTAAGCCGTTGGTAATATGGCAGTTGGAAAATCATGATATTTTAGTAGTGCTCGGGTTCAACCCATTTGTGATTTGGTACTTTTCGGACTTGAACTCGAATTGCTTGAGCTTAATTTTTTAGACTCAAGTTCTCGAACTCAGCCCAAAAGCTCGCTCTGTTCAAATGACACAGAGAAATATTTAGTACCATAATTACAACTAAGATGAAAGATAGAATTGAATCTGCAATTTTTTATATAAATAACCAAAGAAAAGAAAATTAGAGAACATACCCCAAACTTTCTAATCCTTTGCAGTTTTATCCTAATTTTGTAAACTTCATAACTTAGCCATTGTCTTCCTCATTTCGATTGTAGAGCCACTGTAGTTTGTCCTCTGCTAGCTACTAAGGGTGTTCAGAGTGTGGTCTTATGCGATTTAGGGCTAAACCCACAACCACATTGTTTAGTAAATGGTTTTACAATTTGAAAACTATAATCATACTACTTTATACATAAATTAAAAGAAAATCGCAGCACATAAATGAGGTTCGGTTGCGGTTTGGTTGTGGTTTTTTCACGTCATAAAATCAGTCACACTAAATCCAAATAAATCAATATAAACACATAACATAAACAAAAAAAATAAAAATACAATTCAATCCATAAATCAACACACATAAGAAATAAAAAGATCACAATGAAAGAATATATCAAAAGGAGAAAGGAATTTTATATTTTTATTATTGGATAGTTGAAGGAAGGGAGAAACAAAGGAACGAGAAGGCACTTTGTGGAAATGGTGAGAAACGAATGACAAGGAAGAATGATAAGCAATTTGCATCTTAAATATATAAATAGGAAAGAACCTTGATTAAAAACATTCAAAAAGAAATGGATACATATCCGACAAAGGCAAGATTAAGAAGGAAGAAGACCCTTGTGGTCAGTGGAGAGGAATTGAAGAGCAGTGAACAACATCCTAAACAAGTGAACCTAAATAGGGTCTAAGGTTTTTTCTCTCCACTCTCCATCTCCCTCATTTTCATTCTCCATCTCGGTCTAACAGTCTTGCACAATGACGAACAATAGGGCTAGGGCAGCAAAGCAAACAAACACAACAATATGCTTGGAAAATTAGTACTAAAGGATAACAAATGGAACAAAAGAAAGACAATTATGTATATAATTTATATTGGATTAGGTCTTTCCTATCGGGTCGGTGTTGCTTTTTACCACTTATGAGATTAAAAAACTGCAACCGCACTATATGGTATTCGATTTTAAGATTTCTAAACCCAAACCATAACCGGAACCACATAAAACCACATACTGTTCAATTTGGTGCAAATCAGTTTATGCAATTTTGTGGGTTGACTGGGTTCACTACACACCTCTATCGGCTGTTGTGTTGATTTCTAGGTGACCATAATCCAACTCATGGGGGATTCAAGCACACAACCAGATAAATCATGAAATTTGTAAGAGAACGGAAATCCATATTTGCGATCAAGCGTCCTTGGTCTCTAGCGATTAGATGATCTTAACGGGTAGGAGGTGATTAGATTATCTCGACGAGGAAGAGGCAATCAAACCATCCCGTCAGGCAAAATGAGTCCTAGGTCTCCAGCGTCTAACATCTACTTCAGGCGTCAACACTTGGCTGCCATTTGCTAAGCTTGGGGCATCTCAATTGGGCCTTCCGTTGGACGTTATGTTGTCTGGAAGCCAAGCTGGAGGTGTCACCATCAAGTAAGCAAGGCCTGTTCCTGGTTGGCAGCGATCATTATCGATTGGTGGTAGCCAACTGGGTGTTCCATGGATTTAGTTTAGGCATGGGACAAAGGGACTAAGGGAGTAAAAGAGTAAGGGTTAGACTTAGGGCCTATAGGGCCCAATGGGAAAGGGTCCAAAGGGGTTTGGTAGGTTCGTGAGCTTATAGGGCTAAGTTTCATCAAGCTCGAGCTTAGCCATAAATGAGTTCGCGCCCATTTTTCAGCTCAAGCTCAAATAAGCCCGACTCGAAAAGTCTCAACTTGAGCTCAAGCTAAAACTACCCATAAAAAGCTCAGCCACTTTTTATGTAACGGTGTTGGATTTTTAAATTGGTAAATGTAGGTATTCCAGAAAGATGAGACACGAATGAAAGGTTGAGCAAATTTCAAGGGGATTTAGGTAAATATTCCTTTAAATAAAATTGGTTCAAATAAAAACAAAAAAAAAAGTACAAAAAAACTCATTATAGTTATGAGTCTGTGCTTTATTGTGTACTATAATTTTAAGTAGTTTCAACTGCATCTCTAAAGTCACAGTTTCATGTTGAATTGCCATCAAAGCTTTGCATTGGGATCAATATAGCCATCAATACAACTTATAATGAGAACAGTCCATCAAATGATAAAACATTCCATTTAAATGTGATTGCATAACAAATAATGGATGAAACGACTCATGCTCACCCCTACAAAGCGGCAAGGACTGGCCTCGAGGCTTTCTGCGCCCTAAATGGTAAGACTGCAAATGAAGTCCGTGAAAACATTTTTTAATCTCAAAATTGATACAATACCCTATAAGAATTACTATAATTTAGAAAAATGTTTTTTTGATCCATTGCTGTCAAAAAATACTGGGTCGCCACTACTTACTGGCTCATTTGGCAACGGAGTTACTAGTGACTAATGCTAGTATCATAAAAATTTTGTATTTGTTTGAAGAAAAAATCTGTCCAGCATGTACAGAATCTGTCAACAACATCTTTTTTTTGGAACACAATCATTTATAAGTTGAAGTTTAATGAAAAGGTATTCGATACCTTTGATATCCTAATTCTTGAATATCCTTGAAGTGCGTGAAATTTGAAATTTTTCATTCAAAATAAACCTCAAGTGCATCAACAAACATATATTAAATCGTAATTATACTTCAAAATCTGCGTAATCATTAATGGCATGATGGGAAGATGTTACTTAATTATATTATTAACTAACAGAATCTTAGTACACTAGAGAATGTATTTTCATGATCCTATCATTAAATAATACATACGACTATACAAAACTTACAAGCAAAGATGAGACAAATGTGTGTAATGATATCCAACTATATGGCAAAATTTTCTTGGATGATCTTTTATTCCCTTTTCGACCTTGCTATGATTCTTCTATTAATTAATTTTATAAAAAGAATAATTAAAAAACCGAACAACGTTAATATTGGTGAGAAGAATATAGCAAAATGGTGAGAAGAATAATTAAAAGGATTGATCTTTGACCAGAGGGTTCTATAGCTTGCAGATTATTATTATGTTGAGAACCGAAGATGCATGCGTGCCTCAAATGAATAAAGAGAAAAGCTTCAACCCAAGCCAGGAAGTACACACCTTTAGTAGTGCATTACTAGGTGGCATATGCCTGTACATGTCTTTGTGTGGGGTGCGTTGTTTTCTTTTCATTCTTAACGCAGTCTGTTGGGGTGGGTGGAGGTTTTGGCCTTCTCTGGTTAAGGAGCTGCTAGAGTGAAGTAATTGCGTCGGGACGACATTGACTCGAAGGTTCATGTATTAATGAGTATCTTTCATTGTGCAGCTCAATTAGGTTTAGCTACGGGTCTTATCTAGATGACGGTTCATGATGTTGGTAACCATCAATCGACGTGAAACCCATGTTATTCATGGGCCCCAATGCTTGATTAACAGCATATTAAGTCAATCTGTAATGTCTCATCGACATCACAGCTATAAGAAGGAAAAATTACCAAAACTCTCTTGAGATATGCTTGAACCTATATGCATAATGCCTACATTTGCCCCTTTGAAAACTGAAAAATTAACACCATCATTCACTATTATGATAAAAACAAAATGCTCACTTTTGCCCTTCCAACTTTCCTTCTTAAAAATGTTGCCCCACAACTATTCAGACAAACAGGTCAAATGAAGGCCCTAAATCCCAGACCAGCGAATGGTGAATCATTTATCCGAACAACCAGTCTTCCATCTCCACTCTCACAAATGGCGTTGTCTTTCCTCCTACTCTGATTCAATCTCTTTGCCTACCCAATCATCGACCAATTCGAATTGGAAGTAACCGACAGTGAGGTGAACAACAGTAAAGGTTCACGCAAGCTGAGCATGCTCGCTAGCGGTGAGTCCCATGATGTTGCTATGGTCGTCACCTCGTCTCTTGCTAAGGTTTGATTTGATTCTTAATCACCCTATCTCATCCCCATCGTGTTTGATACATCATCCCGCTGCAGGGGCGTAGCTAGGATTCTCGACTAGGGGGCGGGGGCTACTTCACTTACCTGGAAAATTAAATCAGTCAAAGATTGTAAGAGACCAGAGATGGGCAAAGAACAAATTGGATTTGGGGGGAAGGGGTTGCCGTTGAAGGGTGAAGGAAGAGAGTAAATTGGCGATTATCCAGCCACACCGCGTTCACAGAGTGATAAAGAAGCTTCACAAAAAATTGCAAAACCGAATGGAGCTTTGTGAAATTGGAAAGGCCAAAAAAACGCACCAGATTGGTTTAAAACATTAAAAAAGGTTAAAACTTGTAAAAGTCCCTCATTAATTTTAAAACTTACACATAGGTACCTAACTTTATTTTTCGTACAATTATATCACATATATTACCTACCCCATATATTTTTCCAAAATTCTAGGGGGGTGGCTGCCACCCTTGTCCCTATAATAATATGCCCCTGTCCCGCTGTCTCTGCCACTATTCTCTTCTGGTTCCTTGTCAACGATTTTGGAGGTGAATTGCTAGCAGAGTCGAATCGCGGTGTGCAACAATGGAGTCTAATCGAGCAAGCCCATGACGCTAACTAGTGGAGTCGAATCATGTGATGTGGAGGTGAAACCGTACCTTTCATCTTGTAATCAGCCTTCCTAGGGCTGTCAGAATTTGCCGTGGATTTGACGAAAAGGGAAACCAAGGCTGATCGTTGCTTGCTCAAAATTGCATTTGTAGAGAAATCGGGTTGAAGGGTTAAAAATGAATCGGAAACTCGAGTGGCATCTAAAATTCAACCAAGCAAGGAAGTGATGAAAGATAAGGGACTGGCTTGTTAGATGTATAAGTTAGGGGGTAAATTTTCCAAAGAACAAGGCTAGGATAGGGATGTTAAGGTGGTGTTTAGTTGTAGAAAACTTTTCCATTTCTCTTTTTCACATTTTCTTTGATGAAAGTTTGAGTATATAATATGTGTTAAGGATTTGGAAAACTTTGTTTTCTAAGCTTTGGAAAACTCATGTGTTAAAATAGAAAACATCTAAAACAAGGTTTTCTATTTTATAACATGAGTTTTTCAAAATTTAGAAAACAAAGTTTTCTACATTCTTAAAGTTAGTTATGCACTCAAACTTCTATCAAAGAAAATTTGGAAAAGAAAAATTAAAAAAATTTCATATCCAAACACCACCTAAACATTTTCTCTTTTCTTTTTGTAATGATGAAATAACAACATTAACATTGAAAGGGGCACGTGTAGATTTCTAAAAAATATGGGACAAAACTGTATGTTCGAGCATACCTCGGGGGTTGGACTGGTAGAAATTGGTGTCTCAGATAGATCTGTCACGTATGTTGTTGGTCACGATATACTTTTCCTTATAAAATAAACATAACCTAACTGTTTGTTAAATTTAATTCTAACGGATAAAATATTAACTAGTCCTAAAACCTTTTACGTTTTACCAACTTAGTCCTAAAACTCATCAATTTGTCAAAGTAATCCTCAAATTATGAAATCGCTAGCTCTGTTAGTCCTAATTTGGATGTCTCGCTAGGTGGTAAACAGAAAAGCTGATGTGTCTAATAATGGATGTTAAATTTTGACTTATTGACTTTTTTTAATTTGATGGATAATTTTGGGGATTAAATTGCTCAAAATGAAACATTACAGTGATTGAAATCTCATTTCCCCTTTTTTTTTTTTGTCTTCTTTTTCGCGGCTTCGCCAATCTTTTCCCTTCCCACAACACCTGGTCAAGCCACCATGTTCAAAAACAGTGCCACCTCCTTATTATTCCTAGCCCAAACCATTGCTACCAATTCTACAGTCTGTAACTGATTTACGACAACAATTCTTCTCAGCGTTGAGCTTTAGCTGCCATCATTTGCTAAAGTTGCCGCTCCATCGCTCCAACTGCTTTCGCATCCTGTGAAGCTTTGTGCTCATGGCTTTCTGCTCCTCCTTCAACCTCACATACCCACTCATGCAATCATTTTAAAGAAACCACTTCACTTTTCCACCATTTTTATTTTCATTTTCTATTCATCTCCAGTCCATCTGAATGCACCCTCCATTTTTCCTAACTAATAAATTAACAAACAAATCCTAAGCATTTCGCTTCACTCATTTAATTACTTGTTTACTAAGCACCCAAATGCCTTACCTGCTTCCATCAATTCTTCAATGGACAATAATTTCTCTTCAGTTTCGAAATCCCAATGTCAATGCTATTTGGCATGGAGCTGATTTTGCTCCCAAATTCCATGAAAAGTGCAACCTACAGCTTTAAAAACACCAATTTGAATGATCTATTCATAGTCCTTTGATTTCAAAATAAATTTTTCTTTTTTTCATTCATGTCTCTTAATTATGCTATACTGTAACAAAAAATAATTTTTTGTAGTTTTCATGACCATGTGTTGTGGGGAGGGAAGAGACCGGTGAAGAAGATGACAAAAAAATTGAGAAAATCAGTTTTTAATCATTGAAATGTTTCATTTTAAGTAATTTAATCCTTAAAGTCACCAATTTAATTAAAAAAAATTACCAAGTCAGAACTTAACATCCGTTATAAGTCACATCAGCTTTTCTGTCTACCACCTAATAAGGCATCTAAATTAAAACGAACAGAATTAATAGTTTCATAGTTTTAAAACTACTTTAACAAGTTAATGAATTTTAGAACTGAGTTGGCAAAATGTGTTTTAAAACTAACTAAGATCTTATCCCGAATTCTAACTCCATTTGAAGCATGAATTTGGTGATGGAATTATACATGGGCATCAGGCAATCTCTGCACCCTGCAGACCGAACACCTGAGAGTACCGGACAGTGTGCAAACTTTACTTTTGATCAATACGTTTGATACGGGTCCTGCGATTTGCTAGGTTACTACGTCCTTTAAATTATATCTATAATAAGTTGTGTATTATTATCGATTCCATAAAAAAATAAATATATAAATTTTATTTCAACCTTTTAACTTGTATTTTAATTTTTTATCATAATATAAAAAATATACACAGAATATAGTATCTTTCATATGAAATCATATAAAAAAATTAAATATTTAGAACAAAATAAATATTATTTATTAAAAAACTAATTTATTCAATTGATCTAATTTGAAAACTGGTCGGTTCGGTTATAGGAAAAAGCAGAAATAAGTGAAATTTTAGATAATAATTTAAATATTAAAATAATAATTTCTCTTTATTTTACACCTTCAAAAACAGAAAACTGAATTGAAATTTTAATTTTCTATGTAATCGTAAAATCATTGCACCCAATTATTGTTGCGAACTTTACAATATACTACTAGTTCTTTGTCTATTTATTCCAGACTTTACAGTATACTAGTAGTCCTTTACTTTTAAATATTCTCTTAAATTATCTATGCTTTCCCCTCCTTTGCCCAAGAAATTTCCTTTTTCTTTTAAGAGAAAAAGCATTGAGCATCAAGCAAGCCATCCCAGCTCCCAACGCTTCGCCCTCCGGCCCTTTTCTCTCCTCCAATGTCCCCAGTCCCAACTTTCTTTCCCTTCTTCTTCTACCTCCTTATCTCCACCATTTCTTCCTCCCCTCTTCTCAACCCTGACACCGCCACAATCAGCACCCTCCTCCCCATCTCCTCCACCCCTCCGGCCACCATCCCCGCCTTCCCGGAGCAATCCAATGTCGCCGGCTGCCCTCTCGACCTCCCCGATCAACTCTTCCGCGGCATCCACAGCGCCTGCGGCGGCCAGCTCCACCGCTCCCGCTGCTGCCCCGTCCTCGCCGCATGGCTTTACTCCTCCTACTCGTCCACTGCCCTCGGCCGCGCGATCCCGGCAGCAGCAGGCCGCGGCCAGTCCTACGACCTGCCCCTGATGCCGGACGATTCCGAAACCTGCATCAATGATCTGGGCAAAGCCATGAGGCAAAGAGGCGTGGAATTGTCCCGGCCCAATGAGACTTGCGACGTCGTTTACTGTTATTGTGGCATCAGATTGCACCCGTTGAGCTGCCCAGACGCGTTCTGGTTCAATCAGAAGGGGAAATTAGTGGGGGACGAAAATGTGGAGAGATTGGAGAGAGACTGCCTGAGCAGCAGCAGGAATGTGAACGGATTTCCAGGCCTCGGCGGCTGCAACAAGTGCTTGAACAGTCTCCGTCTGGTGAGTTTTCTTTTCTTCTCCTCCTTTTCTGCTTCGTTTGGATTTCCTTCTTGCGACGGAGAACTGTTCGCAGAATTGAGATTAAGATCTGATTAAGTTTAGATTAGTTCAGTTGAGTTTTTCTGTCTGATTTTTACTTTATCGACGCGTACTACTTAAGTATTCGACATTAGTCAAGCTCAACCGATTGCCTAAGGGCGCGTTTGGCTTGTAGTAATGATTACGAAGTTAGAACTGTTGGCAAATAACTAATAGGCAATTCTGTTCTGCCATTAATGAAATTCAATTGACGTGCACTCGTGAACCCCTTTTACTTTTTTACCACTATTTATTTCCCTCCTAGAGTAGTAATTTGAGATCTATTCTGAGCTGGGTTTAATGACAGCTACAAAAGAAGCTGTTAAAACCAGCGCGAGCGCGGATGACATGTTTCACTGACAATGCACCGCACCAAACATGTCATTACTCAAATTGACAAAAATTCTGTTGCGTTACAGCTGAAACAAAAGAATGCTTTAGACGCAAGCAAATCAGAGGACAACAGGACCACCAAAATGCGGGAGAAAGACTGCCAACTGATGGGTCTCACTTGGCTCCTCTCCAAGAACCGCACGGCCTACATCCGCACCGTCTCCGCCGTGCTACGCGCCATCATGACCAGCACGGACGGCTCTGATCCCACCTCCTGCAATCTGGGCAGCGACGGCATGCCCCTAGCTGTCGACTCCACCCAAATCTCCGGTCAATCTTCATCGACCCGGCTCCAAGTGTTCATCCGTCTCCTCTCTGTTTTATCACTCTCCTTATTGCTTGTACCCGTGTTCATTGTAACATAAGTGTCACATTCTGAGTTTTTTTCTTCTTTCCACGAAGGAAATGGCCAAAACCCACTTTGGATCATAATCTAGATTAGACACAAGTAGGCATTATTGGTGATTTTGATCATGAGGTGATGAGATGATATTATTGTGTTGGTGGGGCGTGGAAGCTTGTGGAACAGGGGAGTGGGTGTGGGGGAGGGAGGAGAGGAGGGGACAAAGCCAGACATACGGACAGCGGATAGGTGGGCATGAGTGCGGAGAAACTGTAAAGGACAGATGGGGTTCTTCTTCACGGGGAATTGATGAAGTGTCCACATCTGCCAACGCTGTGATTCTCGCCTTCTTTCATGCTCTGCAACTGCACCAGATTAAGGCGCAAGAAAATTGGCAGAGCATCCCAAGGTGGCTTTCCAATTTTTGCTTTAACAAAATATACTAAAAAGAAGCTCATTTAAATTAATTTTCAGTTTAGACTATTTTTTCAAGAATACACTTAGGCATGATGAATATATCTCCTACTTCTCAAACGACCACAAACACCCAATAAATCGCTTATTTTATACTAGTCCCTATTCAAAAAAATAGCTTAATTTTATTTTTACACATTTTCTCATAAAATTATATAAAGTTTTTCAGTCTAAAAAAATAAAAATTCAATTTCACTGCAAAAAAAAATGCTATTAAATATATTATTATCAAATGACATTGGTTCCTACAAAAGCCCCGTAAAAAAATATTTTACTTAATTTAGCCCTATGTAGGTGAACAGGTTGCACAACATAAAACCGAACTGCACCATATACCACAAAATTTAATTAAAACTCAAACCACATAAAATGTGGTTTAGATTGTTTCGGTTTGACCGGTTTATCTTTTTTCATCTTATAAAACAATTTAGATTACTTCACAACACTTGTCTTAATGTTAATACATAAATATTTTTATGAAACAATAACAATTCTGTACTTTATAATATCACAAACACAAAATAGTCATAATGTTACAAAATAAAAAGTTAGTGTTTGGAATCCAAAGCTCCTGCCACTTTCAAATTCTTTAGCTTCTCAAATGATAATTTCTTCTTGCCACACAAAGTTGCTAAATACCCGGAAAGCACTAAAAACACAAGGTTGCCAAGAATTGGGAGAGGTGAGGCGAGGTCATAGGCTAAGAGAAATGGGCTTCTATTCTTGGGCTAGGAAAGAGGGGTTGGGCTTAACTTTTTCACTGGATTAACAAAAGTTGTGATTCGGTTTGATTTTTACTAGATTTTAAAATTAAAACCTGAATCGCACCATATACACATCGGTTTTTTATGTTTAGAATTCAAACCGCACCATAATCTACATAAACTCAAATAGCAACCGTTTTTTTTCGGTTCAGTCTATACGAGTCCACTAGTTGGATGAACACTCCTACTTTGTACTCTTGTCTTCTTAATATTTGGTTCTGATTATGAAAAGAAAACAAATTTATGAATTTAAATTGATGGGTTTTAGAATATTCTCGTTGCAGGAAAAGTATTTAGTTATTTTATCCAAAAACATAAATGATAATTAAGAATATTAAGTTGCATTCATCAATTTTGAGAAATTTCTTTTCCACTTTTTATCGATTTAATTTTCTTTTGAAAAAAAAAATTGTTTAAGTTGCATCTTTATTGTGTCTTTGTTTCAAGTCCCTGTTGGTATTGCAAATATGAGCTTGAGAAAATCCAAAAAAGTTTCTTTTGCGGAAACAATCGTAATTCAAGAAAATGCTATGGAGGTCTTGGCATTAGCAACATACAGGAGTCGAAATCAAAGTTTGCTTTGCAAATGGATATGGAGATATGGCAATAAACAAGAAACTCCATGAAGATGACTCATTGACACAAAGTATGGTAGAGTGGAGATATGGCAATATCCTAAAATGATTTTCATTGTTTGAGGATTAGTGAATTTCAGATGTAGGAAGTTACTAAGAATGAATGCATATATAGAAGTAGGTACATGAATGTTTATAAATAACATTTTTTTTGTTACTTATTAGCTAATGCTTTAGCTAGGTTATCTTAAACTAATCATCAAATTAATTTTTGTTATCTTCGTTTCATGTTCTAGTGAAAAAAAAAAAAAACTCTTAGATGTATCTTAATGGCCTCTAAAATTTAGTGCTCCAAATTCTTTTACTTTGAGCTTGTAGAATGTATTGAGTATGACTTACCAACTCCAGACCAACTCTTAGATGTATCCTAATGGTCTCTTTTCTTTTCAAGTTTAGTCTTCCCTATGTGTGCCTTTATTTTCTACTCAATTATTATATACTTTCTCCCCGCAAATACTTTACAGATTTAACAGCTATGTTGCATTATTGGTTTAACTAATTTCCTCTTCATGCTAACCAGGTGTTGCCTCTTACTGATAATCTTCCTCACTGCTACCTAATTTTCTTTTTCTTTTTTTTGTTTTTTAGTGTTTTTGGCTAGATTATCTCAATTGAGGTCCACATTTTGAAATTGTTTATATTGTGTCGCAGGTGTCATCTTCTCCAAGTGTCTACGATGAACCTAGACAAGCCATGGTTCTTTTGTTTGGAAGATGGCCTATATCATGCAATCTAAGTCACTTATTTAACTCTCCATCTATATGCCATGCTTCTTACGTATATGCGTATCTATCTCTATTAACATAAAATTATTAGCTTAATCATCTAACATAATTGTAAAATTCTGCTGAAACACATGGGTAAGATTTCTAGTTATATTAACTGAAGGCCTAAGCCTCTCATGTGACACTAAGAACAGTGTTATGTATGATGATATCTTTTGGTCCCAAAATTTTGAAATCAAGCATTTTTGTCTTTCTTTCTCAATAAACATGAAAGATGACCTAAACTTTTGGTTTTCACATTTCAGGCCAAAACTTACATGAGTTACAGAAAGACCACGGTTTGTACTTAAATCCTAAACCAAATTAGTTACCAACAACTTTGAAATGTTTTATTTTTACCAAAACATTCTATATGAATTGATGCTAACTTAGTTTTGAATTTATAATTTTTTTCATATGCAAATGTAACCGATATGAAAAATTTATGTCACATGTGACAAAGTTTGGGTCAAATAGTAGTTCTAAAAATATTTCTACTCTCTTTGTCTCGCAAAGCTTATTTTTTTTACTATTCATAACAATTAATTTATGGTTGTTTTTATTTAACGAAAATGGTACCTTAAGACTTTGGTTTATAAATGACATTTTTAAGAATTTTTTATAATATAAATATATTTAATTCATATTTTAATCAAAAGAGATAAAAGGGGTAACTTTGTGATACGAACGGGGCATTTTTATTTTTTCCACGGTGGATGGAGGGCCCATTGAGTATGATGGGGCTTCTCGTACTGTTGGAGACAGGGTCAGGTTGGCCCACTATCATCCACTGGCAGCACCAACACAACATTTCTCATCGCTGTATTCGATTGCTGCTCAGGCTTGCGTATGTTCGGGTCATTCCCGAAGCAGCACAGCCCAAGCTAAGCCTGACCCAATTTCTTTGACGTGTGGGCCAAGCTTAACGTTTCAACGAGTAAGCCCAAATTTATAAAGAGCCGGGAAGCTCTGTTACAGTGAGGAACCAACCTAGGCTGTCAAAAAGCGATGATCTACTTTGGGAATTTGAGTAAAACTAACTAATTTACGAGGGGGGGAAACAAATACGACCGTGAAATGTACATAGCCGTTTTCCTACAACTACAAGCATCATCACGTGCCTATTTGTGTTTGCATGTAGATGTGAGGGTGATGGCAGAGTAGGGCTGAGCATGGTTCGGTTTGGTGCGGGTTAGTAGCGGAACCGCACCAAACCGAAAATCTTTCGGTTCTGCAAAAATGCGAACCAACCCGAGAACCGAGAACCGACCAGAACCAGAACCATGGTTCTGGGTTTTCGGTTCTGGGTCCTCGGGTCTGACGGTTCCACACCAGATTTCTTCCAACTCAACAGATCAACATATACAGCAAGAATGAGTAAGACTCTGATACAACAAATCAACATATACAGCAAGAACTTTACAATCTTTCTCATTGCCTCATCTTTTTCATCTATCTCTTGAAGAATTTGGCACTCTACTTGAAACCCTAACCCTTTCTCTGTTTCGAACTTTGAAAAACAGCTGAAGAGAGACGAATCACGGAATCGGTAGCTGAGAAATGGAAATGGAGTGACAGATTAGACGATATTGAATTAAAAAATGGTAATACCCAATGTGGATCATTCATTTTTGTTTAAAAGGATATTCAAACCCCTATACTTTCTAAACTTTCATATTTACCCTTACATTCTACATAATATATAATATACATATAAACTAACGTATAATTAAGCTCAGTTCGGTTCCCCTTCGGTTTGGTTCCACATGGAACCGAAACCAACCCAAAAACCAATAATTTTTTGACAGATGGAACCAACCCACGAACCATGAACAATTTTTACCCAACCCAACCCTACCCACCCCTATTGGGTTGGGTAAACCCATGATTCTACCCGACCCGTGCTCACCCCTAGGGCAGAGCGTAGGAATTGATAAAGACAAAGGAGGTGTTACAGGTGGCGTTTTAAGGTGGAAGCAGCTTTCCTCTGGCCTATGCATGGGCTCAACGTCACAGCTCAACCCAACCCACTCCAACTGGACCCGCACCTGCCCGGCCGCGCCCCGCTTTATTAACCCCCAAGCTCACCTGATCGCCGCGCGTCTCCCAACCTAGTAATTAATTAATTCTCTCCATCTCCATGGCTGCCTCCGTCGATCCCCTCGTGGTCGGCCGCGTCATTGGCGACGTCGTCGACATGTTCGTCCCTACCGTCGCCATATCTGCCTACTACGGCTCCAAGCACGTCACCAACGGCTGCGACATCAAGCCATCGGCGGCCGCCAACCCTCCCAAACTTACCATCGCTGGCAATTCTGATGAATTCTACACTTTGGTTCGATCTCTCAATCTTTCTCGATTCTCTAAATTAATTAAGCTAAGCTCGATCGATCTATCGCTACCTGCGCATGCATGCAATGAGTAGTTTAAGGCCTTAATCTCCCCATTTATATATCACATGCATGCATTTTATGTATATACGCTCAACTGATCTGTGACAGGTGATGACGGACCCAGATGCTCCAAGTCCCAGTGAGCCGACCATGCGTGAATGGGTTCACTGGTCAGCTCTCTTCTCCTCTTTCCCTCCCTTTTTAATCCTTTTCTCTTCTGTTTTTGGTTTTATAATTAACATCGCGCTCTACAAATTAATTTCATATATATACCGCCCATCTTTAGATCATATATATACCACACACAAATTTAGACAAAATGGAAATATATACTGTATATTTTAATCAGCTTCCCTAAAATTGAACAAATTTCATGGGCCGTATTTCTTTAATTTAATAAAGGTTTGTACACCATTCCCAGCAAAAAAAGAAAAGAAGAGAAGAAAATTGAACCTTATTGATTTGCTCGTCATGTTCAGGATTGTGATGGATATTCCAGGAGGAACAAACGCAAGTCGAGGTACGATAAAAATGATTACCTCCGTTAATGGCCCAAATTGATTCCTTAACTGTATGCTTAATCATTTTAATTTGTCGCATGCATGACCTGACCTAACTGGGAATGCTTCTGTACTACTACAAATTTCTCTCTCTCTCTCTCT
The DNA here is from genome assembly GCA_005392925.1 of Aquilaria sinensis. NCBI lineage: Eukaryota > Viridiplantae > Streptophyta > Magnoliopsida > Malvales > Thymelaeaceae > Aquilaria > Aquilaria sinensis. Next base: position 194,374 of record SMDT01000228.1, read on the forward strand.
TTTTCTTGGCGGTTGTTGTCAGTACAGTGTCAAGCATATACGCGCAAACTTTGCCTCGCACACTTCATTTTGAATATTGCTCTGCTATTTTTAACGCCTTTCAATCGCAAATATTTGTGGAAGTTTATTATAATATTTCCTTTGTTTTCTGTTTTCTGCTTGAAACACCTAGCAATTAGCAGTTGTGGTCAGGAGAATATTTTATGCAGAGACAAAAAATTATAACGTATAGATTAAAATTAAATTGTTCACTTTGTGTGCGTGTCTATGTGTAACAGTTAATTTGTATACGTAAACCATCTGAATTAATTTTTTTGCACAAAACCTCTCCAATTTGTATTGTTTTCTTTTTGAATTTGAGAGCTGTTCTAAGTAAGACTGCTCTTCTAATTAATACCTTAATTGACACACGGCCTATTAATATACAATACATAATTGAGATACTTCAGTACTAAACACAGATATTTCTGGATTATGTAAAATAATTATTAAAAGATGTGGGTCATCAATTGCTACTCAAAAATGAAATTTATATGAAAAACACATTTTTATGTCATTTTAGAGGTGCATGTTTGAACGGTCAGATTGTAAGAAAATTCTAAAAAAAATTGAATATAAATAAAAAAAATGTACTCGGATTTTCCACACCCGCATATGTATTTAATTATGAACGAACTTAAAAAATGCAATAGAGAAAATGTCATTAAAAGATCTAAAACTATAAACCAAAACTGTTTAAAGTAAAACATATTTTAAAAACAAACTATGAAAACGTAAACTATTAAAAATTGAAGATCAAAATATCTATATTATGTATATAAAGGAGGAAACTACACAATAGGTTGGAATAATTAATTATGAAACTTCTTTGATCTTTTCAAAGCCTTTTTACTTAATTACTCTCCAATGCTAAAAAATTTTAAGGACCCTTTAACTACACTCTTTTGTTTGGATTTTTATTGCATTGACATCTTCATGAATCTTTGTTAAGTAATAATTTGGTCATCATCTTCTATTTCTACCCATCTTAACATAATTCTAGCAATTAAAGTACACTAATAGATTTATAGTTAACCATTTACTCACATGGCCTATTAATTTAATGATTAATATAATTGAACGCTTTGTGAGGATTTTTTTTCTAGAGTTATTGCTACTAATTAGAGTATTATGGTAGTAATGCTATTACAATTATTTATTATTTTATTTAATATTTTGGTCACTAACATTAATTAGGCAATAATTTTGATCAACTAATTATGTCAAGTTTATGCATGGAATGTGTAATTCACTTATTTAAACCAAAACTAATTCTATAGTAATTAGAGAAAAACAATTGGTATAAATTATTCTAACCTTGTCAACTAGAGGAAGGAACAAAAAAATTTCTAAGTTTATATAATGCCATAATGGTTATGCTTTGGATATATAATTTCAGGTAATTCTAATTTCGTGCAGAATCATTTCAATTCTTTTTTTTTATCTTATTTTATTTTTTAATTGAAAGAAACTTTTCATACTATCTAATATTTCTATCTTTTTTGCATTAGTGGTGATGGATTTTTTTCTTTTTCTATATAGTAGTTTTAGTTGTTTTATAAAATTATTTGAGATATGGTTAGATGCAATTAATTGTGTTATTTTTAATTTCACTACACTATTCTTTTCTCTATTG